>JARBWK010000006.1:113737778-114002778 GCA_030556195.1 Anolis apletophallus | reverse complement strand
ATCTGGGAATCATTTTCTAGTCCACTGGTACCTGGAAAGCTCAAGTGTCCCATACCATACCAAATACACAGTGGAGTTACAACTGGCATGTCATTTTTAATGGTAAAAGAGGCCAGCGTGTACCTTCATCACAAACCTTCAGCAAGTTTTTAATGATAAGATTTTACCTCGGATATTATATAGAGCACAATTGTGTGCATTTAACAGCATCAAGGCCTTAGAAGCCGTCCAGATAAAAATTTTAAGAAGCATCCTTAGCCTCTCAAGCTGTGTACCTAATGTGTTTTTACAGTTAGAGACTGGTCAGATATCTGTCAAGTCTTGAATCTGGATGTATAAATTAAAGTTTTAGTTAAATTTGATTTTCATGATTAAAGGTCTAGTGCCTCTAGTTATGAAATTGGCAATCCATTCCAATCAAAATGGAAAAAGTTCGTTGATGAGTGTGACAGAAAAGTTAATTATAGTGGAGTTTTATTGTCTATGTTTATTAGTATGACAAGGGCAGTCAGGAGTTGGTTACATCTTATTGGCTACCATGGATACGTAGCCTTTGCAGTAGAAATGTATCCATTTGAGAGTGGCTATCAAGAAATGGGGCGGAGCTAGATAAAAATAGAGGGGAATATTTTAAAATGTAGGAAGTCTCTAGCCAGGAGCTAGAGGGAAGAGGATCAGTATTTAAGTTTGTAGCTTCCATTGTTACACTGAAGTAAAGAAAAAGCTAATATAAGTCTAAATTATCAATTAAATAGAACTGAGAGACAGAGATTCCTTTGGGAATAAGTTTTTAGTCAAAATATTGATGGAAGAGAGTGACTAAGTCTTAAGTTAGCCAGCCAGGAGACTGATGAGAAATATATTTTGAAGGAGAAGACAATGGCCTGAGTAGAAACAAGTTAACTGTTTGAAAGTTATGTAATAACAATTTTGTGTATTCAAAGGAGTGAAAGACAGTTGCAATAATATCCAAGTGGAACTGAAGTAAAGTACTTTGTAACATATAAGCTTTATGTGCCACATGAATTCATGAATAAACATTTCTTTGCTTCAATATATGTATTGAAGTCTCGTGTCAAGTTACAGGACTAAAGTTATACGGCTGGAAATCAGTCTGTGATTACAGTGAGCTAACCTGTGAGGAGAATTGGAAGCTACATATTGTTATGTTTTTGCTATTCATATGTTGTTCGCCGTTTTGAGTCCAGAGCTGGAAAAAAAGCAATTTTATTAATTGCATGTTTCATGTATATATCGTGTTTAGATGTTGTAGGTTTCAAAAGGTATTGCTTCTAAGGTGGTTTTCCAAGAGAGAAAAGCATAGCTCAAAAATATGATGTTGTAATAATAATAATAATAAACATTTCATTAATTGCATGTTTCCTTTATGTATCAGGTTTATATTTTGTAGGTTTTGAAATGTATTGCTTTTAAGATGGCTCTCTAAGAGAGAAAGGCATGGCTCAAAAACATAATGATGATATTGCAATATTAATGATAATAAATCATGTTTTACTAATTGCATGTTTCATTTATACATTGTGTTTATATTTTGTAGGTTTCAAACTGTATTGTTCTCCAAGAGAGAAAAGCATGGCTGAAAAACATGATGTTGCAATAATAATAATAATAATTTTATTATAGCCTGAAGAAAACAAAAGTTCTCTACCAGCCCGCACCACAGGCTCATCATCACCCCCACATCAGCATAGGCAAATCTGTGCTTAAGTCCGTCCAGCAGCTCACCTACCTGGGAAGCATCATCTCTTCAGATGCCAAGATTGATAAAGAGATAGATCACAGATTAGCAAAGGTATATAGTGCATTCGGAAGGCTTCACAAAAGAGTCTGGAGTAACAAAACACCTGAGACAAAGCAACAAAATCAGTATGTACAGAGCTATCATACTGTCTATTCTCCTATATGGGTCTGAAACATCAGTCACCTATCACCAACACCTACAACCCCTCCAACGCTTTCATCAGTGCTGTCTTCGCACAATCCTAAATGTACACTGGACTGACTATGTGACAAATGTTGCTGTCCTTGAGCAAGCAGGGATCACCAGCATTGAGGCCAAGCTATTGAAAACACAGCTGTGCTGGGCAGGGCACGTCTCTAGGATGGAGGACCACCGCCGCCTCCCAAAGATACTACTCTACGGTGAACTCGCCACGGGTCAGCGCAAGGGAGGTGCCCCCAAAAAGAGATATAAGGGCTCCCTGAAACAACATCTCGGGCTCGGCCAGATTGATCACCAAAAATGGTCCACTCTGGCCTCACATCGGGAGACATGGAGATGCACTATCCACAATGCTGCGGCCCCTTTCGAGAAGACACGCCGAACGGAGAGAGAATAAACATTTTATTAACTACATGTTTCATTTATACAGTACTAGCTGAGGACCCGGCAGTGCCCGGGTTATTTGAGGAAGGCATTGTGTGCCAAGGTTGGTCCGTATCAGTTGTTCATTTGGCTCGCAGTGGTTTCGGGAAGTGAGTGAAGGATTGTGGACCATGGACCATAATCCATGGTCCATCCTCCTCCAAAATGAACCAGGAAGTAGGGGTTCTGTGTGCCAAATTTGGTCTTGATCAGTCATTGAATGATGGTCACAGCAGTCTCAGGAAGTGAGTGGAGGTACTTCAAGTCCCATCATCCATGGTCCATCCTCCTGAAAACTGCACCAGGGTGTAAAGTGGGTCATGTGCCAAGTTTGGTCTTGATCAGTCACTGGATGAGAGTCGCAGTGGTCTCAGGAAGTGAGTAAAGGTACTGCAAGTACCATCATCCATAATCCATCCTCCCCCAAACTGCACCAGAATGTTGAGTTGGCCATGGGGGCACTCTTTGCCAAGTTTTGTCTTTATTGGTAATTGGATGAGTGTCGCTGTGGTCTCAGGGAGTGGAGGTACCTCAGGTACCATCATCCATGGTCCATCCTACTCGAAGCTGTACCAGCATGTAATGTAGGTCATGGGAGCTCTGTGTGCCAAGTTTGGTCTTGATCAGTCATTGGATGAGGGTCGCAGCGGTCTCAGGAAGCGAGTGGAGGTACTTCAAGCCCCATCATCCATGCTCTGCTCTTCTCCAAACTGCACCAGGACATATACATATAGACTAAAGATAATTCTGTGTGCCAAGTTTGATATTTATCGGTCTTTGTTGTGGGCCACAGTGGTCTCTGGGAAACAAAGCGCTTTGAAGTACTTCAAATCCCATAATCCGTGGTTCATCTTTCTCAAACTGCACCAGGACGTAAAGGGCATCATGGGGGTTATGTGTGCCAAGTTTGGTCCAGGTCCATCACCCGTGCTGGTCAGAGTAAGTGAGTGAAGTCCTTCAAACTGCACCAGAATGTAGAGTGGGTCTTGGGGGGGTCTGTGTGCCAACTGTAGTCTTGTTCTGTCATTGTTGGGGGCCTAGTCAAGAAAATAAAGTTAAGTAAGCCTTACTGTCAATTCAGGCTGAGGCCTAGTCAGGGGAATCAAGTTGAGGAAGCCTTACTGTGAATTCAAGCTGAGGACTAGTCTCGAAAATCAAGTTGAGGAAGCCTTACTGTGAATTCAAGATGAGGCCTAGTCTCGAAAATCAAGTTGAGGAAGCCTTACTGTCAATTCAGGCTGTGGCCTAGTTTGTAAAATCAGCTGAAGGAAGCCTTTTTGTAAAGAACTCTGTCTGGCACCTTTGAGATTTGGGATGTTGGAATGCTGGCCTATCCATGGTCCATCCTCCCTCAAATTGCACCAAGACGTAAAGTGGGTCTTGGGGGTTCTGTGTGCCAAGTTTGGTTTTGTTGTCTCATTGTTGGGGGCTGCAAAGTGTTTTGGACTTAAACTCCCACCATGCCTGACTGGCTCAGGCCTTTTCCTTACCTCCCTCTGGCACTTTTGAGTCTCGGAATGTTCGTGTTGGCTGGCCAGTGGGAGTTGTTTATGCAAATAACCCCACAGTGGGAGCCAATCCGAAAGCTGCCACATTTCCTTCCGCCCTTCCGTCCTCCGGACACATACAAACATACATACATACATACAAACATTCCGCTTTATAAAGGTATAGAGATATCATGTTTATATTTTGTAGATTTCAAACTGTATTCCTTCTAAGGTGTTTCTCCAAGAGAGAAAAGCATGGCTCAAAAACATAATAATGATAATGCAATAATAACTTATTATTATTTACTTTATTTATATTCCGCTCTTCTCACCCCGAAGGTGACACAGAGCGGATTACAAATACACATACTTTTGGCAGACAATTCCTGCTATTTCACAAACACACATATATATGAACAGAGGCAAACACTGGCCACGAGGGGGAGCTGACATACTCCTAATCTCTCAGCATTTTCCAGCGTCCCTTGTACTTCTGCATTCCTGGAGTTCTTTTTTTTATGGCCTCATAATTCAGTCAAAATTTGCCTCCCCACTTAATGTGGTATCTTTATCTCCTACTTGACAGATGCAACTGTTTCGGGCTGCAAAGGTCGGCAGCAGGCTACACTTATAGGTCGAGCACCCACCTCGACCCGGGCAGGCCTCGAACTCATGACCTACTGGTCAGAGAGATCTTACGTTGACACTTGGCCAGCTGCGCCACATTCCCATTAATTTTATTAATTGCATGTTTCCTTTATATATCAGGTTTATATTTTGTAGGTTTTGAAATGTATTGCTTTTAAGGTGGCTCTCCAAGAGAGAAAGGCATGGCTCAAAAACATGTTGCAATAATAATAATAATAATAATCACGTTTTTCTAGCTAATTCTTTCATTTATATATCGTGTTTATATATTGTAGGTTTCAAACTCTATTACTTCTAAGGTGGCTCTCCAAGAGGGAAAAGCATAGCTCAAAAATATGATGATCTCTCTCGGCATTACTTCGCGAACGATGATTCTTAGGAAGGACTCATCCCACGCTTTTTACAAGCGCGTTGATGACTAAAAAGGCCAATCTGAGATAGGCGAGTTCGGTTGCAGAAAGCACAGCAGAAAGTCTCCTTAGGTGATGTCGTTTCCAAGTTGCAGTTCTTTCTGCGTTGTCATTTCTCTTCGAGACCCATTTGGCGTGTCTTCTCAAAAGAGGCTGCAGCATTGTGGATAGTGCGTCTCCATGCTTCCCAATGTGAGGCCAGGGTGGATCATTGTTGGTGATCAATCTGGCCGAGCCTGAGGTGTTGTTTCAGGGGTTCCTTATATCTCTTTTTGGGGGCGCCTCTCTTGCGCTGACCCGTGGCGAGTTCACCTTAGAGTAGTATCTTTGGGAGGTGGTGGTCCTCCATCCTAGAGACGTGCCCTGCCCAGCACAGCTGTGTTCTCAATAGCATGGCCTCAATGCTGGTGATCCCTGCTTGCTCAAGGACAGCAACATTAGTCACATAGTCGGTCCAGTGTATATTTAGGATTGTGCAAAGACAGCACTGATGAAAGCGTTCGAGGAGTCGTAGGTGTTGGCGATAGGTGACCCATATTTCAGACCCGTAGAGGAGAATAGAAAGTATGATAGCTCTGTACACACAGATTTCTGTGCTTTGCCTCAGGTGCTTGTTGCTCCAGACAATTTTGTGAAGCCTTCCGAATGCACTATATGCCTTTGCTAATCTGTGATCTATCTCTTTATCAATCTTGGTGTCTGAAGAGATGATGCTTCCCAGTTAGGTGAACTGCTGAACGGACTTAAGCACAGATTTGCCTATGTTGATGTGGGGATGATGGTGTTCTTCATGTGGTGCGGGGCTGATACAGAACTTTCATTTTCTTCAGGCTGACTTCCAACCCAAACAGCTCTGCAGCTGTTGCAAAGCAGGATGTTAGGCTCTGCAGAGCTGCTTCTGAATGGGCGACAAGGGCAACATTGTCAGCAAAAAAGCAGCTGACGAACTAGATAGTTTAGACTCAGTCTTAGTGCGAGCCCTCAGACGGCTTAAGTTGAACAAGCTACACAAAGCTGACCCGTGGCGAGTTCACCATAGAGTAGTATCTTTGGGAGGCGGTGGTCCTCCATCCTAGAGACATGCCCTGCCCAGCACAGCTGTGTTCTCAATAGCATGGCCTCAATGCTGGTGGCCCCTGCTTGCAAAATATAGAGATAATGATATTGCAATAACATTAAACCACACAGCTTGTATTGCAAACTACAAGAATGAATAGCATTGTGGCAGACAATTCATATTTTCAATATGTGCTTAAACTACAGTTGGAAAGAGCATGGACTACAGTCAGAAGGGAGAAAGCAGCTTCCAAGGATATCAAGAATAAACCAGGAAGCTTGCATTCCCTCCCAATATATGGAGTGAGAGGCTCTATAATTTCCTATCTCTATGTTCGCTGGTGACGCAACTATTAGGGCGTCGCGCGCTGAGGGCATCGTTCCTGTGGCGGAGATGGCGGATGCTTCTTAAAGAGACAGGACTCGTCGTGGGGGCGTCATGACGGGCCGCAAGTTCTCGAAGGAGAAGAAGCGGCACCGCTCCCGTTTGGGCGGCTCGGAAGAAGGGGGAGGCGGAGGAGGAGGCGGCAGCGAGCGGAAACGGCGCAGCACCGAATCGCTGCACGGCGCCGGCGAGGTAAAGCGCCCCAGATACCTCAGAAGGGGCGAGGGAGGCGGCGGCGACAGTGCGCATGCGCGGAATGCTCCCGCTGAAAGGCTTTTTTGTTTTATTGCGCATGCGTGGAATGCTCCCGCTGAAAGTCTTATTTGTTTTAGTACGCATGCGCAGAATGCTCCCGCAGAAAGGCTTTTTTGTTTTAGTGCGCATGCGCGGAATGCTCCCGCTGAAATGCTTTTTTTTGTTTTAGTACGCATGCGCAGGGCTTTCTTTCCCTTTCTGATGGGACTCGCGGAACTCCACGCGCTGGGCGTGACTACACCAGGCATGAGCAAACTTGGGCCCTCCCTCCAGGTGTTTGGGACTTCAGTTCCCACAATTCCTAACATTCTACAGGCTGTTAGGAATTGTGGGACTTGAAGTCCAAAACACCTGGAGGGCAAGTTCGCCCATGCCTGATCTACACTGAAGAATTGATGCCATTGCCACGAATACTTTTTAAGCAAAGGCTCTTTTTATTGCAATTTAAGTGTGAAAGGGTATATCAGGGAAACTTTTACACAAAGCACGATATTAGATGTACAGACATACTCTCCCTCGGCATTACTTCGCCAGTAGGTCATGAGTTCGAGGCCTGCCCGGGTCGAGGTGGGTGCTCGACTTTTAAGAGTAGCCTGCTGCCGACCTTTGCAGCCCAAAAGACAGTTGCATCTGTCAATTGGGGGATAAAGGTACCACATTAAGTGGGGAGGCAAATTTTGACTGCATTATGAGGCCATTAAAGAACTGCAGGAATGCAGAAGAACAAGGGACGCTGGAAAATGCTGAGAGATTAGGAGTGCGTCAGCTCCCCCTCGTGGCCGGAGTTTGCCTCTGTTCATTTATATGTGTGTTTGTGAAATAGCAGGAATTGTCTGCCAAAAGTATGTGTATCTGTAATGCGCTCTGTGTCACCTTCGGGGTGAGAAGAGCAGAATATAAATAAAGTAAATAATAAGTTATTATTGCATCATCATTATGTTTTTGAGCCATGCTTTTCTCTCTTGGAGAAACACCTTAGAAGGAATACAGTTTGAATTCTACAAAATATAAACATGATATATAAATGAAACGTGTAGTTAATAAAATGTTTATTCTCTCTCTCTCTGGCATTACTTTGCGAACGAAGATTCTTAGGAAGGACTCATCCCACATTTTTTTACAAGCGCGTTGATGACTAAAAAGGCCAATCTGAGATAGACAAGTCCGTTTGCAGAAAGCACAGCAGAAAGTCTCCTTGGGTGATGTTGTTTCCAAGTTGCGGTTCTTTCTGCGTTGTTGTTTCTCTTTGAGACCTGTTCGGCTTACTTTCTCGAAAGAGGCCGCAGGATTGTGGATAGTGCATCTCCATGCCTCCCGATGTGAGGCCAGGGTGGACCATTGTTGGTGATCAATCTGGCCGAGCCTGAGATGTTGTTTCAGGGAGTCCTTATATCTCTTTTGGGGGGCGCCTCTCTTGCGCTGACCCATGGCGAGTTCACCATAGAGTAGTATCTTTGGGATGCGGTGGTCCTCCATCCTAGAGACGTGCCCTGAGTTCTCAATAGCATGGCCTCAATGCTGGTGATCCCTGCTTGCTCAAGGACAGCAACATTTGTCACATAGTCTGTCCAGTGTATATTTAGGATTGTGCAAAGATAGCGCAGATGAAAGCGTCCGAGGAGTTGTAGGTATTGGCGATAGGTGACCCATGTTTCAGACCCATGAAGGAGAATAGACAGTATGATAGCTCTGTACACACTGATTTTGGTGCTTTGCCTCAGGTGCTTGTTGCTCCAGACTCTTGTGAAGCCTTCCAAATGCACTATATGCCTTTGCTAATCTGTGATCTATCTCTTTATCAATCTTGGCATCCGAAGATTATGCTTCCCAGGTAGGTGAACTGCTGAATAGACTTTAGTACAGATTTGCCTATGCTGACGTGGGGATGATAGTGTTCTTCCTGTGGTGTGGGCTGGTAGAGAACTTCCATTTTCTTAAGGCTGACTTCCAGCCCAATAGTTACAAACAAGGGGCAACACCATGTAATGCTATACAGAAACAACAGCCCAAACAGCTCTGCAGCTGTTGCAAAGCAGGATGTTAGGCGCTGCAGGGCTGCTTCTGAATGGGCGACAAGGGCAGCAGCATCAGCAAAAAGCAGCTCACGGACTAGATAGTTTCGAGTCTTAGTGCGAGCCCTCAGATGGCTTAAGTTGAACAAGCTACACAAAGCACAACATTAGATGTACAGACATACAGATTCTATATAACTACATTGGATATACAACCTATAGCTACTAGGCTTGGTTTATTTTTTAAATGGTTCAAAACTAGTTTCGGATGTAATAATAATAATAAAAAACGTTATTTGTAACCGGCCTCCATCTCCCCAAAGGGGACTTGGGGTGGCTAACATGAGGCCAAGCCCAAAAAACCAATAAAACACAGTTGAACATAAAACAGCAAAAGAAGAAAACAAAATCATAACAAAATATATAAAATGACAAATTAGATGAACAATGTAACAAAACATAATAAAATCAATACAGCGGGCGGGCCAGATGTCTAGGGTAAAATGTTAGAAGGTTTAAACCCTGGGTGTGATAGGGACATAGAGTGTATTTGTAGAAAAGGAGCCCCAAAAGGAGGAGCAGTGGGGTTTAACCTTTATAGAGGGGGAGCTGCTTTCTCAGGAGGGCAATTTAGAGGTGGGAGCAAATGATGGAATGAATGGTCACTCTCCGAAGGCACTTCGGAAGAGCCAGGTTTTTAGCTCTTTCTTGAAGGCTGCTTGGGTGGGGGCTTGCCTGATGCAGGGGTGCTGGTGTTTCAATTTGGAATTGAATTCTGAATTTTTCAGGAAAAAAATTAGGAACTTTCAGAAATTTCTGAATCGCTTCGTTAATGGCGGGTGTGATTGCGCAATACGCAAAACTTGAAAGTATGGGATTTGTAGTGCCTTTTTAGGCAACTCACAGCAAACAAAGAAAATAGCAAACAGTCCTGCCCTTTTTTTTTGCCTTGGAACTGATTTCACAACTTTAGGAAGGAGAGTTTTATGATCAAAGAGTGGCTTGAATTGATGGGAGATCTAGTTCTTTTGAGGCAATGTGCAGCACAAACTAAAAAACACTGAGGCCAGATAGATCAGCTACAATGTTGGCTTTTAAAAATGTTGGAGTGAGTGCTTGGGCTCCTCCGTGTTTCTCCTTCCACCCACACCAGTCACCCACACACAGCCCTTGCGCTGCCCACCTGTCTCAAACCCCAACAGCACACAAGCGGCAAGACAGGCTGCCCAGGCAGGCAGGCAGGCATGGCACGCAAGATCCCTTGCTTGCTTGCCCACCGTCCTCTTCTTCCAACCTCCCTTCAACACAACCTTCCTTCCCTTCGTCCTTCTCTTTCCCTTCTCCCTTCCCTTCCTGGCTCTGAATGAGCCTCTGAGCCATGTTCTCCCCCAAAACTTCTCCCCTGATTGGCTGGGAGGCAAGGAACCACCCAGCATGCAAGCTGCTTGCCTCCCAGCAGGTGAGTAGAGAGCTGAAAAGACGCTGAATTATTTCACTTCATGAGTCATAACAAAAATGGCGGAAAAAGCTTTGGAAGGGCAAAGGGACTTCTGGGTTTTAAAAAAGCTTTGATACCGCTTCAAAAACATAATTTTTATGAAATTATTACGAGCAACGTGTTATCCGACATGACTCTTCATGCCTAATAGCTACATTGGCTAACAAACAAAGGGGATTTCATTTTTACTCAGCATTCACATTGCACATACGCATTCATTCATTTGTTCCCACCCTAAATATCTTGGCGTCACCTTAGATCGAACACTAACATTTAGGAAACACTGTGAAAAGCAAGCACAAAGTAGCTGCATGCAATAATATCCTGTGGAAACTTACTGGTAGCGCATGGGGAGCAGACCCAAAATTAATAAGAATATCAGCCTTGGCCTTGTCTTTCTCAATTGCTGAGTATGTCTGCCCTTTCTGGCACAAGTCTTGCCACGTGCAGCAGGTGAACATACGTAGCCCTAAACTAAACATCTAGAATAATCACAAGATGCCTCAAACCTACACCTATTGATAGACTCTGTAAAATAGCTGGCCTTGCCTCCCCTGATGTGCAGGTCATGCTCACCTTTTCTGTATTGAACATACCAGGATCTAAACTTTGCTGGGTTGTGTCCTCTGCCTCTTCCTCCTCATCCATTTTAGTAGTAGCACAAGTATCAGGTTGTTTGGCATAATCCCATGCTCCTTTCACTGATGTTATTATGGGGTTTTTTTCATGTCAGGAGCGACTTGAGAAGCTGCAAGTCGCTTCTGGTGTGAGAGAATTGACTGTCTGCAAGGATGTTGCCTAGGGGACATCCGGATGTTTTGATGTTTTACCATCCTTGTGGGAAGCTTCTCTCATGCCCCTGCATGAGGAGCTGGAGCTGACAGAGGGAGCTCATTCATGCTGTTCCCGGATTCAAACCTCCGACCTGTTGGTCTTCAGTCCTGCCAGCACAAGGGTTTAACCTATTTCGCCACCGTTTTTGTTGTTGTTATTTTTCCTGGCCTTTTCCTACTTCAGCACTCAAAATGGATTATAGCAGAATAAAAATATTTAAAGTAATTAAACTACCAAAAACCCTAGTCAATACCTTAAACCATTGAAAACAATAACAAATAGGAAATTAAGCACAATGTTTGTAGGTGGTGTAGTGCAGCTTGTACAATAAATCCTCAAAACCTAGTTGAAATACAAATATCTTAAATTTTTGGTGGGAATAAAAGTGTGGAAGGTGCCAGTCTAAGGTCCTATCTACACTGACCATTTAATGCAGTTTCAAACCTGCATTGAATTGGTTTCACTGCACAGGTGATCACATAGGGAATTGTGGAACCCGTTGGAGGCCTGAAAGCCACAGGACACTAATGCACATTAAGGCTTTCTTTTGCATGCTTTTGTGAGAGTTTGTCATCTGGCTGCCACAGTTTGAAGCTAGATTCTTACTGCATTAAATGGTTAGAGCCTAACATTCCCAGAAATGGAGTTTCATTGCCTGGAGGCAGCTACTAAGAAGGCCCTCTTCAGATTTAACGTTGCATGTTCTGGAGCAGAGAGAAAGGACCCTTCAGGAAGATGCCATGTACACAACCATATAATCCTATTTCTGATCCCAGAGTATTTGCTTTGAACTGGATTATATGGCAGTGTAGACTCATATAATCTTGGATCAGATACTAGGTAATATGGCAGTGTAGATCCAGCCTAAGTGAGCTTTACTCCTTTGGGACTTCTTTCCAAAAGAACCTTCAGCCTTCTCTGTTTTTGTGGTATTTGTGCACTCTTACCCACTGGACACAGTGGAGTATTGGGTAAACAAACATACATAGGATTATTTTCTTGATGCAGAAAGGTAAATGGAGGCACCTTCTGATTTTTTGTTCTTTTGATACATTCTCCATTGCAAAGCATGAGGAATGCTTTGGAAGTGGTAGATTGCAATATGTGACTGGTTTGGAAAAACATATGCTAAAGGTCTTACTGCTTGGAAAAAGGCCATATGCTAATGATCAAGTGGCTCCTAATTATGTGTTTTGAACGCCAGCACAGACAGCCCCTATGGGACCTCATCAAATCCTATCACTTTCTCTACTACTTGTATACTGTATATGATGACTCTCCACTCTGTCTCTCTAGCCCAGAACTTTTTCTTTCCTCCAATTCCGAATCTCAAATGTCCCTCTATACTACTTTTCACTTGTTTGCTTTATTGTCATCTGCAGTTCATGTATCTTCCTTTGTGAGTCATTCTTTCTCCATTCTCTCTCTTGGTATCGTATGTAGCTTTTGCTTCATAATTGATCATCCTTTGGCAATCATGATTTGGCAATGGGCATACTGAAACCATTGCCAAAATCATTTGACTTCTCTATTTGATTTGTTTCAAAAATATGTCCCTTTTTCTCTAGCTTTAAAACAAAACTGGTCCATGTTCTGAGTTTCTTAATTACTGTAGTCTTTTTACAGTGATGCTGTTTTGCAGAATTTTAACAACTAGCAGGTTTTATTTTACCCAAGGCTGGAGTCACTTTTCAGAACAAATAGCACTGCTTGGTCTTTAAGGTACCATAGGATTGTTGCCTTTGAGCTATCCTTTTGACAATTAATCCTCTGTACTTTTTCTTTGCCCCATATATTTCCATCACTTTATTACTAAAATTATTCTGCTGCCTTACTGCTGTTTTAATTGAATGCAAACTGGGTCCTGGAATTGCTTTTGATGTGCTTTTAGGAGTCTTTGAATGGTAAGTCGCACGTCTGACCGGGGTATTGGGTGACAACCTGTCTGGACGGGGTTGCTTTCCCCCTGAAGTCACAGGTCCGCAGCTTGGGGGTCCTCCTGGATTCAACGCTGAAACTTGATGCGCAGGTGTCGGTGGTGGCTGGGAGGCCTTTGCACAATTAAAACTTGTGCGCCAGCTGCAACTATACCTCACAAAGTCTGTCTTGACCACAGTGGTCCATGCCTTAGTTACTTCTAGACTGGACTATTGTAATGCACTCTACTTGGGGCTACCCTTGAAAACGGCCCGGAAACTTCAATTGGTCCAACGCACGGCAGCCAGATTAATAATGGGGGCGAATTAGAAGGAGCGGTCAACCCCCATGTTTAAGGGGCTTCATTGGCTGCCATTTATTTTCCGGTCGCAATTCAAGGTATAGGTCATCACCTTTAAAGCCCTAAACGGTTTGGGACCCGCCTACCTTCATGACCTTCATCTCTCCTCTCACAAACCTCCCCGATCCCTTCGTTCTTCGGGGGAGGCCCTCCTTTCGCCCCTTCCATTATCACAGACATGACTTGTGGGAATGAGGGAGAGAGCCTTCTCCTCCATGCCCGCCCAACTCTGGAACGCATTGCCCAGCGAGATTAGGCAAGCCCTCACTCTGGAAACTTTCAAGAAGAACCTCAAAATTGGCTTTTCTGTTGCACTTTTGGAGAATGATTTTACATTCCCCTTGTCATTCCCCCCAAAATGGGTGTCCTCATATTGCACTGCCCCCTGCCCACATGAAGGACATTCTCCACTACTCCGTTCATGAGTTTCCCCGGACAACATGAAATATAGATGTTTTACTTCTATCTCATCCTGAGTTTTATCACTGTATCTTGCGCATGTGGCCCACTCTTTGCGATTGTGTTTGATTTTATTGCATTACTTTGCACTGCTTATTGTATTTTATGTTTGTTTCGTTTTATCGCGATATTATGTTATGCTTTTATGTTATTGTATTGTAATGTATTACTGGGCTTGGCCTCATGTAAGCCGCCCCGAGTCCCCTTTGGGGAGATGGTGGTGGGGTATAAATAAAGATTATTATTATTATTTTAATGTGTTTTAGAAAAGCGTTTTATCTTTTTATTATTATTTTTGTTTGTTCATCACCTTAGGAACCCTTATTGGTTGAGAGGCCATAAGAGAAAAACCTTAAACGAACAAACATACATATGGCACAGGGTTGTTGTGAGGATGATATGTGGGAGAGAGGCATACATGCTGGCTCAAGTTTGGAAGAAAGGTGGGATATAAATTACCTTAACAATTTAACTCAATGTGATTTTCACACATATGCTTCTGCTGTCAGATCTGTAGACAAAGCTTAGCTGCTGAGATTGCTGTAGAGTCAAACACGTTTTTAATAGACACATGATTGAAATCATTTTCTCTCTCTTTTTAGGAAACAAAATGTACTGCACAAGTTCCAGAGAAGGAGGATGTGAGGGAAGAGCCCAGTGACATAGAAGAAGGTGGACTAGATCTCAGTGTGCAACTAAAGCCAGTTAGCTTCTACATCACAGATAAGAAGGAAATGCTTCAGCAATGTTTTTATATCATAGGAGAAAAGAAATTGCAAAAAATGTTGCCGGACATTTTAAAGGTACTGAAATATATCTTTGTTTTCAGATTTTAAAAGCGATGGAACCAGTTCAGCTTATATCAGGGCTGTTTACATTCTTCTGTAATTGTAGTTTAAAGCAATGGGTTTTTTAAAAAAAATGTAGTCCTCCAAAACTTTAGGACGTCAGCACTAAATACAGTATGTCCAGTGGTTAAGAATTCTGGGAGTTAATTTTTGAGAACATTGGTGTGAAGAAAATACACTGTATGACCCTTCTTGTTGCTTATCTAGTAATGTATTATTATTATTATTATCATCATCATCATCTTCATCTATAACCCGCCTTTCTCCTCCGGGGGCTCAAGACAGCTAACAACCACACAATCTTATCACAATTTAAAACAAACCAAATACAAAAATTAAAAATAAACACTTAACATTTCAGATGTTAAAAATATGCCATTTGTTTAAGCCAAAAGTTTAAGGCATTGTTCACAAACAAGGCTCCTTACAGAAATACTCTGTAAATTTACCATCTAGAAGACTCAATACAATAAGTCCAAAAAAATAAGGAGAGGAACTCAGGAAGAGTCTTGGCACTGGGCAAAATTACATAGCAGTACGGATAACAATAGTTTGGGATGTAATGTGTTCAAGGAGGAGAGGAACCAAAATGAAGGTAGTCTCCCAGCAAAGTTGATGAGGTGGACTTGCTTTCTCTCTGTCATTCTGCTGCATCCTGATGGAATTCCAATGGAACATCTATTGTCAGATGGCAGTTGAGGGAGGAGACAACCCGCTGAGACCAGAGCTTTGCTATTTTCTGCCTTCAGGTAACTTATGCACCTGGCTATGTAATAAACATGTTATGTATATTATTATCTCATAATTGTATTTGTCATCATATCATAGGCTATCACTCCTGGCCGAGTATGATTGCCTTCCAAGTGTAGGATCTTGGTGATGGGTCTACAAATGACTGTAGAACCCTATTCTGGATCTACATGGTCTTTTGCAGTGAGGACATCCATTTCCAGATGGAAGGTGGCCCTGACAAGGGTGAAACTTTATTTAATGATGATGAAACTTTATTTATAGCCCACCCTATCTCCCCAAGGGGACTCAGGATGGCTTACAACAAAATACACAGTGGCAAACATTCAATGCAGGCAGTAATATATAAACAAATCAAAAACAACTCAGTAAATTATAAAACAACTTAAATAAACAAGACATAACACACTCCACATAATGACAAACATATTAATACCTTAAAATCTTATTAAAATCTCTAAAATTAGACTAAAATTGTTGGAGGGAAGATGGTAAACAGCAGATCAACAGGGTTAACAGCCAGGCGAGGATGCATATAGATGTACTTAGGGTTTGCTTGACACGCCTTCCTCTAGGCACATTTATCCCTTTAGCCCTCTATTTTTGTCTCGTCAAATTCCTTAGCACTGTTGGTAACAGCTGACTTCCAGCTAGAACATATGAGGGCAAAGCTTCCTGGTTTTGTAAATAATTCTGATTGTGGCAGGCGTTTTTTGGGAGAATATTCAGTTTTGGGACTAAAGGCAACTGGCACATTTATTGTTGGCTTTTAATCTTCCTTTTTAATAGTAATACCATAATAATAATACATTTTATTTGTTACCCGTCTTTCATCATGATTCAAAGATGGGTATAACACAGTTAAAATACATCAATAAAACAAAGGGTTATAAAAATACATATACAGGTATTTAACTGCTTGGATAATCAGTTTTGGTGAGTTGTACCTACATATTGTTAACATTTTAATATTGTCAAGGTACTGACTTGGTCTGCATTGGTTTGAAGATACTACTGGTTTTAAACCAGGCCAGTATCTTAAAAAGAAAATGCTTACAACAGGTAAGTATAATGAATAATAAATTATGGTTTACCTTAGGTAAGCAAGCATTCTGGTATATGGACCTTCTTGCTTCCTGACAGCTTTAGTTGCTAAAAATTCTAGACTGATTATGATAGATTTGATATGTTTGTAATATTGAAAAGGTTGTCCTTTTAGTGGCCCTTCCTTCCACCCTCCGTCCATTCCCATTGGGGTCTGGATTTTGGTTATTTATTTATTTCAAGATGGCTTGGGGTGACTCACAATCATTAAAACATTTACAAATCATTAAAACACGATAAAAACACAATAAAACACAGTGTATAGTCACAAATTAAAACAAGATGGATACCAGAGTTGCATCCGTAGTTAGGTCAGACAATGACACACGCCCACTACATGTGGACAAAGCCCTTAGCCATACTATGAAGCCCTGATATTATACCTGCCCAAATGCCTGTGTAAACAGGAGGGTTTTACAGGTCTTTCGAAAGGCCAGCAGGTCAGGCAACACACGAATGGTAGGAGGGAGAGCATTCCATAACACTGGGGCGATAACGCTAAAGGCTCTCCTCTGCGTTGCGGTCAAGTGGAGGGCTGTGTGACTCGGTATCATCAGGAGGTTCGATGATTCAGATCTCAGTGGTATCAAAGGACTGTATGGGGAGAGGCGGTCCCTTAGATACACCGGCCCCAGACCGTTCAAGGCCTTGAAGGTTAAAACCAGCACTTTGAAGGTGATCCGATGTTCTATTGGAAGCCAGTGCAGTTCCCGCAGAACCGACGTGATGTGGCAGCAAGATGGAAGGCCTGCCACCAGCCAAGCTGCGGCGTTCTGCACCAGCTTGAGCTTTCGGATCACCGCCAGAGGAAGGCCAACGAAGAGAGCATTACAGTAGTCCAGTCTTGAGATGACCGTGGCTTGGACCACTGTGGCTAGGTCGTGGCAGGACAAGTAGGGAGCCAGCTTCCTCGCCTGCTGGAGATGGTGAAACGCTGTACCGCTAACAATGGAGATATGTTTCTCCATCGTTAGATGGAAGTCAAGCGTGACTCCTAAGCTTCTGACCAATGATGATGGGCGAAGTGTCGCCCCATCAAGGGTTGGAAGCCGGATCTCACTCGTACCCGGACGGCCCAGCCACAGGATTATGTGATGTGAGGAGACAGTCCCTCTTCATGTGCCCTTCCTCACAGTGCTAAAAGCTATTCTCGCTCTTCCAATGTCTCTTCCTCTTCTTCCTCACCTCTGAAGTCCCCTTGCTTGCAGATCTTCCCCTCTTATGGAAGCTGTGAGGAATTTCCTTCTCTCCTTTTTTTTTCTTTTCCCCATTCCTTTCTTCTATTCCATAATAAATTGCTACTACTGTGGCAAAGGCCACTTCTTGTGGCGTACTCAGTCTCACCAAGTCCTGTTTTGCATTCAGGACCATTCTAATGTCTTTACATGCTCATTTCTCTTTTTGTTTATCACAATATCGGAACATGAAATACAATATTATTCTTCTTTTAACATCTAAATAGGAGAATAACAACCTGGAGTTTCCAGTTTGGATGTCATGCTAAAAAGGCCAAGACTTTCTGAGATACCCAAATGTGCTGGCTGAAAGTAGGGTAAAATAGCTTACAGTTTAGCAGCTAGTCAGGAATTCCTAAATTATGTGTTGTGCAGGAATTTCTAATTTGATATACCGTAAGTAACATATAAGTTAGATGCTCCTAAGACCCCAAAGCACTCTCACCCCACTTCTCACCCCCAGAGCATTCCATGCATTCTTTTTGTATCCCGTTGATCTCAGGATGTGCTACTTCAAGTAGAAAGTGCCCTGAGAAAGCCGGCCCACCTCTCAGCTTGAAGATGGCACTTATTAAACACATTCTAAACCTCTCTAGGTTATGTCAGAGGTGGCATATTCATTGGTGTGCCACTTTGACCCCATTGGACAAACCAGAAGTGTCACAATATTTCGTATTTGGGGCACTTTTCAGCCATTTGCGTTTATTGAGGGGTCATCAGAGCCAGGCAAAACCATAGCATTTGTAATCTATTTGAAGGTGTTTGGTGTTTTTTGCTATTTGGAAATGTTTTTTATTAGGAAGTCTGGGCGTTTTCTTGGTAGAGATTCCAGAAAGCCTGGAACTGCAAAAATGCTGAATGTGGTCAACCTCTACAGTTTTCCCACCACTGAATTGTGGCTTGAACTCTATTCAGAGTTGTCCTTCAGCTATAAGTAGTGTAGAAAATACTGTAAATAATAAACAAATGCTACTACACATAGTTGCAAAAGAAAAGTATGGTTTTTATGATGATACGCTATAATTTGAATATCCAAAAAAACCCCCAAAACCCTAGACAACTACGACCTTACCATATAACCCACCAGTTAAAATTGACACTTTCACTGATTAATCAACTAAGCTGTACTTGATTAACCTACCAATTAAAGCTGGCAGTCTTTTTCAGGGTGCACCCTGTGCAATTGTAAGCCGGTTCAATAGTAGCTCAGTAGGCATTAAGATCAGACGGCTACAAAAGCATTCTGTGTTTATATATTTGTCTCTGTGTGTGTTTTAATAAATACTCTTGTACAGCCCTCGGAATGGAGCAGGCTGGAAATGTAAATAACGTTAATTACTGTGGCATATGGAATAATGTAGTATATAATTATAGCATTTCCACGGGGATATTGAAATTCTTCTTTAATTGGACATAACGGCATCAGATATGAATGTGGCAACTTGGCAGTTTATAAATAAGTCATTTATAATTAAAGAGAACACCACTCCCTAGAGATGCATGGCTTGCTTGCGAGGAAATAAAGTAACCACAACTTGAGGGCAGGCAGAATTTACAAAATAAATGGAAAACAACATCACTGGTGGTCGGCGTTCTCTAAGCAGATTCTCTGTTGCAGACTCTACTTGTTATAAAAAATTACCAGTATTGCAATTATGAGATGCCTGAGGAGGAAGATTTTGTAATTGTTGGAAAGGGAAGAAAGTAAGTGCTTTTGCTTTGTTCCCTAAGGCTCTAGAAACAGTTCCATAGCAACATGTAGATCTTGCTTGTTGGTTTGCTATATGAGCAGTCACTGAGTTACAGACATAAGACTTACATTTGACTCATAATTAAGAACGGGGGTAAAACAACAGGAATTGAGAGAAATCTACCCCTAGGAAGGGAAATTCACCCCTGAAAGAGTTATCATGGGTAAAAGGTGTCTCAACCAAAGCTTTCTCACCAATATTTGTTTCCACGACAAGCCAATTTTTTCAAAATCCAATTATCACATGGACAGAAAGTAAATTGAAATAGTCTGAACAGGGGCACAAACAACAAAGCAAACACCACAGGGATGTTAACCCTTCCATATGCTAGCCAAAGTGCTAGTGAGGATGGGGGTGGATGAAGTTACAGTTAAAGAATGTACCTGTCCCGACTTACATACAACTTCAACTTAAGAACAAACCTACAGAACCGATCTTGTTCAGAACTTGGGGACTGCCTGTACTGATCTTCCTACCCTTTCCATTAATCCACAAACATTTTGTTTAGCATGATTATTCACATATATTTTGCCCAAAACTTGTGTATGTTGTCAGTGGGATTTCAGGGGGGTGGGATGGTGAGATGTAAATGTAATTTTAAATGTATTTCTTGTAATTTAATTGTATTTTAACTTGTTATCTGCACATTACTATTTAATTGTTGTTGTTTTTTTTTTAAAAAAGTATTTGCTTTTGTATTTGTTTTACATTGGTCTTAGGTTGCATGGTTGTTAGCCTTCTTGAGTCCCCTTGGGAGAAAGGTGGGGTAAAAATAGAGTTATAATTAATAACAACAACAACAATAATAATAATATGTAAAGGGGAACATTAATGAAAACATCTCAATCTGCTGAGAAGCACTTAAATTGTACCCTTTCCACAGGAGTGGTTTGATAGAGAATCTAGATCAGGGATGCTCACACTTTTTCAGCATGCGAGCTACTTATAAAACAACCAAGTCAAAATGATCTACCTACCCACTACTTAGAGAGCCATAAAAACAAAATATTTGGAAATGTATTTCAGTGAGAGCCATATAATATATTTTAAGACTGCATTCAACTAAATGTGAGTATAATAAGCCCCTGAATTGATTCATCATAATAATAATAATAATGATGATAATATTTATTCAGCCTCTGCTACTACTACTACTACTACTAATAATAGTAACAACAACAACAGGTTCCTAGAGTAGAAGGAGACCTCCAGGGGCCATCCAGTCCAACCTCCTTCTGCCATAAGGGAAAAACACAATCAAAGCATATCTCACAGATGGCCATTCAGCTACTGATAATAATAATAACAATGGGTTCCTAGAATAGGAGGAGACCTCCAAGGGCCATCCAGTCCAACCTCCTTCTGCACCTGGGCGGTGTTGGGAGCCTGCGGGGCGGGACTGAGCCTTCCTCCCGCCCTGCCTGCGATCTACCAGGATGCCCTACGCCAGGGGTGCTCATTAGGTAGCTCGGGAGCTACTAGTAGATCTTTGGCCCTCTTCCAGGTGATCTTCGGGCCTCACCAGCCGGATGGGGTGCTCCTGCCATGCGCGCGCACACCCTGCGCGCATGCGCGCTCTTGCTGCTGGCTTCCACTCTTGCGGTACTTCTTTTGCCTGAGGGGCATTGCAGGAAGAAGGAAACACGAGGCGGGGCCTCTGGAGGGAGCGCCCTGCCTCTCTCTCATCCAGAAGCAGCTGTGCAGCCTCAGTTGCCGGCGAGACAGGCAGGGCGGAGCTCTCCCTCTGGATGCCCCGCCTCGTGTTTTCTCCTTCCTGCAATGCCCTGCAAGTGGAAGAAGCGCTGCGCGGGCGGAAAACAGCAGCAAGAGCACGCGCGGTGGCAAGAGTCTGCGGCGGCGGGAACGCACGACGGCGGGAACGCACGGCGGTGGGGGCAGGTAGATCTTTTGGACTTGGTTGCTTTAAGAGTAGCTCGCATGCTGAAAAAGTGTGAGCACCCCTGCCCTACATCGCGATCTACCTAATAAGCACCCCTGATCTAGATACTCCATTAAGAGGTTGAGCCAAGAAGCTGGAATGGCTTAGAGCAGTGGTCTCATTCTGTGGGTCCTCAGATGTTTTGGCCTTCAGCTCCCAGAAATCCTAACTGCTGGTAAACTGGCTGGGATTTCTGTGAGTTGTAGGCCAAAACACCTGGGGACTCACAGGATGAGAACCACTGAGGGTCTAGAACAGACCATTGTAGACTATCTTGTGGATCATTGTGAACTATCTTTTCTCATAATAAATAAAATAAATTGGTTTCTTAGATGTGAGAGTTTGGAGGGAATTTCAGCCTTAAGTTAAAATCTGTTCAACAGCTTTCATCATGATTAAGCATGGGATTTGTGGCAGAAAGGCAATCTGTATTGTAGAGCTAATGCCGACTAACATTGCTTACCAAAGAGCAAAGTGGTTTCCAGAAATGTTGCTTCCTGAAGCTGAATAGCAAACTGTACATCTCCTCCTCCATCCATACTTAAGATTCATAGCCTACTAAAGGCATACATTCCCACAAATATCACAGGCTGGTCTCAGTGTCTGTCAGTACTGTTTAGACATGAGCAAAGTGTGTTTGGGATCATTTTATGAGAAAACAAATATGATAATGAAAGAATTGTGGCTCAGGGTTGTTGACTAGCAAAGTTTCCCTTCTCAGATTAAATATGAATGTGTTGGAGACTATCTAAAATTGGGACTGATTCAGGAGAAAGGAAAATCTGTGACAAGTAAGAGAACGGGAGGTGGAATAAGACATATCCATATGCTGGATTGGGGAATTTAATAAATGCTGTTCTTCAGGACGTATCAGAAGAAAAATGGAAGTTCAGATAGTTTATTATTATTTACTTAATGTCTAGTATTTGGCTTTCTAAATGTGCTTGTACTAATGTTGCCTTTTTAAAAAACAAGCCATCATTTCCCCTAGAACTGTTCCATAGAAGAAATCAAAAAGCTTTGTCTTGAACAGCTGGAACTCATGTCTGAGAAAAAATTACTGAAAATCCTTGAAGGTAAGGAGTATATGCCAAACTAAAAATATGTTGTATTAGATTGCATTCACTGTAAAAAAATTAGACTAATGCCCATCAAATGCCCATATTTGTCAGCAAATAAAATAATACATATTTTTGGTACAAAAAATAGTAACATGACTGAAGCACAATCCTGTTTGTGTCCACTTAGAAGTAAGTTCAGAAGAGTTAGATGGGACTTATTACCCTTCATGTATGGATAGGGTTGCATCCAAATACTTTGACTCTGTACTTTGGCCTCAAATACTTCTAATAAAATGGGACTTTTCGAAGTCTCAGCAAGCTTGAGGTTCTTTATTTCATGCATTTCAATCAGATTCATGATTCAGAGCACTCCGGATTGAGAAGCCAGAGAGGTTTATAGCAAAGGGAGTAACTATAGCAGATGATTTATGATTTTGAATCAGTAATCATTGCTTTACTGCAGTGGAAAGCAATGTGCATTTGTCAGAAGCTAGTCGCAGCATTGGACTATTTTGGTTCATTGGTTGTTTAGATTTGTTTGTGCTATCTAGGGACAGGAATAAACTTTCATCCATCCCCACTATACGACAATTTTGCAAAAGCTGTTGTTTCTCGCTGCAATTTGGCTGTGATCTACAATGTTGGTTTTGTTTTCAGTTATTTATATCACTCCAACAGCCACAGCACTTTCCAGGATAGCATTAGCACAAAACAAAACAAAAAATTCTGGAACTAAACAGTCTGGTCACCATCCCGATTTCACAGGGGACAAAAAAGACAACAGAATAAGGAAAGGACAGACAATCATGTCAGATCTGGAAGCACCTTTTATATCTTGGGACACTTGAAGTCCTCTTGAAAATCTCTTGAGTAGTTAGAAATCCACTACCAATTCTCAAAAATTGGCATTTTTTGATGTTAAAAATGGTAGGGAAAGACTTGAAATGTATTTAAAAATAAATAAAGGTTTTAAATATAGGAAGACAGCATATGAAGCTGTTCGAGATCATTGGTCAACTAGAATAGCACTGTCTACACTGTCACCAGCGGTGTCTACTGTTTTAAAGCAGAATATTTTCCAAAACGAATTAGATTTGAAAGAAATGGAACCTGGAGCCTTCTGTAAGGTAAAAGTAAAAGTTTCCCCTCGACATTGCCTAGTTGAGTCTGACTCGGGGGAGGTGCTCATCTCAATTTCTAAGCTGACAAGCTGGCATTGTCCATAGAAACCTCCTAGGTCATGTGGCCAGTAGGACTGCATGGAGCACTGTTACCTTCCCACAGAAGCGGTACTTATTGATCTACTCACATTTGCATGTCTTCTTTTTTTTTTTTATAAAAAAGTTTATTATAGAGTTTCATTAAAGCATCATAAAATATCATACATACAAACTACAAAATACAAGATATACAACTACAAAGAAATACAAGGCAACAAAAGAAAGAAAAAAAAAGGGGCGGGGGTGTTTGACTTCTGTTCTTCCTTCTTTTACCCCTCAAACAATTGTGAACATTTTTCCAAAATAAGACTTTTTCTCTCCATCTTATATTCTAGTAGTAACTATTCTTCTCATTTAGTATCCTTGTTTTCGTAGTCTTCAAATGCTGTCCAGTCCGTCTTGTTCATTTCCCTACCAGTAGACTGTTTTAACAAGAATGTTAGTTTGTCCGTATCTTTTATTTCCATTATTTTATCCATCCGCTGTGTTTTTGAGGTAATTAACTCTTGTTTCCAAAATTTAGCAAAAATAATTCTGGCCACCATTGTAAAAAAAAGAAAACAGTTTATCAGTTTTTGAATGCTTAAATATATTCGAATCAAACATTCCTAAAAGATAATATTCTGGTTTCATTGATAAATCAATTTTCAGTATCTTCCTACCTTCCTTATGCACCATTTCCCAAAACTCTGCTGTTCTATCACACAACCACCACATGTGGTAGTATGAACCTTCATGTAATTTACACTTCCAACATTTTCGTACATCATCCCCATGTTTCCATCTGCTAGGTTAGCAGAAGCTGGGGCTAACAATGGAAGCTCACCCTGTGTCATGGATTCAAACTGCCGACCTTCCGTTTAGCAAGTTCTGCAGCTTAGTTTAACCTTCTGCACCACCGCGGCCTCATGTATACTACAATTTAATTAGTTTTTCCCTTAGCCATCTGACTTACGGTATAGGAGGGGCAGGAATTCCCCATTATATGTGTTTCTAGCTGTTCCCTGTCGTGGTCTCTGTGAATATGTACATATGGTATTTCCTGCACCTGCGCAGACAGTTCAGAATCTTTTAGAAAGTTATCACTTTAAACCGTAGCCTCGTCCACTCCCCTTGAGTATATATATAGCCAGTGGGAGGGGCTTTGCTTCATTCATTTAAGGCAGTGTTTCCCAACCACTGTGCCGTGGCACACTAGTGTGCCGTGAGTGATCACCTGGTGTGCCGCGGGAAAAGTCTCTTCCCCCCTTTCTTCCCCCTCCTGCCAAACTCCTGCTGCTGCTTGGAGGGGGAGGAGGGGGAGGAAGGGCCGGGCGGCAGCAATGAAGAAGGGGCTGGGGCGTGGCCTCCTTCGGCCATTTTCGTGTTTATGTGTACCAACTATTACTACATTTGGCATTGGCTGGACGTGATAGCCTTTCTAGTGACTGTGTAACAACTCTCCTGTGCACCAGTTATACACGAGGGAGTCGTCTAATGCCCACCTGGAATGATACAGGAGCATATATATTGAAGGTGGAAGCCTCATTATTGTTCCATGAGGTGTATTGATGCATAAGAACAGTACTAGTGAACTGCTTTGAAGCTATATGGACACAGTTTTTCTAAACACACAGAGAGACTGACAGCCGTTGGGCAAGACCTTTGTGTGTGTTTCTGCCATTCCTGCCAGGATATCTATGTTGTGTTCATTGAAACAGGCCCATGTTTCACACTGAGTGTATAAATGCATTTAAAAACATATTAACTATATGTATTGCTGTGTTAGAGTGTCATTTTGTGTCATTTTGGTTGGTGGTGTGCCCCAGGATTTTGTAAATGTAAAAAATGTGCCGTGGCTCAAAAAAGGTCGGGAAACACTGATTTAAGGTATGCTTTTAAGCCAAGTAGACGTTCTAATCAGGAGTCTAATCTATGTCTGAAATTATAAATGTGTGGATTATTGGCAGTTCACCTCTGTCAGTGGCCGATGATGCCATTGCTGAAACTGCACCAATATTATATTGATGTTTCCCAAAGCAAATGAACAAAACATGGATGACTTTGAACCGTCATTGGAGGAAACTGATTTTTTAGTCAGTGTTCCTACATGAGTGTTTTTAAGTGTTTAAAGGCGCAAATACTTAATGTGCATTTTTGTTGTGTGGCATGCGGTCATGCTATTACTATTTGTATATAACCATATCAATTGCATCTATCTTGAAAGTATGGAGCCTCTGATAAATACCATATGCAAGGTTATTTGATTATATATGAAGTAAAAAGACATAGCAATTGCCTATAAGGTAGGTAAAGAGAGACACTTCGAACACATTAAAGGAAACATGACCTTGTTTCTATCTAATACAGAACAGTGGATGGTTGCAGCATTAAGGGAGGCTCTTCTTAACAGTTGTGGTTATCCTTATATTAAGCTTGCTCTGTAGCCTGAAAAAACCTCCAGCAAAGGTTACCTCATAAGCGGCTTTGCATGCAGTATTTATTTATAGTTTACCATAAATAATTATGTAGCGTCTAACTCTAATTTTTAACAATTTAGTGCACACATGTTAGCCTTGTAGTTTTCATTTTCCAGTTATTCTTGGAGAAGTTGTCAGTAGTTTTATATGTATTTCCAGAGGCATTCAGAGCTATATTTTCGCTATAGATGTTTTGATGTCATGCTGTGATACACTACAAGGTCATTGAACAGACTTGGCAGCCAGCATTTCTTTCTTTTTCTTTTGAGAAACAAGAACACATTCCTTCTGTAAGGTGCCAATATATCAATTCAACTTGGATGGCTATAGATATACTTATAAAAGAGATTGGAATTAATATTATATGATCTGTGTGGCAAAGACTCTTTGGGCAGGTCAGAGTGAGCAACTTCAAAGGCAGTGGTGGTCATTCACTCTGAAAGCTGTATCAGAACAGCTGGAAGTGACTTTGCATCAATCTCCCGCCCCTAGATTCACCCTAATAAACCTCTATATATTTTAATCTGGTGTTACTTTCTTATTGTATTTTCCTATTTTAATGTTTGTATTTTGTGGATTTTTAACATGTAATTTTTAATTTGAGTCTTGAACTGGGAAAAAGATAGGAATGAATATAATATGAGGATGGAATGAAAAGTAATACCTCCACCTTCGTAACTCCTCAACAGATGGCAGAACTGGTATGTGGCAGGTACTGGCTTGTTCAGTAGACTCTCCTCTACAGTTCCATTTTGTCGAGAAGCCTTAGCATTGAATTGTTGTGTTGTTAAAGTGCAAAGTATGGAACCCTGCGCAGACGGTGGGTCAATGTGACTTAAGCAACATGCAGTCATTGAATTCTTGACAGCAGAAGGTGTCACCCCAAAGGAGATTCATCAGAGAATGCAAGCTGTTTATGGTCATTGTATTGATGTGATTACTGTGCGTTGTTGAGTGAGTAAGTTTAAAGATATTTAGGTGGGAACATCTGACTTGGATGTCCTGTGACAGCAACCACCGAGTTTCACAAGCGAAAGGTCGACAGATTGATTCAGGACAATCGTTGTATCACTCAGAGAGAAATTTCAAGCATAATCGGCATTTCACAAGAATGTGTGGGTCACATTATTGCTTTGCTTGGCTATCGGAAGATCTGTGCACGATGGGTACCCAGCATGCTGATGCCTGAAATGAAAGTGCACAGACTTGAAATTTGCCAGGAACCGTGACGGCTACAGAAAACCTGTTCATTGTTGGCAGAAATGTATCCAATTTTTTGGTGATTTTGTGGAAAAGTGAATAGTGGTAGTTAAAGAGCACATTCTAAAGTTTATTTCTGTGTTTGATTTATTAAAATATTCCCATCCAAACCCACATAATGAAGGTGGAGGCATTACTTTTCATTCAACCCTCGTAATAAGGGCCAACTGTTACCATTTCTCCAGGGTTTGCAGTTAGTGGTAAACAAATGTTTGGGGTATTTCCTTGCTAAAATTTAACAAAAACAATTAAATGGGAAACTTAGTTCCTCCAGAGGGTTTGGGGGGGGGGGGGCAGCAAAATGAGGACCATTGGGCTGCATGCACTTTGTCCATACCTGAGCCTGATGGCTTTGTCCTACCTCTATGTTAATTCAAGTGATTGTCTTCTATGGAGGCATTTCTGTGTTTGTGAATAGAAGGGCAGAAGCAATCCATGCTGCTGTTTTCCACTTCTTCCTTGAGACTGAAGTGCTGTATAGTTATGATATGTGGGTAATATCTATTTCATAAAATCCTAGAGTTAGAAGAGGCCATCCAGTCCAGCCCTATTCTGCCATGCAAAAAAAACAAACAAAAACAACAATAATAAAAAACAGACCCAAAACAGCATCAGAGCACTCTCAACATATGGTTGTCTAGCCTATTCAGTTATAGGAAGTTGCCATTCTTTTGTTTCAAGATGTTTTGACCATCCAGCCCTAGTTTTGGCCTTGGAGGCGTTGACTTCGGCGCAACTCTTTCTCAGGAACAGCTTGTGGGCCTGACTTTCCCAAGCCTCCCGAGGAAGGCAAATATGTCAGCTCATTAGTGGCTGCACCTGGAGAAAAGGGGGAAAGCGAGGCTTTGCTTTCCCAGCGCTCCTTATCAGGTTGGGAAGAAAGAAGGCTGCGCCTGGCCTTGACCGCTGGCTGACAGGGAGGCCTCTGCAAAGGTTTTCTCTCAGGCCTGGCTGGTGTCTTGGATTTAACATGGCTTCGGTCTGGCTTGGCTATGGAATCAGGCTGGGGCATGACACAGACAGAAGTCTATCCCTGCTAGGTGATTCCCTAAAGAGATGGCAAGCATTGACTCTTGGACCTTAATTGTGCGAATACATTCAAATAGTCCTTTCTTAGGACGTCGTTGTCTTATATGAGTCAGTCAAGTGCCTGATAAAATAGTAGTAATAATAGAAATAATAATAAATTATTTGTTATTCCCTGCCTCTCCTTGCAGCTTGAGGTGGGGCACAACATAGTTAAAATACATCATAATACTAAAATATATTCCATAAAAATAACATATTAAAATATGGGTTGTTGTGAGTTTTCTGGGCTGTATGGCTAGGTTCCAGAAGCGTTCTCTCCTGACGTTTCGCCCACATCTATGGCAGGCATCCTCAGAGATTGTGAGGTCTCTGAGGATGCCTGCCACAGATGTGGGTGAAACGTCAGGAGACAATGTTTCTGTAACACGGCCATACAGCCCGGAAAACTCACAACAACCTAGTGATTCCGGCCATGAAAGCCTTCGACAACACACATTATAATATATTTCTAAAATATGTAGAGCACAAATGTAAACACAGTAAATGTAGAATGCAAATGTAAAATGACTGGATAGGCCTGTGTCTTAAATTATGACAGCTGATTTAGCTGTCAAATATCTTCTGGCCAGTCATTCCACAATCAGGAGGTGGCCAGTGAAAGGTCATCTGGGTGATTGTCATCAGTTGGATTCTGGCTGTTTGGAGTCAGCGTTCCCCAGAGGGCCTAAGTATTTGGGGTGGCTCATATGGGAAAAGGTGATCCTGTAGCTGAGCATTCTCTATATTGACTGGTAGTATTTTAAATGAGAGATGGCAAAAATTGAACCTGGGAGCTTTTGCTCTATTTCTCAGTGACAGTTGCTCTTGGGTATACGGAGAGCCAGCAAACACCCAATCAGTCAGTGGTAGCTTTCAGAGCAGCATGTCATTCCCCATCATGCCTTTTCTCATTGGCCAGATGTATTATACCCTTGAAACCAGCCATGTTCAATTTTGCCAGTGATATGCAGAATCCAGGCCACCGTCTCCTTCACTGATTGCAACGCCATATGGTTTTGATCAAACTTCCTACATGCAGGTGGACTGTGTCTCTTTGTCTGACAGCCGTAACGGTGTTTACTGATGTACAGTATTAATGAGGCAGAAAAATGCTGCTAAGACAGTCTCTCACATTGACATTTTCTTTCAAGGTGAGAACGGAGCTGATTCCGACAGTGATGAAGAGGCTGATGATCATGAAGAGAAGACAGCAATTGAATCCACCAGTCAGTAAGTAATTGTAATGAGCAAATCAAATTTAATGTGATGCAGAGATTGTGTTTTAACTTGGCCTTTTGCTGATCATTCCATCTGAATAAAATCCCAGCATAGATTTCAGTTAAAACCTAGAAAAACACTTGGTTGAAACAATGCAAAGTCTTGGTAGTAACATGAAAATTTCCTGACATGTTTCCTAATTATTTTTTTGAAAACAAAACGTTTGTGAAATGAAACCCTGCAAAATTGTGGGTAAAACTTTCAAAAGTCTTGGGCTCCATCTATACTGCTATAAAAAATCCAGATTATCTCCTTTGAACTGGATTATATGGGAGTGTAGACTCATATAATCCAGTTCAAAGCAGATAATTTGGAGTATCTGCTTTGATAATCTGGATTACATGGCAGTGTAGAAGGGGTCTTGGTGACTGTTTTTGAGAACCATGAGAGTCGTGGGGAAACTCCAGTCAAATTCTAATTAAACCTGTGCAAACAGTTAAATTCCAAATTAGTTTCTCTCCTCAATTTGTTTTTCTTTCCTGTTAGTGACAATGAAAACCTCCTTTGTACAAAGGTTATTCCAGAGCCCGAGCCTTTTGAGATATAAGGCTCCTTCCACACTGCCCTATATCCCAGGATTTGATTCCAGATTATCTGTTTGTTCTAGATAATCTGGCAGTGGAGATTCATATATTTGGGGATATGATCCTGGAATATAGGGCAGTGTGGAAGGGGCCTGAGTGTCTATGGCCAGAGTTAAAAAAATAAAAATCAGCATTGGATGTTACTTTATTTATTTATTTATTTATTTATTTATTTATATTTACGCCCTTCTCACCCTGAAGGCGAGAGTGGCTTATTAGGACTAATTAAATGTTTCGAAAGTGGAGCATGTGGTACTTTCTTCTATCTTGTCTTGTGAAGAATTTTGGAGCACCACTTTTAGTTTACCGATAAACATCTTCTCTAAAAATATTTTCTGTATTAACAATTTTGATGAAAGCTAGCAATTTTTTATTATGTTGTGTGCCTTCAAATTGTTTCTGACTTATGGCGACCCTATCACGGGCTTTCCTTGGCAAGATTTGTTCAGAAGGGTTTGCCATCTTTGTCCCCCGTTAAGGCTGAAAGATTGGGGCTTGACCATGGTCAGCTCGTCTCCAGAGTAAAATACTTTTTTTCGTGTCAGGAGTGACTTGAGAAAGTCGCTTCTGGTTTGAGAGAATTGGCTGTCTGCAAGAACGTTGCCCAGGGCACACCCGGATATTTTACCATCCTCTGGGAGGCTTCACTCACATTGCCACATGAGAAGCTGGAGCTGACAGATGGGAGCTCACCTTGCGCCCTGGATTCGAACTGTTGATCTTTTGGTCAGAAGCCGTGCCGGCACAAGGGTTTAATCCATTGCACCACAGGGAGCTCCTATTAAAACACTTAAATCGCTAGACATTAACTGGGATAAATCTTAGCTGGTATTTATATGTATTGACCACAAGGTGGCAGAAAAGGCATATATATCAAACTGGAATAGCAAATTATATCAGGAAATCTTGATGAGACAGTGCTCAGTGACAAAAGTGTTTTGGACAGCAGATCGTCTATATTAGTATGTGTACCTTTCTCCTGAAGTGGCAGATACAAGCCAGGTGCTGCAAAGTTTCTCCAGCTGGTTTTGGAGCAAACTCTTTATTTGTTATAAATTTGAGATTAATGCTGAATATTGAATCTGGGCTTTTCCACGACCTGTACTTAAAACAGGCTATGCAGTTAGAAATAAAGAGGTGACTGCCAATAGAGCCATGCTGAGTTATATTTGGCAGGAAGACTCAGAGCAGCAGGAGTGTTATTATCCTAGAGCAGATATCCTTTTTTGCCTTCTCCACCTGCAAACAATATGATTGTGTCCTGTCATCCACTGTTTTGTTTCCAATGAGTAGCATTTAATGATACCTATATGAATCAATGCTATAAATGGCAGTGGTATGATTGTTAGGTACTTTCATTGCTCAATCCTATCTGGAACACATGAGAGATGTACTCTGAAGATGCGTTCCAACATTGTCCATATCTGTTATGTTTGCTCTTGTCTTCTGGATTGTATTTACTCTGCACCAAATAATTTCAGAATTATGTGCTGGAACAAGGCAAATTTTGCAGCTGAATCTCATAATCAAACGCGCATGGCCATATTTATTAGTTTATCATCACTCCGCATTTGCGAGGCAATTTAAGCATCATTTTCAAAGTATTAGAGAACAAAAGTGGTATTGTTGTCTGGATTGCACGCAGCAGTTCATAGGATGCAGCTTTCCATAGACAAAATTATGTCTGCATGACATTTTTTACTTAAAAGTTGCAGATGTACATGTGCCACTGATGTATCTGCTTAAGCTTTTAAAAATGCATAATTTCAAATGTGTTTGATTACAACATTTATTTATTTATTTCGACTTGTTAGACGCCCACTCCCGGTGGGCTCGGGTCTGGGCTAGCAGGCTGAATCAATGACAGTTGCTCATCCTGAATAGGGAAGTCTTTTGCAATATTATGTTGGTTTCTATCAATTTAGCCAGAGAAGTATATGGAAAAAAATCTTGGTTCAATGGAAAGGAGCTTTCTTCACCGAGAGCTAAATTAGCCAGAAGGCTACTTTTAAATGAATGTAAATGTCCTTACTAAGGAAAGAGATTGATAGTCATAATTTTGGGCCCCTTCCACACTGCCCCTATATCCCAGGATATGATCCAGATTATCTGTTTATCCCAGGTTAACTGGCAGTGAGGACTCATATAATCTGGTTTAAATCAGATATTCTGGGATCGGATCCCAGGATAAAGGGTAGTTTGGTCCCTTCCTTGGTCTAACAGAGTAACTGGATGTAAGTTGTAAGTGAACCTGTGAAGGGTAAACATCTAATGACACTAATCTTAGAACGTTAATTTTTTAAAATTCAGACCTGCTACCTGAGTGTTATCATTGTGAGTATATTAACATAATACAGACTTGACAAATTTTAGACAAGGTAGTTGAGGTATGAAATTGGTTAGATGAATATAAAATAATTTTATGGCCAAAATGCTCATTAAACTCAACAATCGGACTTGCCTTCCACGGTTTCAAAATCCAGCAGAGAGCTGTATCCTGTTTCCTCAAGTGTGTCTTATAATCTTTCATTTGCTTTCCTGTTTTCTATCAACACATTTGAATATCACGGTAAGAAAATGGATAAAATGCCATCCTTTTGAGCTACAGATTTCACCGCTCTGTACAAACGACTAAACCAGATGTGACTTCCCCTTCCCAATATGTGACTCCATTATCTTCTTTTTGGGGGGAGGGGTAACTTATGATTTGTGTCAGACTTTTTAAAAGTTTTAAAAGTTTACTAGCAACAGCTCTGAGTTAAGTGGTTCTTTGCAATTTAATAGAATTAACCTGCCCTTGATGACCCAATGGATTTATAGCTAAAGACAATTCAATTTTGCAGATATATAGTGGATTGCTGTTAAAAATGTTTTTAAATAGTGTAGAAAGAATGTGGCGCATCTAGTGAAAATGGTCATAGTGATTCGTTGTTTGAAAGTCACATTTACTAAATGTGTCCTCTCTTTTGCTTCTCAAAATATGCTAGACTATGTTCCTGGTGGCAGTGTTATTGACCAAAGTGGCTCTGTTGAAAAACCTCTAACACTAAGACAGGTGTCCACAGATGTTTTGTGAGCCAGACTTCTAGTTTTTCCATCTGTGTGCCGTAGGACTGAAGGTGGCAAAGGCAACTATGGGGAAGGGGCAGCATCTTATTAGCCCTGAAATCAGAAGTAGATTGTGTCTAAAGTCACTGTCCACTCTAGGAATAGAGCTATGTGTGCAGAGTATCTCTTTGAAGAAGGACAATAGCACATGATGAACATGCAGAAGAGTTTAGGTTTCACTTATCACATGGGTTTGAATCTTTCTCAGTTTGATTATACCCAACCAGATAAACCAAAGGTTTTCAGTAGGCTCATGATATTCATCTGTATTCTCTTTCTCACTGAAGTTGGTGAATCAGTGCCTGAAATCAGTAATGGGTTGGAACAGCAATCTGAAATTATATTCTGTCAAAGTGGTGGACTAGTCACTCTCCAGATGGGAATTAGATAAAAAGCCTGTCATGTAGTGCCCTGTTAAAGTTTATGGATTCAAATTGTTGTAAATTGTTTATATTGGATCATATTGCTTTCTAATCCATACCTCCCTCACCGCCACTACCTCCATTTTGATCTCTTATGAAATATGAAATATAAATATTTTTAATTACATCAGTGCCCATATTTTGTTGATATATGGTGGCCCCCTTTTGCAATGTGGATAGTCACATACAAAAGGGAATAGGACTTTCAGTAGTTACACAGAAGAGGGATTTTTCATGGTAAGCTACCTGATTTCATTTTCTCTTCAATACAACTATTAAAGAGGCAGCAGCCCTACTCTCTTTTATAGTTGAGTACATTCAAATATAAACATATGGGATATATATTCAAAAGCCCGTGTTGGACTACATCTCTGGAGTTTAAAGCCCTGTTTGGTCATGGGAACTCACTCGGGGACCTTGTACAAGTTACACTCTCTTAGCCTCATAGGGAGGAACAAATCTTGCCAAAAATAATTGTAGGTTCACCTTAGGATTGCCATAAGTTGACTAATGACTTAAAGACACACAACAACCATTTTTATATATCTCAATACAATGGTATTATAAACATTATAGACATATACAGGTATTTTATTTCAGTACTCCTTACAACAGTTAGAACAGTGGAGTAGATCTGATCTTCTATGTTGGGAGATCAGACTGCAATATATTGGCTTCATAAAATTATCTTGGTGGCTGAGATTTGACCCTGACTTCCTTGTCGTTGCTCCTGTTTTTGCTTCTACAATTCATCATATTTGTGTAAGTTGGCTAAATGGTGAAATGTCATTGTATAAACACCTAATGCAGCAGTGAATTCCCATCAGCCGTAGCCAACATAATTGGATTTAAGGGGTCATGGGCTTTGCAATTCACCAACATTGGGAGAGCCACATGTATCCTATTTCTGACCTAAAGCCTAAGGGAGAGGGTTCTTTGGACGTTAGGTTTTGTGTATTCAACCACAAAGAGATGTCCTACTATGTTCCTATAATATTCTTGCTACTCTTCTGAAGTGCTATCAAGGTTGAATGAAAAACCCAACATACACTGTGGTTATTTCTCAAGACTAGGCAGAAACTCCGAAGAAAGTGATATAAATAAGTTAATTTGACTAACTCAAATCCTATGGCAGAAGTACCTTCGGAACTGCACTACTTAAACTTGACAAAATATAAAATGAATGCTGTCAATATCTTTGCCTGAATAATTGAGATTTTAATTCAATCATTGTTGATTCTTAGTCTCTAACAGCAATTTATTTTATTTTTATTTTTTGGCAGAAGAAATACTGTCTGTTAGTGCTAATATCTCTAATAGTATTAGTGTACAAAATAAGGAGAGAACCCTCACATACAATTTCCCATCTCATATTTGGAAAGCAGAAATGCACTGGCTGGGACCAATTTATTGTATGGAATGAAACTCTGCTGCGTAGACAAATAAAATAGTTGTTTTCCAAAGTAATTAGAATAGGTAATTTTCAACCATCCATCCCTCTAGGTTTTTGTTTTTCTGAAATTGGCCAATAACTATGTTTAACTGTATTTTATAGTAAAGCCAACATTAACATGATGGTGAGAAATATCTTATAGGACAAAGTGTTCAGTTTTAGAAATGTGAAAATACACACTAATTCAAATGTGTTCTTGTTTGTTCTCAGGCAAGACAATAGCATAGATTCTACTTCTTCACTGAAGGAAGACAACAAATTGGAAGGGCTGGATTTAAAGCAAGGTAAGGACAGGGAAGGCCATTTTTTGTTGCCTTTGCACTTAGGATCCTGAATAGAACTGTAATAGTAATGTGATTTTACCAGAACCAGATTTTACCAGAGGATGGTGTATTCTAAGACATCTGGTTTAGTAGACTTTAACTATTCCAAGCCAGAATGATGTATTTGTTTGAAGGGGAAAAAAGAACTTCACACAGTGCAGGTGTTGACCTATCCAAAGAGGCTTTGCCACACAGATCATATAATATTAATCCCAATCTCTTTTTAAAGTTTATCCAAGTTGAACTGATATGTTGGCATTGTGCAGAAGAAATGTGTTCTTGTTTCTCAAAAGAAAAAGAGAGAGAAATAAATGCAGTCTCCTGTAACTTGTCAAATGAAACACAGATGTACTTGCTTGTGATGGCAGGGGATAAGCAGATAATTGTTTGTCTGCAAATGTGTTGCACTTGCAGGTTGAAAGTTTTCATTCAACACTATTTGGTAGTGCCTGTTCTTCCTCTATGTCAGTGGTGATCAGCCTGAGGGTCCCCAGATGTTTTGGCCTTCAACTCCCAGAAATCCTAACAGCTGGTAAACTGCCTGGGATTTCTGGGAGTTGTAGGCCAAAACATCTGGGGACCCACAGGTTGAGAATCACTGTTCTATGTCCTTAGTTGTATATTCTCTTTGTTGCTCATTCTGGACTCATCTTTCCCAACACAATTCCCTCCAAATATATTGTAATGCAGTGATCATGGAAGCCTTGGGTGATGGGGTTGTTGTCTAGCAGGTGGAGAGCAGGTTGGGGTGGCCACCTTTTAAGAATAGAACAACAGGGAGCCAAAACTCAGTGAAAGAAGATGGGTCTTTCACAGGTGACTAGCTAAAGACTTGTTCAATTCAGATGAATTTGCTATTCAGTGAAGAGCATTGGTTTTTTTCTCCAAACCCTTTGCTATACTTCTCCATATCACCTCCCTCTCCTTTCTTAATGAATTAATTCACATTGTGAAATGAAGAGTGGGAAGGGTTGGTGTACTGTTTGGATTCTGAATGGCAAGTTCTGTGCAAAATGTGAGTTTTGCATAGAAAACTGAGCAGGATAACAACAGCAACTGATTTTGTTTGTTGCCCACCTCTCCTCACAGCTCAAGGTGGAACATAACACAGATTAAAACACAACACCATAAAATCCATTCTATAAAATGCATGTATTAAAAATACATATACGTATTAAAATACATGGTGCAAAGATTTAAAAACAATAGAATATACATTTAAAATTCATAGTTTAAAAATACTATACGGCAGTGTTTCCCAACCAGTGTGCCAGGGCACACTAGTGTGCCGTGAACGATCATCAGATGTGCTGTGGGAAATTGGAACCTCCAATACCCTTTCTTCCCCCTCCTGCCGAACACTTTTTCTTCTCCACTCGGGCTCTATTCGCTTTGCCTCGCTTTGCTCAGGAAGGGGAAGGGGGAAGACGTGACCCATGCGGGCACTACTGCACAGACTTGCCCCACGTCTTCCTCCCTCCCCCTCCCCTCCTGTACACGCTCATTCTGCCCCCTCAGATCAAAATGGCAGCAGAAGCGGCAGTGCGAGAAAAGCGAGGCAAAACGAGCAGAGCGAGGCTGGGGAGACGGAAGCCCGAGTGGAGAAGAAAAAGTAAATGTTCAGCAGGAGGGGGAAGAAAGGAGGGGAAGGGGAAGGGGGAGGAAGAGGTCTCTGTCGAAAGCTGGCATGGGCAAACTTGGACCTTCCAGGTGTTTTGGACTCCAACTCCCACCATTCCTAGCAGCCTCAGGCCTTTTCCCCCCCCCCCTCAGCCACTTAAGCAGGAAAGGGCCTCAGGCTGTTAGGCATGGTGGGAGTTGAAGTCCAAAGCACCCAGAGGGCTGAAGTTTTCCCATGCCTGTTTTAGGGACCTTAAAGTGGTGAGCCTCCTTCCAACATTGTGATTCTGGATAGAAAACAATCAACAACATAACATTGTTTGAGTCCACAGTGCTCTCTGGGTGTAGGTGAACTACAACTTCCAAACTCAAGGTCAATTTCCAAGCAAACCCTTTCAGTACTTTCTGTTGGTAATGAGAGTTCAATATGCCAGGTTTGGTTCAATTCCATTGTTGCAAGAGTTCAGGATGCTCTTTGATTGTGTGTTAACTATAAATTGAACTGAAACAAGATCATAGTTGAAAGCCAAAATTTGCTGATCTTCCTTTGGACATTTTTTGGTTATCTGTTGCCAGGGAGTTCCCCATTCTGGCCAACAAAGCTATTTTGACATTGCTCCCGTTTTCAAGCACATATCTGTGTGAGATGAGATTCTCTAGCTTGACTGTGATAAAAACTAAAAACAGAGAGATTGACAGCTGTTGAGCAAGACCTTCGTTTGTGTCTTTCTGCCGTTCCTGCCAGGATATCTATGTTGTGTTCATCGAAACAGGCCCAGCTTTCACACTGAGTGTATAAATACATTTAAAAACATATTAACTATATGTATTACTGAGTTAGAATGTCATTTTGTATCATTTTGGTTGGTAGTGTGCCCCAGGATTTTGTAAATGTAAAAAATGTGCCGCGGCTCAAAAAAGGTTGAAAAACACTGCTATACGGTATGGTATTTTTTGCGAAAAAAATGCATTTTATTTTCTGTGCACAACATTTTTTTTCTGCACAAATATCTGAAGAAAAAAAACCCAAAGTACAAAGAGTCTTCCTTCTTTGGCATCTTGAATGTCAAGACATGCTGTATTTGGTTGAGGATGACAAAATTAACAGACATCCCTCAAATACCTCTCATTCATGTATGGTGAACAAACTAAATGACTTGAAGCTAGCAAGAGAATGTCTTGTTCTTTCTTCAAAAAGCCCAAAGTTACTAATGGGGGGAACTGGACTTAATGAACCAGGTCCTGAGAGGCTAGTACGGAACTGTGATTTTGTGAAGAATGCTTAAATATTGCTCATTGCGCTCTTTGGAATGACCTCCGAATTGACGTGTTTCCTGCAAACGTCTTCTCTTCCTTCTCTGCTATCATAGGGAATTGATGACTTGTTGCAGGTGATTGCCTCTTTGTCCTTTTTATGACTTTATCAGCCACCGTTTCATGATGGCTTTCGGCAATGTCAACGCTGCTAGCCAAGATGTTCATTTTTAAAGAGCTTTCGAGGATGGGCCGGCATAAATTGTCAAACTTAGTAGCGGCTCCCCTCATCACAACGCTGGAGCCTGTGATGCCAAAGATGAAAAGTAGGAGAGCCAAGGGGTAAAGCAGGCACGAGGAGAAGTGGTTAAGAAAAGGAAATTAAGTGCCTGGAAATGAATTTCACAATCCTAGTTGAAGGAATAAATACAAGTTATCAAAATGAAAAAGATAATGAGAAAAATGCCATCAGAGACTTTTATTACTATGTAAAATTACAGCTGCGGAAAAAAAGGAAAGGAAAGGAAACGAAGCAGTTCAGCTAATTAAACATTTGTTAGGCCAGTAGGGCTGTGTGATTATTGTGCATCGTGCATCCGTGGAGATTTTCGAACTCGTGCCGATGTTACCTCTCAGGTTTAGGGAGCTTCTCATTCTCAAGGAGAAGGATAAATGATTTCTCTAAGAAATAGTTTTGTCTCATTCCCTGAGGTCAGTGCCCCTTTCACTTGGATCACTTGGCCTTTGGCAAAAAAGAAATGAGTGCGCCGGAATGTAACTTCTGAACTTTGAACCCGGCTTATTCAGTAGACAATGTTTTCTCTCTTTGGAGAGCTTCTGCTCAGGTGAACAATGTATTAAGTAAATATGGACAGCTGCCCTATAGCAAGGCAAAAGCATTTCCATTCCTTAATCCTATCGATCCCCATTTCTTTTGATCTTTCACTCACTTTGTTTCTGGCAAGCTAAAAGCATTCAGGTGGTGTTTGGAGTTCAGGGCTGCCTTTCTGGAGGCAATGCGTGGAAAAGATTAAAAACTACACCTCGCAGATTAAAGTTGGGTGTTTGATCTTGTTTTTAACAGCTTCTCCTCAGAAGACTATAGCAAAGAAGCTACACTTTTGAAGCCTCTGTTTTGTTATAGCTTTGGTAGAGCTCCCGAAAGAGTGAGAGACTATCCATGGCTGTGTGGCATAGATTTTTCTGACTTTGGTCTTGGTGCACCTACACCAGGGGTACCCAGACCCGCCCTAAACATTAGACTTAGGGTCTCCCCAAGTCTGAAATGACTTGAAGGCACACAACAATCCTAATTAACGTGACTGTCTCATTAGTCAATTGCAAGCTCACACTTCCATTGAAATACTGGTAAGTTTATGTTTGTTAAATTCGTTCTTCATTTTAAATATGTTTTTTCATGTTTTTACACTTCAAATAAGATATATGCAGTATGCATAGGAATTTGTTCATGTCAGTTTTTCCAACTATAGTGTCCCCCCCCCCCCCCAATCTGCTGGACTGTGAACTAGCCCTCTGTTTAAAAAGTTTGAGGACTCCTTGTCTACACCAGTGTTTCTCAACCAGTGTGCCGGGGCACACTAGTGTGCCGTGAGCGATCATCAGGTGTGCCGTGGGAAATTGGAACCTCCAGGAAGGGGGGGGGGGAGAGTCTAGTGTGTTGAAGTATAAAACCCCTAAGAAACCTACCTTGATAAAGGCACAAAATTACAAACACTCCCTCCCCACCCGTTGTCTACTTGGTCTCTCCCTCTCCATGCATTGGGAAGGCCCGCCTCCCTTTCCCCAAGTAGAGACCTCCTCTTGCCTCCTGGGGGTTCTGTGTGGGAAGTTTGGCCCGGTTCTATCATTGGTGGGGTTCAGAATGCTCTTTGATTGTAGGGGAACTATAAATCCCAGTAACTACAACTCCCAAATGTCAAGGTCTATTTCCCCTGAACTCCATCTCCATTCATTTTTGGGCATATTGAGTATTCATGCCAAATTTGGTCCTGATCCAACATTGTTTGAGTCCACAGTGCTCTCTGGATATAGGTGAACTACAACTCCAAAACCCAAGGTCAATGCCCACCAAACTCTTATAGTATTTTCTCTTTGTTATGGGAGTTCTGTGTGGGAAGTTTGTGTCTTTCTGCCATTTCTGCCATGATATCTATGTTGTGTTCATCGAAACAGGTCCAGCTTTCACACTGAGTGTATAAATACATTTAAAAACATATTAACTATATGTATTACTGTGTTAGAGTGTCATTTTGTGTCAATTTGGTTGGTGGTGTGCCCCAGGATTTTGCAAATGGAAAAAGTGTGCCGCGGCTCAAAAAAGGTTGGGAAACACTGGTCTACACAGTAGAATTAATGCAGTTTCACACCACATTAAATGTCATGGCTCAATGGTATGGAATCATTGGCATCTCTAATTTAATGCTGCTTTGATCTTGGTTGTTTGGGACTGTGTATCAACACAAAGTTATAATTCTCAGTTTGTTTACCCATTCATTTGAAGAAGGAATGAAAGGGCTAAGTGTGGTTTATCCTGAAACCATTTGGTGCTCCCCAATATTTGTGGGAGTTTGATTCTGGGACTTATCACAGATATGAAAAAAACGGATAATCATGCCCTATATTTTAAATGGTGGTGAAAGTCATGTGCACACTTCATGGTGGCCCCATTCACATTACCGCCATTTACTAATATGGGGCACAATGATTCACAGTGACTGGAAATCATGAATCTGGACCCCGCATATCTGGAGGGTCCTAAATACAGGCAGTGTTCTGTTGAATTCATGAACATTGAGTTTATTCTTCTAAATGTGTGACATCTTTAAAAGATACGAGAAGAGTAGATTTGTCAGTGGATGTCTAGCACAAGTTTATTAACCTGATAAAGAATGGGGTGTGTGTATCTAAACTGTGGGCTTAAATAAATAAATAAATAAATAAAGATAATAATAAAGCTTATCTTCCCGAAGAAACTTGGGACAGCTCAATAGTGCAACAAATACAACAAAATACAGAAAGGTAAAAATTAATAACAATAAAATTGGCCCAATTATACTTAAAACAGCAATGAAACCCTTATTAATTTAAAAGATACTATAAAACCCAGCAAGCTACAAAAATAGTGTCTGTGTACAATATCAGTCCCCATAAAGTGGAAAAGTGAAGCAACTCACTAAGTCCTCGAATATAGTGATTAAGGCCATAATCCCTGTACGTGGTCAAAGGCTTGTTTAAAAAGCTATGTTTTCAGAAAACTTGGAAGTGTGGGAGCTATTTATTTATTTACTACATTTTTATACTGCCATTCTCAGCCCAAGGGCGACTCATGCGGTTTACAAGCGGCACTGTTCAATGCCCATAACAATGTAAAAGCAAATAAAACACTCAACATAGTTAAAAAATTCACATACATATTAAACATCAACAAAAACACCTACCCTAATCTCTTCATTCCAAAGCCGAGAAGACGTCACCAAGAACGCCCTCTCTCATATCTCCACCAACCACGTTTGAGATGGAGGTGGGACCAAGCAAAAAGCCTCCCTGGCAGATCTTAGGACCCACGCCGGTTCATAGAAAGAGATGCGGTCTTGAAGTTAGGTTGGGCCAAAACTGTATAGGACTTTATAGGTAATAACCTGCACTTTGAATTGGGACCGGAAAGTTGTCAGCAGCCAGTAGAGCTGCTTTAATAGGGGCATAGTATGCTACCTATAACCAGCCCGAGCTAGTAATCTGGCTGCCAACCTTTGCACTAACTGCATTTTCCGAGCTGTTTTCAAAGGCAGCCCCATCATTAAAGCAGTTTGACGCCACTTTACCTGCCATGACTCAATGCTATGGCATCCTGGGAATTGTAGTTTGACAAAGCTCTAGCATTCTTTTACAGAGAAGGAGAAATACCTTGCAAAACTACAACTCTCAGGACTCTATAGCATTGAGCCATGGCACACTGTAGAACTGCACAGTAATTCTACAATGTAGATTGTATCCTTTCATGTTTCCTTGAATAAGAACCTTAGAGGCGCAGTTGTATGACTGTTCTGAATTTTGGTTTTACTGAGTTTAACATGAGAGTATGCAATTGTCAATTTATATACATTTCTAGAATGTGTGAGCTTTTTACTTGTATTATGGTTTCCTTCCCAGTCGCTTTAAGAAAAACTGCCTCCTTCTTTACAAGGGAAGCACATTTATTATACATTTCTCTGAGTGTTCAGTATTGATTTTTCTTCCCCTCCAGATAGCAGTTATATCATAAAAAGACAAAGAAAATATGTTTTTCTAAAGATTTTCTTCCTGGCTCATAACCAGAGACTGAGACACGTACGCATGCACACGCACATACTCAAAGGAAGTTAAATAAAAAAGAAAAAGGTTTGAATTTCTAAAGCTACCCCATGCCTCACTTCGACTTGAGAGGAAAAATAGTCCTGCTTGAACTCACTTATAGAAGAGTACACTTTAGACACTGTATAGTTTTCTGTTTATGTTACCACTGAACATGCTGTGAATGGAAAGTATCCCAGGATTATGGATTTTAACTGATTTTTAAAATATATATATTTAATTCCGTTTTCATGTCGGTATATTTGTAGATTTTTAATTGTATTTAAATGCTTTTAATGAGTCTCCTTGTGGAGAGAAAAAGTGGGTATAAACAAACAAACATCATAATAATAATCCCGTATAAAGATCAAGTGAGAAATATTTTCTTTTATATGCGGGAAGAAGTTTTCACTTCTCCTTCCTGTTTTTCCAAAAGCAAGCTTCTTGCATACATGGAGCAGGCCTTGTGATACTGCATACTGTTTCTGCCAAAGGAACTGAAATATTTATCAGGAAAGCAATAGACATCTGGAATCTTTGGTCTTTTTTTTTTTTTAGACACTTGCATGATGAACAGGTACCAGTACATGTTTGGGTAAAAGAGAATAAATTCTGGTTCTCAGTAGGTGTTCTTGTTATGAGGTGAAAAAAAACATAATGAATAATCCGCTTGGAAGTTTTGTATATTGAGTACAGACGGTCCCCGAGTTTCAAACATCCAACTTACAAATGACTCATAGTTAAGAACAAGGATGAGACAACAGGAAGTGAGAGAAATCTACACCTCCCCCCCCCCAAGAAGGGAAATTCATTTCTGAAAGAGTTATCATGGGGAAAAGGTATCTCAACTGGAGCTTTATCACCAATCCTTGTTTCCACAATAAGCCAAATTTTTCAAAATCCAATTCTCACAGGGACAGAAAGTGCGGTAAAATCTTCTGAACAGGGGCACAGACAGAAAAACAGACACCACAGGAGTGTAAACCCTTATGCTATCCAAAGTTAATGGATAGACAGATTTGTCTGGAGAATGTATCTGTTCCAACTTACGAACAATTTCAATTTAAAACCAAACCTAAATACCACTTTGAAAAAAAAAGATCCAAATGATTCCAAGAGTCTACTGTAACCCATTACAGAATGGATGGATATATAGGCACACCACAGATAATTTCCATGTTAAAACAGGAATGTGGTTAGATGAATGGATTTAAATTTGTATTAATTACTTTGTCCTACCGTGTTTCCCCGAAAGTAAGACAGCGTCTTACTTTCTTTTGTCCCCCAAAATCCCCACTATGTCTTACTTTCGAGTACGACTTACATTAGCCGAGGGTACCCCGAAAGTAAGATGAAAGCAAGAGTTACCTCGGGCGGCAGGCATGGCGTGGCTTCCTGGCCGGGCGAAGAGGCTTCAGAGGGGCTCAAAGGGGCCGGAATCCTCCTCCTCTTGCTCTTCTTTCTTCCAGCGGCGCCTTCCATCCTCCTCCTCTTCCTCCCAGCAGCGCCTTTCCCTCTCGCCGGTTCCGCCCCTCTCTTCAGTGAAGGGAGGGGCGGAGCCGCCGCCGGCGAGAGGGAAGAAAGCGCCGGTGGAAGTCCCGCCGGCACGGCGGCTCAGGCGTCTTTCCCCCCCGCCGCCCCGCTTGCCCGCGCTCCAAACGGGAGCCGGGCGGCGGAGAAAAAGCACCTGAGTCGTCCTGGAGGCGGGACTTCCCGGCGCCTTCTCCCTCTCGCTGCCGGCTCGCGCTTTCCCTTGCAACCGGGTCTTCAGAGAAGGGAAGGCAGGCAGGCACAAAAAGGGCAGCCCTCTTGTGTTTACCTGCCTTCCCTTCTCTGAGGACCCGGTTGCCATGGGAAAAGCGCGAGCTGGTGCGGCGGGAGAAGGCGCCAGAGATCCCATGGCAACCGGGTCCTCAGAGAAGGGAAAACAGGCAGGCGCAAGGGCAGCCCTCTTGTGTTTACCTGCCTTCCCTTCTCTGAAGACCCGGTTGCCATGGGATCTCGCCGGCGCCTTCTCCCTTTCGCCGCCAGCTCGCGCTTTCCCATGGCAACCGGGTCCTCAGAAGGGAAGGCAGGTAAACAAGAGGGCTGCCCTGCGCCTGCCTGTTTTCCTGAGAGACCCGGTTGCCATGGGAAAGCGAGCTGGCGGCGAAAGGAGAAGGCGCCGGCGAGATCCCATGGCAACCGGGTCCTCAGAGAAGGGAAAACAGGCAGGCGCAAGGGCAGCCCTCTTGTGTTTACCTGCCTTCCCTTCTCTGAGGACCCGGTTGCCATGGGATCTCGCCGGCGCCTTCTCCCTTTCGCGCCAGCTCGCGCTTTCCCATGGCAACCGGGTCCTCAGAGAGAGGGAAGGCAGGTAAACACAAGAGGGCTGCCCTTGCGCCTGCCTGTTTTCCCTTCTCTGAGGACCCGGTTGCCATGGGAAAGCGAGCTGGCGGCGAAAGGGGAGAAGGCGCCGGCGAGATCCCATGGCAACCGGGTCCTCAGAGAAGGGAAAACAGGCAGGCGCAAGGGCAGCCCTCGTGTGTTTACCTGCCTTCCCTTCTCTGAAGACCCGGTTGCCATGGGATCTCGCCGCCTTCTCCCTTTCAGCCGGCGCCTTTCCCATGGCAACCGGTCCTCAGAGAAGGGAAGGCAGGTAAACACAAGAGGGCTGCCCTTGCGCCTGCCTGTTTTCCCTTCTCTGAGGACCGGTTGCCATGGGAAAGCGCGAGCTGGCGGCGAAAGGGAGAAGGCGCCGCGAGATCCCATGGCAACCGGGTCTTCAGAGATGGTAAGGCTGGTAAACACACCCGGGCTGCCCTTTTTGTGCCTGCCTGCCTTCCCTTCTCTGAAGACCCGGTTGCAAGGGAAAGCGCGACCCGGGAGCGGGAGGGAGAAGGCGCCGGCGGAAGTCCCGCCTCAGGACGACTCAGGTGCTTTTCTCCGCCGCCCGGCTCCCGTTTGGAGCGCGGGCAAGCGGGCGGCGGGGGGAAAGACGCCTGAGCCGCCGTGCCGGCGGGACTTCCACCGGGCTCTTCCCTCTGCCGCCCGGCGCTCCGCCCCCTCCCTTCACTGAAGAGAGGGGGCGGAACCGGCGAGAGGGAAAGGCGCTGCTGGGAGGAAGAGGAGGAGGATGGAAGGCGCCGCTGGAAGAAAGAAGAGCAAGAGGAGGAGGATTCGGGCCCCTTGAGCCCCTCTGAAAGCCTCTTCGCCCGGCCAGGAAGCCACGCCATGCCTGCCGCCAGTACGTCTTACTTTCGGGGTATGGCTTATATAAGCCGACCCCTCTGACACCCCCGATACGTCTTACAATCGGGGGTGTCATACTTTCGGGGAAACACGGTATTACCAATCTCCCTTTCCTAGGCAAGGTTATTGAGTTAGTAGTCGCTTCTCAACTCCAAGGATTCTTGGATGATGCCAATTATCGAGACACATCCCAGTCTGGTTACGGAATGGAGAAAGCTTTGGTTGCTTCGGTGGATGACCTCCGCAGAGTGCTAGACCAGGGAGAGTATTCCTGTTGGTTCTCCTGGACCTCTCAGCAGCTTTCAGTACCGCTTCCCATGGTATCCTTCTGGGTAAGCTCTCCAGGATGGCACTTGGGGTCACTGTTCTACAGCGGCTCCGCTTATTCCTGGAGGGCTGGACCCAGATGGTGGACACCTGCTCAGGCCACTAACCTGTGGAGTCCCACAAGACTCGATTTTATCCCCCATGCTATTTAACATCTACATGAAACCGCTGGGGGAAGTCATCTGGAATTTTGGAGTTTGGTGTCATCTGTACGCAGATAACACACAACTCTATTACTCATTTCCACCTAAAGCCAAGGACGCTGTCCTGTCCTGAACCAGTGCCTGGCTGTTGTGATGGGCTGGATGAGGGCTAACAAACTGAAGCTTAATCCAAACAATGCAGAGTTCCTCCTGGTCAGTCGAGAGGCTGATTGGGGTATAGGTCCGCAGTTTGGGGGTCCTTCTGGACTCAGCGCTGATCCTGGAGGCCTAGGTGTTGGTGGTGGCTGGGAGGGCCTTTGCACACTTAAAGCTTATGTGCCAACTGCGCCCGTAACTCAAAAAGCCAGATCTGGCCAAGGTAGTCCACATCTCAGGTACATATCAGATGGATTACTGCAATTCTGTGTGGAGCTACCTCTGAAGGTGGCAATTACAGGGAACATACCATCCATCTGTTAAAACAGCGCCATTGGCTGCCTATGTGTTTCCATGCCCAATTCAAAGTGCAGGTCATTATCTACAAAGCCCTACCCGGTTCGGGTCCAACCTATCTGCACAACCGTATTTCCCCCTGTGAACCTGTTTGGGCCTTGAGATCTGCGGGGGAGGCCCTTCTCACAGTTCCACCCCCATCACAAGCACGGCTGGTGGGAATGAAAGAAAAGGTCTTCTTGGTAGTGGCTCCCCAGCTGTGGAACGCCCTCCCCAGGGAGATTAGATTGGCTCCCACACTTATTATTTTCAGGAAGGAACTGAAAACATGGCTTTGGAAGTAGGCTTTTGACAATGGCTAATTGTAATTTGGAAGACTTAAATGGAACAAACTTTAACTGGATCTTATTGTTTCACCAACTAAAGTGGGTCCTGGGATATTTTAATTGCATTATATGATATGATTATTTATGAATGATGTTTTTGAGTGATATTTACCATGTTTTGTGGTTTATTTTCTTTCATACCATGTTTTGTTTTATTTGTTGCTTGAGTTAATTTCTAAAATGTCATGGTTTGGGTCCAGTCTATTAGTCTAACCCAGTGGTTCCCAACTGGTGGGCCGTGAGACCTAAAATAAGGTCTGGCTTCAGAGTATTAAATATGGTTTTCTGTGGGCAAGCAGATGGCGACTACTGGATGGCATATGTTCTGAATAAGAAACTAGAGCTGATGTGGTTTATCCAATGTAGTTTTCTGAATCAGAACCCCAAATAGTCATTGTGGGTGTAAATTTAATTTATGTTCATTTTAAAGAGATATACATTCGCTTTTTTGAGATTTGGGTCGGCTGTTAATGTACTTGTATTTGTTATTCTTATTGTATAGGCACTAAATGTTTCCCTTCTGTTGTTGGAATCTGCCCTGAGTCCCCTTGGGGAGATACGGCAGAATACAAAAAAAGTTGTTGTTGTTGCTGTTGCTGTTATGTGTCTATTATTATTTTACATTGTTTTTCACTGTTGTAAGCTGCTCTGAGTCCTCTTGGGAAGAAGGGGTGGTATATAAATCAAATTTTATTATTGTATTATTATTATTTAATAGTAGTGCCAACTTTGAGAAACTCTTGCTTCTGCTAGTAGCTAGTTTCAAGAACAGACTCAATATAGTAGGCATTCCATGGATACCAAAATCTGTGTATGCTCAAGTCTCATTATATACAATGACAGAATAAAATAGTGTCCCTTACATAAAATAGTAAAATCAAATCTTATTTTTAAGATTTAAAAAAATATTTTCAAGATGATTGAATTTGTGGGTACAGAATGCATGGATATGGGGTACTGACTGATCACTTGTATGCATCTAAAATCTAATCTGTTTTCTAGTATTTTGTTTTATTTAATCTGACCTTTACAATTTAGTTTTATTTATTTCAACTACAATTTCAAGGGCATTAAAACTTAGACGAAAACGTAATAGCTGGCCACATACAGAGTTGACCCATTGAATAGCTGAAGGGTAAGTCACTGCTTGTATAAACCTCATCAATTCAATAGATCTAAGTGGGGATTAGCAATTGAATTTCGGCCCTAATATTTACTGCTACTTGAGCTGGCGTTAACCAGTGTCCCCTTTAGAACCAAAGCTTCACTAAGACAGAAATTATTTGGTACTCAGAAAGCGCTATTCAGAGGCAGTTTTGTATTGGTTTCCAGTATATCAGTGACTGCGGCGCTGATGAGCAATAGGAGGAGATCAATAATGCTCCCAGCCTTAGAGATTTGGAAGCCGAAGCTAGAGAAAACAAAACTGCTAATTCTGTGAAAGCAGCCCAGTAAAAGAAAATATTTTGGCCCAAATGGGAAAAGGCTAATTAAAAACAGAATCCCTAAGAAAGAAGTATTGATAAAGCATGTAATTATTTCTTGGTCCTCTGGTCTAGTTCTCTCCTTTTATGGAACATAGGAACTTGTAAACAAATACAGTGTAACTTTAGAATTTTCCTCCAGTGTTAGCAGAACAGGTATCTGTATCAGTTGTTGTGAGTTTTCCAGGCTGTATGGCCGTGTTCCAGAAGCATTATCTCCTGACGTTTTGCCCACATGTACGTCAGGCATCCCCAGAGGTTGTGAGGTCTGTTGGAAATTAGGCAAGCGTGGTTTATATATCTGTGGAATATAGAACTCCCACCCTGGAGTTTGAGGCAAGTGTGAATGCTGTAATTGGCCACCTTCACTAGCATTTAATGACCATGCAGCTTCAAAGCTTGGCTGGTTCCTGCCTGGGATAATCCTTTGTTGGGAGGTGCTAGCAAGGACATTAAATACTAATAAAGGTGGCCAATTGCAACATTCACGTTTGCCTCGAGCAGACAAGAGTTCTTTCTCCCACCCTAGACATTCCACAGATATATAAACCTCACTTGCCTAGTTTCTAACAGACCTCACAACCTCTGAGGATGCCTGCCATAGATAAGGGCGAAACATCAGGAGAGAATGCTTCTGGAACATGGCCATACAGCCCAGAAAACTCACAGCAACCCAGTGATTCCGGCCATGAAAGCCTTCTACAACATAGTTATCTGTATTTTAATCTAAACATCAATTTCAGACTGTAATAATCACATATCTATTTAGTGACATTCTATGGCCCGAATGGCTAAGATGAGCAAATGTAAGCCCTGTTGACTAACATTTTTTGAATCTGCAAATCAAGACCTACGGAACCATGTGTTCTTTACTGTGTTATGTTAACGGATATAATGCTGTGATCTACTGCAGCAAATGGCGCTGTGGAGCAGTTGCGCATTTTATCTCTTTCCTATTTTGAAGCTGTGTGTAAATTCTTGGCAAGGTTTTCTCATTGTCTCTTTGAAAACACTGCACATAAACTATCTTCCCTAAAAGCAGCATATCGATCTTTAGCATAATAAGGTATATACATCCTTTAAGATGTATCAATCGGTAAGTCGGCCTTGTATTTATCTTTTTATTATAGATTTTTAAAAAATATGAAATGTATTTAGTCTGTAATGGTAAGTAGAGATGTTTCATAGTGGGTTGTGATATGCTCTAGTTCTAAATATGTTAACAAAGGGCTCAATTTTTACATTGAAAGCGCCCAACTCAATGTGTGAACTGATTCTTTTGGAAAATACTCTATTTGAGTGATGATAATAAACATAAATCCATGATGTTTACTCTGCAATAGCTTTTTCACAGATGTAATTTTACACTGCAGCCATCAAGTGAGGGGCATGCTTGCGAATACCATCTCTGGTAGACCAGATTCACTGATTTAATACAACTTACTTTGAAATAATTTCATTTTCTACATCAGCTCAGGTCCTCATAGCCTTCAGAGAAATATTTGTGCGTTGAAGGAAAATATTATAGGCATATGGAGAAATTACATGGCCTTTTTGTTAAAATGAGTTTTTTCAATGATGATTCAAATATATTTCATCAAGGATAAGGTAAAGGCTTCCCCTGACATTAAGTCTAATCGTGTCTGACTCTGGGGGTTGGTGCTCATCTCAATTTCTAAGCCAAAGAGCCGGCTTTGTCCGTAGACACCTCCAAGGCATGATTGCATGGAGCGCTGTTACCTTCCCGCCAGAGCGGCACCTATTGATCTACTCACATTTGCATGTTTTCAAACTGGCAGAAGCTGGGGCTAACAGCGGGAACTCACCTTGCTCCTTGGATTTGAACCGCTGACCTTTTGGTCAGCAAGTTCAACAGCTCAGTGGTTTAATCCGCTGCGTCACCAGGGGGCCCCTCATCAGGAATATTATTTTTTAAAAACCCACTATTACAATAACAGAAACATGTTATTTTACAACAGCAAAGCTTGTAAAATTGTAAAAACCAATTATTGTGGAACCGCAAAAGTAACTTGTAGAGTTTTGAGAATTGGCTCCAATCAATGATAGCAGTGCTGCAGATCACTGTTTTTAAACTGTTGGTCCCAACTCTAAATGGGGTCCTCTTAGCTCAGTGTTGGGGTCACAGAAAAGTTGAGCACTCTAAAAGGTTGTTGAACACTGTTGCAAAATGCAAGCAATTAGTGTGTGTGTCAACTGCAAAATAAAGTGCATGAAGCCGATTTGTCAGGCAATGTATGGGGTGATAGTTTAGCTTTAAGATACTGTTGAAATTTTGTTCAGGTTCAAACTAGCAGGTGTTCAGAGAGTTGGAAGGGAGAAGTAGAGAGAGAGAGAGACCGGTTTGATTCTTGGCTGCTGAAGAAGGTCTCTTACATGGACAAGTGAAATACCATTTTGAATCTCTCTGAAAGGACATTTAGTGAGTTAATGCAATTGATCTAATTGTATATATGCTGTTCTAGAATTAAGAAGAATCATAGAGTCATCGGAAGAGACCTCATGGGCCGTCCATACCAACCCCCTGCCAAGAAGCAGGAAAATTGTGTTCAAAGCACTCCCAACAGATGACCATCCAACCTTTGATTAAAAACCGCCATAGAAGGAGCCTCCACCACATTTTGGAGGTAGAGAGTTCCACTGCTTAACAACTCTCACAGTTAGGAAGTTTTTCCTAATGATCAGGTGGAATCTCTTTTCCTGTAGTTTGAAGCCATTGCGCCACGTCCTAGTCTCCAGGGCAGCAGAAAACAAGCTTGCTCCCTCCTCCCTATGACTTCCCCTCACATATTTATACATGGCTATCATGCCTCTCCCCTCAGTTTTCTCTTCTTCAGGCTAAACATGCCCAGCTCTTTAAGCCGCTCCTCATAGGGCTTGTTCTGCAGACCCTTGATCATTTCAGTCGCCCTCCTCTGGACACATTCCATCTTGTCGATATCTCTCTTCAATTGTTGTGCCCAGAATTGGACACAGTATTCCAGATGTGGTCTAACCAAGGCGGAATAGAGGAGTAGCATGACTTCCCTGGATCTAGACACTATACTCCTATTGATGCAGGCCAAAATGCCATTGGCTTTTTTAAGCTGCAGCATCACATTGTTGGCTCATATTTAACTTGTTGCCCACAAGGACTCCGGGTCTTTTTCACATGTACTGCTGTTAAGCAAGGAGTCCCCCCATTCCGTATCTTTGCTACTTGTTCTTTTCTATTCATCTGTGTGGCATATTTTCTTTCTTTGGCAAGGCAGTATGTGGGCTGATCCAATGTGAACTACACGCGGTTTATTTTACATTCTGCCACAAACACCACCTAGATATTTGCACAAATCGGCTAGCAATAACATGCAGTGTTCACAGCGGATTCTGCATGTAAGGACTCTCTCTATTTCACTTTCAACTGTGGCTGGGTAGTTTCTTATTCCACCCTTACCACCAATTTATATAAAGACTTCTTTAATTTCCACTTGCTGCCACCATATGATGTAATTAGTATTCACACAGGTCAGCTTTCCCACTGACCTTCCGATTACTGTGTCACGGCAGGGTATCCCTCTAACCCAAACTCCCACTGACACTATCTGTTAACTTTCGCTACCACCATTCACTATACTTGGCTACCCACTAGGAAGAAGTTGTTTTTGAGGCTTGTGTGTGAAGGAACTACACGGGGAGATATCCTTGTCAAAGAACTGCAAAGTTTATTCAAACAATGTTCTAAGCGTGGAGGTTTCAGAGTTCAAATCTTAGGTGGTTACAGTATCTTCTTAGAGGCACGTATCTTAAGGTTACAATACACTAACTATGGAGATGCAACTTGATACTATATAGCTGTACTCCTAGAACCAATGGCTCAGCAGTCTTTACACTACCTGCTTGTCCTTTAAAACCAACTGCTTTCCTAGCAGTTCAAACACAGTTTTTCTTCTACTCTCTCACAGAATAGAGTCAGAGTCTTTTTAAAAACTGGCTGACAGCTGGCTAAAACGGACTCTCTAACTCTCCACACACCCTCTCTCCTTCGACTTTCTTCTGCCAACTGCTAAAGTTTGAATTCGAAGATTCTAAGGCCAGTTGCAGGCTCCGCCTCCTGTTTCCACAGTAACGGAAACTCTTTGAAGGTTCTGCACGCTAATATCTCTGTTAACCCTTTAGGGTTTGCTAAGTCTTTACCTCTTCAACATATATACATACTGTATATATAAATATCAACCATATTTAAAACCTGTAATAAAGAAATATGACTTTACCACACTGCAGAAAATGCTTTAGTTGTACTCTACAAAAAAAATCAGCCTGTTTATTGGGCCCTGTAAATCCTGATTTATTATCAGTAAATGTTTGATTTTTATACCCATTACATACATCTATATTTCTAGGGTCATCGGAAACTTTATCAGGTGGAAAAGAGTCACAAAAAATTTTCTGGGGTGGAAATGGTTCATGAATGGAAATAGTTTGAGAAGCCCTGCTGTAGAGCATACAAGAAGTATTGACATGTACTGTACACTCCAAGGGCTTAGGAGTTTTGAATTACTATCAGTATCATTATTTTGTGGGAGGAAATCAGGGTGCATGGGAGTGATGGCATGCAGCATTAAGGAGCATGCAGGGCTGCATGTGGCAGTAGCCTGCCTTTTGCCCATCCCTAATGGATGCAGGAGCATTTGTTCAGCGGTATAACTATGCTAGAGAGAGTATTCATTGCTTCAGGATTGTACTGGATATTAACTATAAGGTCAAACTTTTAAAAATATTTTATGCATTTCCACAATTTATCCCCTAAAGTTCCAACTCTATAACTATTCAATAAGTTCTTGCAAGCCAAGTACAAAGCTCGGTTTAGCACCACTGTTGCAGTAAAGTAAAGTGGGGCACTGCCAAATTTGAGTAGTTTGGAGACGTGTAGAGCGAATGAGTGTGGATTAGAAATAAATCATTCAGATTTAGGAATTTATGACTGAAGTTTAAGAATTGCAGTACCTTTTGTGGAATAGAATGTGAAAATAAAATATATGTTTTAAATATATTAAATTATTGATCTACATATTTGTGCTCAACTTCTGTTAATAAAGTATTGTTTGGGGTTATTATATGCTTTTGGCCTTCAGTAATGCACTACACACACACACACACACACACACACACACACTTTTGCAACAGCAGTATCCATATCCATGGATTCACTTACTTAAGTCCAGGGGAAATGGTCTTTCTAGGAATTCATTAGGTTTTTGGTATGCTTCCCCCATAATTTACCATAGAGTTCTAGAGAGGATACTTCTAGGTTCTCCAGTTCAACTCCATGATATGGTGGGACTAAATGTCAGATAATGTAATGGTGCCTGGTTGTATCTGTGGTTTCAGTTAACTGTAGTTTAACGGGAATATCCTTGTGAACAAGGCGGTTTTGCTGACAGGAAAGGTGACAAAGAGTTGTCTAATGGGGATAGAGGTTGCAAAATAGAGGAGACATAAGAGCATCCAGTATGTCTGCTTTGTGGTGGCCACAGCCATTGAGCAGGAGGACGTCCTTACATTGGTGGCAAAAGTGTGGATAAGGGAAAACCCTCAGGCCTCTTCTACACTGCCCTTTATTCCAGGATCTGATCCCAGATTATCTGCTTTAAACAGGATTATATGAATCTCTACTGCCATATATTTGTACTCAAGTTTTATATTGTGATGTGTACTTTGGATGTCGCTAATATGTGCGTTTAATTTGTCATGGTCTATGGCTAGAACAATAAAACTTATTCACTGCCATTTAATCTGGGATAAAGAGATAATCTGGGATTAGATCCTGGGATATAAGGACAGTATAGAAGTGGACTCCGTCTTGGTGATAAAGAGATGTTTAGAAATCTTCACAGACGGCAGGTTTTTAAAAACTTTTCCATTCATGACCCCTTTCCACCTGATAATTTTTTATGCAACCCTGGGTATATAAAGTATATAAAATAGATATAAAAATCAAACATTTACTGATAACAAATCAACGTTTGCAAGGCTTGCTAAATGGGCTGATTTTCCTTTTTGTGCAGTTCAGCTGAAACATTTTCTGCAGAATTTACTGTAAACACTGCATGTTGTTGCTAACAGATTTGTGCAGATGTCTAAAACAATCACTAACTCAATGGTTCTTAACTGGTCTGTGAGCCTCCTTCCTCTCTATTTATTTTATTTTATTTATCACCTCTCCTTTTGCGCCATCTGCAACTCCTTACCTGTCGCTGACCATGGCATATGTTCCATATCAGAAACTAGAGTTGATGTGGTCTATCCAATGCAATTTTCTGAATCAGCACCCCAAACTGAATCTAAAAACTGGTTCGTAACCCTTTTGGTACTAATGTTGTAAAGTGGTCCCTGATCAAAACAATGTTGGGAACCAGTGGTCTAGCTGGTGTTTTACTGCTGTCAATTTTTTGTGAACCCAATATTGAGCTAAGAAAGGGACCTCATTTGCAGTCAGGACCCACAGTTGAAGAAGCCCTGACATACGGTGGCAGTGATGATTTTGGCAGAACTTTACATATGATAGAAAAAGTAGTTGGTGAAAGGGCAGGAACCTCACAAAAAGACATTCTTGAAAGACAAACTAATTGATAAAAAATACACTTTAGTTAACCATAATAACCATTAATGGAATCTCTACAATGTGAGCATACTGCAGGAAGAGTTTCTTTGCCATCATTCTTTCCTTGTTTGCTTTTTTGTTGTTCATTCGTTCAGTGACCTCATGGACCATCCCGTGCCAGAGCTCCCTGTTGGCTGTCATCTCCCCCAGCTCCTTCAGAGTCGTGCCAGTCACTTCAAGGATACCATCCATCCATCTTGCCCTTGGTCGGCCCCTCTTTCTTTTTCCTTCCATTTTCCCCAGCATCATTGTCTTCTCTAAGCTTTCCTGACTTCTCATTTATGTGGCCAAAGTACATTCATTGCCCCGGTGCTATGGAACGCTTTGCCGCCTGAAACTCGGGCTCTGCGAAACTTAGACACCTTTCGCAGAGCATTCAATACCAATTTATTCAGACAGGCCTTTGAGTGATGTTGGAGCTTTTAATCCTTCTGTTTTTACTACATATTGTTTTATTAATCTGTTCTGTAAACCACCCCGAGCCTTCGGGAGTGGCGGTGTAGAAATCGAAGAAATAAATAAATCTTTGCTTCTACTATCCTTCCCTCCAATGAGCAGTCAGGCTTTATTTCCTGAAGTATGGCCTGGTTGGATCTTCTCGCGGTCCAAGGCACTCTCAGAACTTTCCTCCAACACCACAGTTCAAAAGCGTCTATCTTCCTTCACTCAGCCTTCCCTGAGGTCCAGATCTCACATCCATAGGTTACTACAGGTTACTACTGTTGGCTTTTGCCTTTGTGTTATTGGCTTATGTTGTTCATTGACTTGATAACTGGTTGAATACCCATAATATCCAGGGACAGGATGTCAGCAAAAAAGTTACCGAACTACCTTTTAAAAATATATATAGAAATGTAGATAGTTTGCATTGTAGTTTGCTAGATGTTCTTGAGCTATATTTTAAAGTTCAGGGCACTCTTGGGAGTTTGAGGTTTTGGATTCTAGAATAGTTTGGCATGTCTCACCAATAATGTATCTTTGAAACAGATAGTAGATGTAAAACTGACAACCGGAATGGGATGTTGCTCTGGCATTTGAAGAGACTATTTTAAAGAGGCCCAAGCCTTAGAGAAGGCTCTGGTCCCCGGCCTTTGTGTTTAATCAAACTGGAAGAAATAAAAAATGTCCTAATTGTGCTTCGAGAAACTTAAAGTGAAACATTGCATTTTAAATTCTTTGCACAAGCATCTTTTATAAAGTATATTAGTATACCGAGAACTGTACCCTTATGTTGTTGTTTGTTTGTTTTTTTGTTACCACATATAAAGTAATTCTAGGGGTATTTTAAAGCTGCACTTTAGGAATTAAATTCACTTCTAAAATAATAAACAGTAGTCGGTCCCAAAGGCTCCCCACATCAACTTTCATTTTGTAATGCAGGCGAGTCCTTGTGATATAAAACCTTATGACATTTTAATTAGGAAAATAGATCATGCAATTCCATACGATGGAATAAATTTTCCAAGCGCTGCTGCTTTGGTCTACTGCATGTTCCTCTAAATTGGAATAAAAATGTATTAAAACTTGTCTAAATTAAATCAGTCTTAAGGTTGGGGGGAGGACGGAAGAGGGAGAAACTGTTGTTTTTAATTTATAGGGGACCTTTCCTTTACTTTAAATCTGTGCAAGGGAATATTTGTTTGCCAAGGCAGTCTTTTGCAAGGCGAAAAGTAAGTCTTTTGGTTTGGCTCCTGACTCCCTTTCTTTATGTTAATTTTGCATTGCAGGCAAAGGGGAGGATAGCGACGTTCTCAGCATCAATGCAGACGCCTATGACAGCGACATCGAAGGCCCGTGCAATGAAGAAGAGACTCCAGATGTGCCAGAAAGGACTGTCAGGAGTGGAGATGGCCCGATAGACGATCTTCAGAAGGACATTGAGAAAAGCGTCAATGAGATCCTGGGGCTGGCTCAATCCTCCCCAAAGGAGACAAAGGCAGCGGCACTAGCAGCTCCTCCAGCAGATGATATTCAGCCATCAGCGCAACAGCTGGAGCTCCTAGAGCTTGAGATGCGAGCAAGGGCTATTAAGGCCCTCATGAAAGCTGGAGATGCAAAAAAATAGTCCCAGGCCCGTTTCATTTGCAAGATGTCTCTATTTGTTCTGATGGGTCTGTGTGATGTCGGCTCCCTTCAGTGCCGAAACGATGTTTGGACCAGCTTCGACATTCCTCATTTCAAACCCTCTGTGTATCCTCACTCGTGGCTGAAATAATCGGCAGCAGTTTGTCACTGTCATCAGGATGCAGCTTCAGTGACTTACAAACATTGATTGGTTGGGTACTGTTTAGCCTGGTTGGTCACTTTTCTTTCCCAGTTAGATTATATCTCAAAAGCAATCAGAAAACAAATAGTCACAGATGGCATAGATCTCTGGCTAAATCCCAGTGCTTTGCAAAGAAATAAAAGTGCTGTAGATGTTTTGTCTATTTAGAACAAGTAGTGATGGATTTCATTTCTCATCAGCCTGAGCCAATGTTTCCAATGGTGAGGGGCGATGGGTGTTACCATCCAATACGTCGCACACATTTCCATTTACTTGGCTTAGAAAATTTAATGGTTGAAAGAAAGAAAGGGACACTTTCTTTAAGAGAGAAAAACCTACAGTTAAGTCTTGGAAGGCTTTCTAAAACGTATACAAATTATGCACATATAAGTGGTGGTACACATTGCCTTTGACCTACATGGTCCCCTCTTGAAAGTAAACACAGTGGCGTGGATTTTCAACAGGAATTGGGAAATGATGTGTCTGGCCTTAGTAACATGCCAGTTTCTGGTGAGCCAGCCTTAAACATTCATAAACTGTAATTTCAACAAAAATAGTTCTCGTTTCCTTTAATTGCAGTGAGTTCCATAGCAATGTCTGTTGGTGTGTCTTAAATCACACTCTTTGAAAAACTTTTAGTACTTGAAAGTAGTTATGTATGTGGTGCACAACTTCACAGAATATCAAAAACGTAATTTAAAATGAGTTGTTAAACGTCAAAAATTTAAAATACATGCTTATGTTGTAGAGTTAATGTGATTAAAGATAATTTCAAGACCCAATATTTAAGAAAGTACAGAAGTGCCTGATTGCTCAGACTAGCTGTTCCACAACTGTTTTTATTTCTCGGCAGATGTGTTTTCCTCTCTTTTCATTACTGGCATGGTTTTCTAATTTCTGTTTAATGGTGACATTTCCATGCAGTTGGGGTATTTGTATTTATTTGTCATTCGCTTGTCCATCCTGTAAGATGAAGCAGAGCACTCCAGAATGTGAATTGCCAATATGCTGGGGTTTCATTTGGACATATGCATTCTTGCATCCATTGTACAAATTACTGATTGACCCCTTATTGACAACACTCAGCATATCAACACCTGTTGTTTTTAAAGAGGAACAAAAAAGAAACAAGAAAACACCATGTACCAATGATCCAAATAAATATAATGTAATTTAAAATATTCTGCATTTTGGTGATTTTTGGTATATATACTGTATATATGGGGGAGAGGTGGGAGAAGCAGATGAGCAGCAAATATCTGTTTGAACAGAAATCACTCTTTGGTTCTCCCACCTTCTTAAGTTTGAGTATTTGGGTTGAAAAAACTTGAAGAAAAAATAGGCTCCAAGCTTAGCACATTTTAAAAGGGGGGTCATCAGCTGTGTAGTGAAGACTGAAGGAGAGAGCACTGCTTTGAATGACAAAAAAGATTTCCCCTTCTATCTTTGAGTTGTGGGAGTAGATGAGATACTTTACTGAAAGAAAATTTGAGGCGAGGAGAATGATTATGAGGGAAGGGAATTCAAGGCTTTCATTCTTTGGTTCTGAAACCCCTCCATTGCCTTGTATGAAGCACAACGCACTTTATAAATGGTGTCTCTCTTAAGTTAGTTGCAGCAATAATAATAATCATCATCTATATAAATAAAAATGTAATGTTCGTTTGTGGGATTAACATGACTCAAAAACCACTGGATGAATTGACACCAAATTTGGAAGCAAGACACCTATCAGGCCAAAAACCATCACTCATTAAAACATTGAAAAACAGCAGAAGAGGCTTAAAAAGCCAAATAATAAAAAATATATATTACAACACATGCACAAAACCATACACACACACATATACACAGACTGAGCCACCGTAATAATAAATAATAAAGGAAGGTCAGAGAAATGCTGAAATGTTTTTGATTAAAATCTTTTAATTTTTGGAGGTGCAGGTTTGGTATCTGTGTTTAGTTACCATTGCACTTCTTGTAGAAAAATCAACACATCTCTCATTAAGAATGCAGACATTTACTTAAATGTCTGCCTGCCTGCCTGCCTGCCTGCCTGCCTGCCTGCCTGCCTGCCTGCCTGCCTGCCTATCTATCTATCTATCTATCTATCTATCTATCTATCTATCTATCTATCTATCTATCTATCTTCTACTATCTATCTGGAATGTGCTGTTTAGTCTGCTTTTGGGGTTATAAGCACCTAACTTTTTTTTTGTTCAGCCAAAGCATTGTTTTCCCACCTAATCACATTATTCATTGGTGTTGTGTATATACTGTATTGGCGCGCGCACACACACACACACACAAATATACTCACTCACTCACTCACTCACTCACTCACTCACTCACTCACTCATTCATTCATTCATTCATTCATTCATTCATGTTATTTGCGTTCTGAGGTTTAAGCCTGTACACCTTAAAGGTTAATGTTGCAGCATTTTTTTTAAAAAAAATTCAGATAAATGTTAATTAAACATCTCAAATTCATCCGCTTCACTTTCTTAAAATGCTTCTTTGTATTTGAACAATCAGTGAGAGAGAAAGGTACAAAATATGTGTAACTTTTTCCCGAAGCTTCTGTTAGGAGTCCCAGTAATTCTCCAGATGTATTAAAAGCTTATTTGGGTCAATTTGGCCTCAGTGAAAGTGAATGGGAAAAAGTTGAAACACTATATATCCAAATGTGATTTTAAAACTCCCAATGTCTATTAGTGGGTGTATTTATTGAAAACAAATCCCATTATGTTCAATAGGATTTATTCTAAAGTGGGTTGCAAATTATGCAGGTTTACATCATAATAGCTTTGCGTGTCAGGAGCGACTCGAGAAACTGCAAGTTGCTTTTGGTGTGAGATAAGTGTGAGGACATTGCCCAGGAGACACTCAGATGTTTTGATGTTTTTACCATTTTTGTGGGAGGCTTCTCTCATGGGGAGCTCAAGCTGACAAAGGGAGCTCAACCAGCTCTCCCCGGATTTGAACCACTGACCTGTTAGTCAGCAATCCTGCTGGCACAAGGGTTTAACCCATTGCGCCACCAGGGGCTCCATTATAATAGTAGCCTTATGCTTATATTCATATACCTCATATCATTCCCTTTCCCCTTGTCTTAACTAGCTTCAACTTGTCTGTATCCTTTTTATTATTTATTTATTTATAGTATTTTTGCCCCGCCCTTTTCAACACCCCCCCCCCCCGGGGGGACGGGACTCAGAGTGCCTAACAGAAGCAGCAATTTGATGCCTAATACATAAAATCGCCATAAAATGTTCAAAATTGAGACAAAGTCCAACAATCAATTAAAATAACAATTAAAACAATGTTCAATCCACACATCCAATGGCTAAAACAGTAAAACTGTGGTTAAGTTGGTCTTGAATCCAGCTTGTCTCCAGTGTATTTGGCAACTTATAGAATTGGGGATTTTTGCAAGGTAGGAATATAGTATTAAATGAATAATAAGAAAGAAGAAAATTATTCTGCTTACTTTTGGTAATCTTGGTGGCATTATGCATTTTTTGAAAGTGTTCAGCTAAAAATCCCTATAAGTTGCAGAGACAACATAACTTTCCTTAGAACAATGTCCTTCACAGTTGTATACTCCCATTAAAATTACTGGGCTTACATGGGATTAAAAAACCTGGTTTTTTTAAAAACAGAGTTATACCCAAAGATTTTATGTCCTCAATGATATATGGCTTTGTAAAATAACATAACTTTGGATTGAGCAAGAAAAGTTCTTTGGTCCTTTTCCATAGAATTTATGATATGATCTGGCTCTCAAAAGGTTTCTGTTTCACATATCTAAGATTGGCAATGGCATGCTGAATCTTTAAAATGTATTCTAAAGAAGTGTAGACTGATACATGAATGTAATTGATAAGTCAATTGGGCAAATAAAGCCATTAACTCCAGAAAAATGAAAAATATTTACAAAGGAATAACGTATTTCTTAATTGTCAAGCATTATGCCTGGGAGAGTGCAAGCCACCACTTGTTCATGCGCTAATTTATTTTCAGTACTACCAAGCATTTGTATTTCAGAATTATCGACCCTATTATTTCACTAGTCTACATCAATCCCTCCTTGAATGCTTCCTGTATAATCAAACCAATATAATATAAAAATACAAAAAGTTCAGATGCTGTCCAGACTGCTTTTAATGCTGTGAATTAAACAGCCTTCCCCACTCTCAGGCCCTCAAACAGTGCTCCATCATTCCCCATCAGCAGCAGTCGGGGATTATGAAAGTTGTAGACAACCTGTGGGATGCAGCCCAGCACTGGGCTGCAAACATGAAAATCCGGTCTGCGAACCTTCTTCCTCTTTATTTTATTTTATTTCTGCTTTTTTCTGCAGAGCTGAGCAGCCCTACCCCTTTTGGGACTAATGTCCCTGGTCAAAGTGGGCCCTGGTTAAGTGGGCCCTGATCAAAGTGGGCCCTGGTCAAGTGGGTCCTGGTCAAAGTGAGTCCTAGTCAAGTGGGCCCTGGTCAAAGTGGGCCCTGGTCAAGTGGGGCCTGGTCAAAGTGGGCCCTGGCCAAGTGGGCCATGGTCAAAGTGGGCCCTGATTAAGTGGGCCCTGGTCAAAGTGAGTCCTGGTCAAAGTGAATCTGGGTCAAGTGGACTGTGGTCAAAGTGGGCCCTGGTCAAGTTGGCCCCAGTCAAAGTGGGCCCTGATTAAGTGGGCCCTGATCAAAGTGAGTCCTGGTCAAGTGAACCCTGGTCAAAGTGGTGTCTGGTCAAGTGGGCTCCAGTCAAAGTGGGCCCTGATTAAGTGGGCCCTGGTCAAAGTGGGCCATGATTAATTGCTCAAAGTGAGTTCTGGTCAATTGGGCCCTGGTCAAAGTGGGCCCTGGTCAAGTGGGCTCCAGTCAAAGTGAGTCCTGGTCAAGTGAACTCTGGTCAAAGTGGGCCCTGGTCAAGTGGGCTCTGGTCAAAGTGAGTCCTGGTCAAGTGGACTGTGGCCAAAGTGGGTCCTGGTCAAGTGAACCCCAGTCAAAGTGGGTCCTGATTAAGTGGGCTCTGGTCAAAGTGAGTCCTGGACAAGTGGACTGTGGCCAAAGTGGGTCCTGGTCATTAAATGGATCCTGGGCCCTGGTCAAGTGGGCCCCGGTCAAAGTGGGCCCTGATTAAGTGGGCCCTGGTCAAAGTGAGTCCTGGTCAAGTGGACTGTGGCCCAAGAGAATAAGTGGGCCCCGGTCAAGTGGGCCCTGGTCAAAATGGGCCCTGGTCAAGTGGTCTCTGATCAAAGTGGGCCCTGGTCAAGGTGGGGCCTGATTAAGTGGACCCTGGTCAAAGTGAGTCCTGGTCAAGTGGGCCCTGGTCAAAAAAGGTTGGGAACCACGGTTGCATACCAATACTAGCCCAAATCTCAAGACTGTAAATGACTGTTTTAGGTCATACTTCTAAAAGGATGTGAGGAGGTATTTGAGAGCTCAACGGGCTGAGGGAACTTAGAATAAGAGTTCCCATTTCATAGTATGTGGTTGGGATAAACAAAACGTTCCACAAGAGAACATAAAAAGAGTCCTGCTGAATTGGAAGCAACTGAATAGGGCCAACTGATCCAGGGTGGTTTTCTCACAATGCTGACCAATGCTGACCTAAGAATACCATCCCCACACTGCTCATCTTTCTAACAAGAGGAATTAAGAGGTACACGGTCTCTGATTTCACTGGTGAAAACAGCTATGCTTGTAAAACGTTTAGTGTCATATCAAGATCAGTGCTCCATTTCCCACTCCCTCCCTCTAGCCCAGAACCATTCACATTGCTCAAGGCTCTGCTCCATCTGCTGTGCTTATTTATTCTGCACTACAGTGGTTTCTCCCATTCTGTTTAACAGCCAGGAGCATGCCTGGCCTTTACGTTACAGGGAGTCTAGAAGAATGCAGTTGTCCTGAAATTGGTTAGAGTTCAAAATGAGCTTTGCTAGCATGTGACACCAGAAACAGTACACTTTATGGCCTCGTGCATGTCCATGGTGGTGTGCTATAAATGAAATGCATCGATTACTAACGTAGGGAACGTACAACGCTCCTATTAAAGCAGCTGCACTCGCTCGTGATAAGTTTCTGGTCCCAATTCAAGGGGCAGGTTATGACCTACAAAGCCCTAAATGGTTCGGGCTCTGCCTATCTTCGAGGATGCATCTCCCTCTATGAACCGGTGTGGGCTCTAATATCTACTGGGGAGACACTCCTCTCACTTCCACCACCATCCAGGCCCGGATTACCCATAAGGTCACCCGAGGCCATTGCCTCGGGCGGCAGATTTTGGGGGGGAAGCGGCATTTTCGGGCCTGAAGGAAGGGGTGAGGGGAAGTCGCGCCGCTCCTAGGGAGACTCACGTGGCTTCCCCCGCCGCCGCCCCGCTCACGCGGGCGGGCACCACTCCTTCCTTCAGTGAAGGGAGGAAGGGCGCCGGTGCGAGCGGGGTGGCGGCGGGGGAAGCTGCGTGAGTCTCCCTAGGGGCAGGACTTCCGGCTGCGCCTTCTCCCCTCATGCCGGCAGCGGCTCCACCCCTCCTCTCTTCAGTGAAGGGAGGGGGCGGAACCAGCGAGATGGAGAAGGCGCCGCTGGAAGTCCCGCCCCTAGGGAGACTCACGCGACTTCCGCCGCCCCGCTCGCCCGTGCCCCAAACATGAGCGGGGCGGCGGCGGGGGAAGAAGGGGCGGACTAGCCCGGCGCGAGAGAAAAGGAGCCGGGAGAAGCCTCGCCGCTGCTGCGCCGCCCCTAGGGCAACGGACGTGGCTTCCCCTGCCGCCTCCTCGCTTGCACGGGAGCCGGCGGGCCGGGGGAAGGCACGTCCGTCGCCCAAGGGGCAGCGGGGCGGCGGCGGGGCTTCTCCCAGCTCCTTTTCCCTTGCGCCGGCTCCGCCCCCGCAAGAGGCCACACCCCTCAAGCGGCCGCAGCCCCGCCCCCCGGGGGGCAGGATTTAGAGAGTGGCCTAGGGCGGCAGAAGCCTTTCATCCGGGCCTGCCACCATCACAAGCGGGGTTAATGGGGATGAGGCAGAGGGCCTTCTCAGTGGTGGCACTCTGACTTTGGAAATCTCTGCCCAGGGAGATTAGACAGGTCCCACACTGTCCTCCTTTTGTAGGGGGTTGAAAATCTGGATGTTCCTGCAAGTTTTCGGAAATGATTAGTCCCTAGGCCCTGTTCCCAGGTAGCCAGATATTACTTCATCTACTTCCCCGGCCCAATGATTGGCTATTTGAATGATCCCATGCCCAGCCTTTTTATAGCTGACCACGTCCATTTGTAACCCTCACCATTGATTTTGTTGAATCTCTGCTGATGGAGTTACAATGAAATGGGTTTTTAATATTTTTATCTTTAGTGTATTTCAGCAGATTTTTTAAATTTTTATAATGCTTCCAGGTGTTGTTATTTTGTCTGTTAAATTTAATTAGGTTGTGTTATATTGTTGTATGTGTTTATTTTGATGTAATTGTCTGTATGGTTTCTTTCCGGCAATTGAATGTTTGCTTTACATGTTGAAAATAGCTTTGAGTCCCTTTGGGGAGATAGGGTGGTATACAAATAAAGCATTATTATTATTATTATTGGGTTGTTGTAGGTTTTTTGGGCTGTATGGCCATGTTCTAGAAGCATTCTCTCCTGAAGTTTTGCCTGCATCTGTGGCAAGCATCCTTAGAGGTTGTGAAGTTGCTTGCCACAGATGCAGGCAAAACGTCAGGAGAGAATGCTTCTAGAACATGACCATTCAGTTTAAAAAACCTACAACAACCCAGACTTAAGTTAGTTGTAATGAAAAGTCCTTTTGAATTCAGAGGGAACGCCCTAGGCAGGACTAGTAATTGATGAAGTTCTGATGCTTTTTTTTTAAAAAAAGATATTATTGGCAGTGAATGCCCCTTAAAATAATATGATCTGAAATGAAATCTGAATTTAATATAGACAGGCATTTTAAAACTGAATCCATCACATAGATCAAACACTCAAGAATTAAGACCTACTTTTTTCTGTGAAAGAATGGACTGAATGTCAAGACTTTTGAAATCATGCATAAACATGACAATTGCCATTTATTATATTTATTATTGTATAAATTAGACTGTCAGTCAGATGGTATGGCCGTTTAATTTCCGTTTTGTGCTGGGAAAAAATGTTCTGCTGCCCAGACTTTGCCTCTGGAAAGTTCTGGACACCTTAGTCTTCAAGAAAGTGGCATTCCATAGTATATAAGCAGACTGCGTAATAATTCTCATAAAAGACGTAAAAGATACGTAAGTTGAATGTTCTTAGCCAATAGTATAAAAATCCTATTTAGTTACAAATATATCTGTCATTAGGGCCTCTGGTGGTGCAGCGGGTTAAACCGCTGAGCTGCTGAACTTGCTGGCCGAAAGGTTCGAATCCGGGGAGTGGGGTGAGCTCTTGTTGTTAGGCCAACCTTCTGCCAACCTAGCAGTTTGAAAACATGCAAATGTGAGTAGATCAATAGGTACCGCTCTGGCCCTCCATTGAGCATGTGGCAGGCTCCAGGCTGCATTGTAGTAAGTGGCCTGTGATCTGCTCTTCTTCACGTTCGCATGTTGTTAACTCCATTTTGTAGTCCCATTTCTTAAGGTTGGCTCTCCATCGTGGTGCCAGAGTACAGTCTGTTCAATACCTTCCAAGTGTGCCCAGGAGGGAGTTTCTCATCCGGTATCAGGCACTGATTGAGGTTCCAGGTTTTAGCCTGCCACTTTTGGACTCTCGCTTGCTGTGAGTATCTCTGTAGATCTTATGAAGCTATTTCTTGATTTAAGCCATTGGCTTTCTGGCTGATATCTGAACAGAGGATGGGCCAGAGATGTTGATGCCTTAATCACCAGTAGCGATTTGCAGCATAATGGGCACCACCAAAGTATAAGGAAGCCCTCTATGTGAGGATTTGTAAAGAGACACCATGATGTGGTGGGTTGACTGGAAAGGTGTGTGTCGGCAGCTGATTGGCTGAGCATGCCAGGAGCCAGAGTTCTGATTGGCTGCTGTCTCTGGCTTGCTGCTGAGAGAAACGGTTTTAACTGCCACTTTCACTTTGGAGAGTGAAGAGAGTGCTGACTGAAAACAGCCAGGAAGGAAATGGCTGCCAACTCTCGGAAGCCTGATTATTTATAAAGCAAATGAGGCATATTTAAAGACTGTTTAAAAGGACTGTTTATTCCTTCTGTTCTTTGGTTGAATTCAGAGAGACTGCTGTATATATTGTTGAAGTAAAGATACTTTACTTGTTGCACAAGCCCCGATGACACTTTATTATACTGCAGGGTATATCTTGGTTCAGAAACTGTGGTAAAGCTTCTGTTTATTTACATTTACAACACCCAACACTCTACTCCCACTTGCCATAGATGCAGGCGAAACGTCAGGAGAGAATGCTTCTAGAACAGGGCTGTCCAACTTCTACCGGCCCAGGGGCCTGAATTCAGGTCACTGATGACCTGAGGGGCCGTAGGGTCTGCCCCCCGGCTCCGCCCCTCCTCGCCCCCGGCTCCGCCCTCTCCCTGCTTTTAAGATTACAAAAAAATTGCATACAGTCAAATATAATCTTTTTTTACTGAGATAAAATGCAGGGATAAGATATTAAATTATTTAAATTTAATATTAAATATATTTAATTCCATCCTCCCCTCCCCCTTATTTTAATTTAATATTAAATATATTTAATTCCATCCTCCCCTCCCCCCTTAATGTATCCCATCTCCCCGGATTTCATCTTTAAATATATTTAAGTTTATATTTAATACAAGACGGGAGATGGGGGGGATGGCCGGCTGAGGAGCCCCTGAGGAGCCCCCCTGCTTCGGCCCTACAGCCTTCCTCCGCTGCAGCGCAGGATCCAGGAGTACCCGGCCTCACGAGAGAGGCGCAGCCTTCCCTTTCGACTGAGTCGAAGAAGGTCCTAATCACGTTTGTGGGCCTCAGTGATCCAGTGCTCTCTGGATGGAAGGTGATCGACAACTTCCAAACTCACATGGGATTGTCCACCAAACCCTTTTAGTGTTCTCCGTTGACAGTGAAATTCTGTGTGGATTGCGTATTTTCATGCGATACTTGTTTAGAATGAACCCGAAGTAGGGCTTTAAAAAAACTATTATTTATTTTATTTTTCAATTTTTATTTTTTATTAAAAGCTTAGGGGGCCGGAGGAGCCGGGCTGGGGGGGCCATATACGGCCCCCGGGCTGCCAGTTGGGCAGCCCTGTTCTAGAACATGGTCATACAGCACAAAAACCTACAATTAACCCGTTCAGCAATTTTGTTTGGCTTCCGCACTGCCAAGACTGCAGTTGGATAATCTAAACAAAAAAGGTGCAACTCCCCTGAGAATCAAAAGTACCAATTATTGCTGGCAAGCGGCTTTAATGCTGTTTTTATGGTGATTTGATGGAGAACAATAATTAGACTTCAAAATGTCACTTTCAAAAGACAAATTATAGACATTTCTGTCAAACAATTCAGGTTTGTTTGCGGCACTTTCTTTTACGGTGGTTGTGCGGAAATGTTTTGCTTCAACCGTTTAGTTTAACCAGAGGCCTGCTTAATTTGCTTCTAAATATCTTTAGGAATTTTGCCATCTTTTTTGGGGAGGGGGGGGGGAGTTGAAATAATTAACTGCAAAGGATTAATACATTGATCACAAAGCTGGCAGGTGATTAGATAGCAATAAAAATAAAAACCCGTGAAGCATCCTAAAGGCAACTTCATAAAAATGCTGCCAATGAAAGTATTGTCCTTCAAACTTGTCAAACTATTCAGCTGTGAAGCTGGTTCTATAGATAGCCCTGCCCAGTCTGAAATGAGGAGTTTCAAAGGCTCTGTATGCAAATGTTCCCAACAATAGAAAAAGCAACATTCAAGGTCTTCCCAAGTATAACAGTCCTTTTTTCAGATTAGAGAAGTTTCCATTGTACAATTCAATAAGTGGGCCACACTTAGAACTGATCATAGGCACATAGCTTCTTCATAGAGCCCTCGGTGGCGCAATGGGTTAAACCAGGGCTGTCCAACTTCTTCCGGCCCAAGGTCCGGAAGAGTGTCACTGATCACCTGGGGGCCGTGGGTGATCAGTAGAGGGGCGCTCGCGGGGCGGGGCGGGGCCGCTCGCTCATGTGGCCCCTCCTCCTTCTCCACGGGTGCGCCGCTGCTTGGATCCCGAGCGGTGGCGCGAGCGGGGAGAAGGAGGAGGAGCTACGGAGGAAGAAGGCGGCCGGCTACCTCCTTTCTCCGAAGTCTCTCCTCTTTCCCCCCGGGCGCGCCACTGCTCGGATCCCGAGCGGCGGTGCGAGCGGGGAGAAGGAGGAGGGGCTATGGAGGAAGAAAACCGCCAGCTCCCCCGCCCTTCCTAGCAGTAGGCGGCGCCAAGGGCGGCGCGTCACGCTAGGCCTCTGATGCGCCGCCCTTGGCTCCGCCTACTCCTCCTTTTCGGCGGCTCCCCCGCCCTTCCTAGCCGCCGAAAAGGAGCAGTAGGCGGCGCCAAGGGCGGTGCGCCCCCAGGCCTCTGACGCCCCACCCTTGGCGCCGCCTACTGCTCCTTTTTGGCGGTTCCCCTCCCTAGGAAGGGCGGTGCGGAGAGGGGACGGAGGGGCGGTGCAGGGAGGAGGAGCTGGCTCCCTTCCTCCTCCCCCGCCTCCTCCCCCCGGCCGCCTTTTTTAAAAAAATTTTTTTAAATCTTTCAGGAGGGTAGTGGGGGCCATGTCCAACAGGCTGGGGGGCCGTGTACGGTCCACGGGCCGCCTGTTGGACAGCCCTGGGTTAAACCAGTGGTTTCCAAACTTTTTGGGCCTACCGCCCCCCTTTCCAGAAAAAAAATTACTCACCCCTAGAAATTAATTTTTTAAAAATTTAATAGCAATTAAACTGAAAAGATACAGTAAGTATTAATGCAATGGTTCTCAATCTTTCTAATGCCATGACCCCTAAATAAGGTTCCTTATGTTGTGGTGACCCCAACCATAAATTACAGAACTGGACCAAACATAGCACAGAGAACCCACATGACCAACAGAAAATACTGGAGGGGTTTGGGAGGAATTGGCAGTGATTTAGGGGAGATGTAGTTCACCTACATCCGGAGAGAACTGAGAACCCAAACAACTATGGATTTGGACCAAACTTGGCACGAATATTCAATATGCCCAAATTTGAACACTGGTGGAGTTTGGAGAAAATGGAGTTTGGGAGTTGTAGTTCCTGGGATTTATGGTTTACCTACAATCAAAGAGCATTTTGAATTCCACCAACAATGGAATTGAGCCAAACTTGGCACACAGAACCCCCATGACCAACAGAAAATACTGGAGGGGTTTGGAATGAATTGCTCCCGCCGGGGAAGGCCGCGCTTTCTTCCGCGGTGGTGGGGAGGCTCCGCTGGAGGACGCGGGGGCCTTTGCACTGCAGCCTTCGCACTGCACTGCGTGTGGGGGTCAAAGCGTAGGGGGTGGGGCCAAAGAAGAGGGCCGCGCGACCCCTTTTAAATGGCCCATGTTCACCGCCCCATTAAAGGGGTTCACAGCCCCCCAAATTCCCCTGAGCCTCCCACCGCCCCCTTGGATCACCTCACTGCCCACCAGGGGGTGGTACCACCCACTTTGAGAATCAGTGGGTTAAACCCTTGTGCCGACAGGACTGCTGACTGACAGGTCAGCGGTTCAATTCCGAGGAGAGCAGGTTGAGCTCCCTCTGTCAGCTCCAGCTCCCCATGCGGGGACATGAGAGCAGCCTCTCACAAGGATGGTAAAACATCCAGGCATCCCCTGGGCAATGTCCTTGCAGACAGCTAATTTTCTCACACCAGAAGTGACTTGTAGCTTCTCACGTTGCTCCTGACACGAAAAAAAGCTTCTTCGTACATAATTTCCATTTCAGATTTAGTGGATTGCAAAAATACCTTTCAAAAACAAAAACAAAAACAAAACCACTTTTCATAGAAACCACAGTAAGGAAAAAGGTGGGATATTTCTTTCTCACTATTATTATTATTATTATTATTTATTAACTTCATTTATACCCCGCAACCATCTCCCTAAGTGGACTTGGTGCGGCTTACATGAGGCCAAGCCCAATAACACATAATAACTACACAACAGCAATTATAAAACAATACCATCAATAAAACTCAAACATAAGCGATAACATACAAATATGGGACGAACCTGCTATTTGCACAAACATGCTATTCTACTGCATTCGCTTTATCATTGATTCTGGATACATACCTTTGATATGACACGTCTTTGCAATTGTGCCAGTGTGGCCATTCCTGGTCCTATTGACTCCCTTGGAGCTCCCAGTGGCGCAATGGGTTAAACCCTCATGCCGGAAGGACTGCTGTCCGAAAGGTTGGTGGTTCAAATCCAGGGAGCAGAGTGAGTTCCCGTCTGTCAGCTCCAGCTTCACATGCGGGACATGGGAGAAGCCTCCCACAGGACGGTAAAACATCCGGGCATCCCCGGGGCAACATCCTTGCAGACGACCAATTCTCTCACACCAGAAGCAACTTGCAGTTTCTCAAGTTGTCCCTGACATGAAAAAATGGTATCTCTTTACTTTTGCTGTTCCATTTTTAACTTTCTAACAGTTCTTTTGCAATTCCAGCATCACAAAAAGAAAAAAGAGGGCAAATAATAACTGCGAAACATAGAATAAACAGAAAACAGACCACTTGAGAATAGCGAGCGGGAAAGGAGGAGAATTCCAGACGCTGCCATCACTTTACTGCCGACACAGAAGTAAAATGAACATTGCTGGATTGCAAGTTATTGATAGATTTTGCCCATTAATGGCAAGAGCCATTAGAATCATGAGCAGAAGACAGTGGCATGCACACAGCATTGTTCTATGGGGACCATCACCAAAGGTTGACAGTCCACCTTCATGCGATGGAAAGACTGTTCCATAATGTTTGGGAAAAAAAGTTAAATATATATTTTTAATATCAGAAAACCCATCTGGGGATAATGTCAAACTGCTGTGACTTTTCCTAGTTTAGGACTATGCAAAATGCACACATTTTGTGTGGAATGCAACATTTTCTGCACAAAAATGCCATGTGCAAACCTTGATGCAGGATAACCCCTGAACTGTGAATAGTCTTTGAAAACTGAAATGTTTCCAAAGACATTCTCGTAGCTGTCCAGTTGTTTTGGAGTTCAGTTTTGGAGTTCAGTAGTTCAACTCAAGCTGCCCCATCCTTATGCTGGGAGGACAGTCTGAGGATGACCCAGGTCCTGGCACCCTCTCCTGGGCCCTACCCCTCTTGGGCCTGCTTTGCCCAGCTTGCGAACGGACCCCTTCCCACCCAGCCTGTCCCACCTGGCTGGGCCCACAATGCGGCCCCAAGGCAAAAAGGTTTGCCCATGCCTGCTCTTGCATACTCAAAAAGTGAAATGAAGGGAGGGGGATAGTAGCAATGTTTCACAGGCATAGAAGGATTGTTTATAAAGTCTGTCCAATGGGCCCAGCCACCATAAAAATAAAATTAAAATATGGTACAAGCCCCCGATGGTCAAAAATGAGAAAAATTCACCAAAATGAGAAAAATGGTAAAGAACAAACTAAAAGGAGCAGTAAAAAAAATCAAATCCCTCCAAAATGCTTGGAAACTGTTTAAAAATACTTTAAAACAGGCCGAACTAAAATGCATTCAATAAAAAGAAAGAGGCATGGAAAGTCCAAAAGGACACCAGTATGGCTTACAAATGAAGTAAAAGATGTGATTGGAAAGAAGAAAAACTCATTTAAGAAATGGAAGGCTCTTCCTACCGAGGAGAACAGAAAGGAACACAAGCTCTGGCAAACTAAATGCAAAGCAACAGTCAGGAAAGCCAAGAGAGATTTTGAGGCACACATAGCAAAGAATATTAAAAAACAACAAAAACTTCTTTAAGTACATCAGAAGCAGGAACCCAACTAGAAAAGCAGTTGGGCCACTCGACGACAATGGTCAGAAAGGGAAAATCAGCGAAGACAAGGAGATTGCTGAGCGGCTAAATGACTTCTTTGCCTCCGTTTTCACACAGGAGGACAGACAGCATATGCCTGCAGCTGAGTCAGTTTTTTCAGGGAGGGAACTAAAAGAATTAAAACAGATAGAGATAAACAAGAGGATGTTCTCATATGCCTTACTAAACTAAATGTCAACAAATCACCAGGTCCAGACGGCATCCACCCCAGAGTTCTTAAGGAACTCAAGTGTGAAATTGCTGAACTTCTAGCTAAGATATATAACCTTTCTCTAAGATCAGGCACTGTACCCGAGGACTGGAGGGAGGCAAATGTAACACCGATCTTCAAGAAAGGATCCAGAGGTGATCCAGGAAATTATAGACCAGTCAGTTTAACCTCAGTTCCAGGCAAAGTGATGGAAACCATTATTAAAGAAAATATTACTAGGCACATAGAAGAATAGGCATTGCTGAAAGAAAATCAACATGGTTTCTGCAAAGGCAAACCATGTCTTACTAACTTGTTAGAATTCTTTGAGGGTGTAAATAAACACATAGATAAAGGGGACCCAGTCGATATTGTTTACCTTGACTTTCAAAAGGCTTTTGACAAAGTCCCTCACCAAAGGCTCCTAAATAAGCTCTTCAGCCATGGAATCAGGGACAGGTCTTGTCCTGGATTGGAACCTGGCTAAACTGTAGGAAACAAAGGGTGGTAATAAATGGACATTTCTCTGGGTGGAAAGAGGTGAGAAGTGGCGTACCCCAAGGTTCAGTTTTGGGTCCGTTACTTTTTAATTTATTCATTAATGATCTGGATGTAGGAGTGAATTCTGAGGTAGCAAAGTTTGCAGACGACACTAAATTGTTCAGGGTAGTTAAAAATGAAACTGATTGTAAAGAGCTCCAGAAAGATCTCTCGAAATTGAGTGAATGGACAACAAAGTGGCAAATGCATTTTAACCTAAACAAGTGTAAAGTCATGCACATCGGGGCAAAGAACCCCAAATACACCTACAAATTGATGGGGTCAAAGCTTTCCGAGACAAACCAGGAAAGGGATCTTGGGGTCTTGGTGGACAGCTCAATGAAGATGTCAACCCAGTGCGCAGCAGCAGTGAAAAAGCAAATTCTATGCTAGGCATGATCAGAAAGGGAATCGAAAATAGGTCAGCAAATGTTGTATTACCTCTCTACAAATCGATGGTAAGGCCACATTTGGAGTACTGTGTACAATTCTGGTCTCCGCACCTTAAGAAGGATATAACGGAACTGGAAAAGGTACAGAAAAGGGCAACAAGAATGATCCAAGGGATGGAGTGGCTCCCTTATGAAACCAGGTTGCAACGCCTTGGTCTTTTCAGCCTTGAAAGACGGCGTCTAAGAGGTGACTTGATCGAAGTGTATAAAATCATGCATGGGATAGAAAAGGTGAATAAAGAAAAAAATATTTTCTTTTGTCACAAAACACTAGGACTAGAGGGCACTCCCTGAAGCTCCAAGGTAGGAAAATTAGGACTAATAAAGGGAAATATTTCTTCACCCAGAGGGTCATTGGGTTATGGAACTCACTTCCAGAGGAGGTTGTGACAGCTGTCAGCCTGAACAACTTCAAGGCAGGATTAGACAGATTCATGGATACCAAGTGTATCGGTAGTTACTGAAAAGGACATTCAAGTGCCACCTCGGAGTTGGTTGAGGTAGGCAGGATTTCCCTGGGTACTGGTTGTGGGGGTCGGGAGCAGGTCAGGGTTTTGCCCTCCCTTCTGCTCGAGATCCTCGTGTACAACTGGTGGGCCACTGTGTGATACAGAATGCTGGACTAGATGGGCTGAGGTCCGATTCAGCATGGCTCTTCTTATGTTCTTATGGTGCAGTGGGTTAAGCCACTGAGCTGCTGAATTTGCTGATCAAAAGGTCGCAGGTTCAAATCCGGGGAGCAGTATGAGCTCCCAGTGTTAGCCCCAGTTTCTGCCAAGCTAGCAGTTTGAAAACATGCAAATGTGAGTAGATCAATAGGTACCGCTTCTGCAGCAAGGTAATGGCGCTCCATGCAGTCATGCCAGCCACATGACCTTAGAGATGTCTACGGACAACGCCGGCTCTTGAGGGGCTGGACGTCTCCTCCGCCTCCATTCTAGAGATTCCATGGGCATAGCAAGGCTGGAATTTATAGCTTGCTATGAAAAAGCAACTAAGTTCATCTTCTAGGCCTCGCCTTCGCTTCCAGCCAAACCTGCAGCACAAAGGAGAATCCGTTCTCAATATAGGCTGTGGATTTGGTGGCTTATACAGAACTTCGTGAGTCTACAAAGCCTGGGAGCAACAGGACACCTGGAACTTTTAAGAGAGGAACCTTCGCTCTGCACAGGCAAGTGGATGAAACCCTTTGTTTAAGGACTTTTCTGGCAACCTACTTCAAGCTTTTGGACCATCAGTTTTTACTGATTGTAAGCCAATAAACCATTGTTTGAGTTCACCCTCTTCTGAGTCCTGAACTCATTGCCTAAAGCCATTTCCAGGTCCCCTGCATGTGGGAAGGCCTTATCCTCTGTCTCCAGGGTCCGAGCTTGCATGTCCATCCCTTTTAAAGCCCTTTTTTTGGCCTGGAAGACAGAAGATAACTGTATTCTCAATTCGCTTCTGACACGGTAAATAAAAATTGGGGTAGTGATCTCAGCTGTTGTGTTATGTTGTGAAAATGACAGTGAGGTGTTATTAAGTGATGGCCTTTCCAAACAAACAAAGGAGAAATGCAAAACCATAGGAGACCAGTTCCCAAATTAAAACCTGATTATTAAGCCCTGCGGTTTAGTCATGATAATATAAAGCTTCCTATTTATTGCAAAGTCAATCTGCAATATGTGCAGACGGAGGGTGGGGGAACTGTGTTTATTATGTTTCCCTTATTTACAGCTAAATTTAAATGTTAAAATACTGCAATTTTTTTTGTCAAGACCCGTGTTTTATGGTTGTTTCTTTCCATTAATATTAAAATATGTAAACAGGATACATAAAAGGTGAAGAAAAGTCTGACGCCCGTAAAAAGGTTTTTGCGGCATACCAGTTAATCAAAATGACTCTCTCTAGTCGGAGGGGGAAAGAACCAAAGAGCGTAACTGTAAATATTGCATGGTTATTAAACTGTAGGGGACACGTTATCATTTCTTTTTCTCTTTTTTAAAACGCATCTTTGCATGGTCCAACAGCCCGCTCTGGAATGCATGGCCAAATTCTGTCTTTAACCATTGATTTGGGTGGTTAATCCCTATATACATGGGAATTCTATGGTGCGCTTTTATGCTGCTCGCTATTTGAGAAATGCTTTATGAAGCAATTGCCACATCCATTTCTACTTCCTTTCTCTAATTTCACTCATTTGCACTTAAATGTGAAGACTGAAATAAAGATTAAAGGCTTGACTCTACCAATCTGGTATCACCCTTCAGTAAATCAACGTTTGTGGCTCGCTTAGATAAATTTTCTTTAGATTGCAGTGCGGCCTAAATTAAGCACCTTTAAGACTCATTGATTTCAATGGAGGGGGGAGGATGGAATCGCTAAGGCGGTGCTTAAATCTTTCTCATTCACATGGGTGGAACGGAAAATTGGGGAGAGGAATCCTTCCCTCTCGGTTTATTTTGGAGGAAAGCCCTCTCCCCTCCAATTTTTCACTGCTTTAATTTTAAACATATACATTTGTAAGCATATATGTTCCATTGTAAGCAGAAGCTTGAAACTTAATTTTTCTTTCAGTATAACTCAAGGCCCACGAGCTGAATCCGGCCCACCATGTCACTTTATATGATCCCTGAGATGCTGGACTACAACTTCTGTATTCCTCATTATGAGGCATCATGACTAGAGTTGATGGGAGTTGTGATAAAGTAGCAACTGGGAGACATCTGCCCTTGTACTGTGCTACTAAAGTACTCTGCTGCTAAATACTCAGGCCCAGTGTGGAATACATCTCACCACGTTAAAACAGGGGATTTGGCTCTTTATCACAAGATAAAGCTGCATTATCACAGGATGCTTACTCCCTACACCAGTGTTTCCCAACCAGTGTGCAGGGGCACACTAGTGTGCCGTGAGCGATCATCAGGTGTGCCGTGGGAAATTGGAACCTCCAAAGGGTGTGTGTGTTGAAGTATAAAAACCCTAAGAAGCCTACCTCGATAAAGGCACAAAATTACAAACACTCCCCCTCCTCACCCATTGTCTACTTGGTCTCTACCTCTCCATGCATTGGGAAGGCCCGCCTCCCTTTTCCCAAGTAGAGACCTCCTCTTGCCCCTCTGAAATTGCCAAATGACTCCTCTGGGGGTCGCAACCCCCAGGTTGAGAACTGCTGATTTAGATGCTGTGCGAAGTCCATTGTGTTTGCCTGTGTCTTTGGTAGCGTTTGAAAATATTTCTCACTGCTTCTTATGTTGTGTTTTATTGCTTCTTTTTAATTACTGCTATTTTATTTGTTTTTACTGCTCCTGTAAGCAATCTTGAGCATTTTTATTAGAAAGGTAAGATTTAAAATACATTAAATAAATGATATAGCTACACTCAGTGCCTCAGCAGAGTCAAATTATTGCAGTGTCAGCCTTCAATCCAATTGCAGGTCCCAACTAGAGCAGACCTATAAAATCAGTTACTGAATAATAACATTTACCATATATACTCAGGTTGGAGTTGACCATATGTATAAGTCAAGGGCAGATTTTGGGGACAAAATTATACATTTTGATATGACTCATGGATGCATCAAGGGTCGTTCTGCAGAGAGGGGAAGACACCATCACTGCCTTAGAAGGTGAACCACCTCTGGCCACTACTATTGCCATTTTCCTGAATAGGCATTGAAAAATGCCACTTGGCCACAGTGGTACATGCTCTGGTTACATCCTGTATAGACTACTGCAACACTCTCTACATGGGGTTACCTATGAAGACTGCCCGGAAGCTGCAATTAGTCTAACGCTCGGCAGCCAGATTACTAACAGGAGCAGGGTACAGGGAGTATACAACCCCCTTGCTGCGCCAGCTTCACTGGCTGCCAATTAGCTTCTGAGCACAATTCAAAGTGCTGGTTTTAACCTTCAAAACCCTATACGGTCCCAGCTCAGTTTACCTGTCCGAACATATTCTCCCCTATGAACCCCCAAGAGTGATAAGATTGTCCGGAGAGGCCCTGCTCTCGGTCCCGCCTCCTTCGCAGGCGCGGCTGGTGGGGACGAGGGACAGGACCTTTTCTGTGGTGGCCCCCCGGTTGTGGAATTCCCTCCCAAGTGAATTTAGATCTGCCCCCTCCCTCCTGACTTTTAGGAAGCTGGTGAAAACATGGCTGTGCAATGAGGCCTTCGCACAATGAGGGTGGAGATCACTAATTGACTAAAGTCGCTGACCACCAGACATGGACTGTATACATATACAAGGACTGAGCTGGATATGATTTTACTGTGGCGAAAAGTTTTTATGTATTTCTTGTATTGGTAATTGTTAATTTTATTGTGAATTTTAGATGCTTTTAGATTTAAAATGTTAGCATTGAATTTTTGCTGTTTGCAGGTCTGAGTCCCTCTATTGAGGTGAGAAGATCGAGGTACAAAAGTTTTAAATAAATAAATAATAAATAAAAAGGTCAGAAGGAGCTCCATGGTAGAGAAAGAAGAGGTGTTTCCTTTAGGTTTTCCCATGTCAGATTAAGCACTTACGTTTCTCTCGAATTTTAGGGCCTGTGTAGAAGGGCCCTAACAGTAGATCCAAAGTAATCTTCCTTCTACTCCTGGTCTTAAGTAAGCCCACTAACATTTATAAACTCTTGAAGCATTATCTGCTTTAGTTGGGCAATGTTATATAGTAATGGTAATATTATCTTATTGGGTAAAGACCTCTTGGGAAACACATACCAATATTTGTAAACTCTTGAAGTATAAGCACCGGGAATGTGGCGCAGCTGGCTAAGTGTCAGCTGCATAAGATTACTAACAGGCACATAGAAGAACAGGCATTGCTGAAAGAAAATCAACATGGTTTCTGCAAAGGCAAATCATGTCTTACTAACTTGTTAGAATTCTTTGAGGGTGTAAATAAACACATAGATAAAGGGGACCCAATTGATATTGTTTACCTTGACTTTCAAAAGGCTTTTGACAAAGTCCCTCACCAAAGGCTCCTAAATAAGCTCTTCAGCCATGGAATCAGGGGACAGGTCTTGTCCTGGATTGGAACCTGGCTAAACTGTAGGAAACAAAGGGTGGTAATAAATGGACACTTCTCTGGGTGGAAAGAGGTGGGAAGTGGCGTACCCCAAGGTTCAGTTTTGGGTCCGTTACTTTTTAATTTATTCATTAATGATCTGGATGTAGGAGTGAATTCTGAGGTAGCAAAGTTTGCAGACGACACTAAATTGTTCAGGGTAGTTAAAAATGAAACTGATTGTAAAGAGCTCCAGAAAGATCTCTCGAAATTGAGTGAATGGGCAACAAAGTGGCAAATGCATTTTAACCTAAACAAGTGTAAAGTCATGCACATCGGGCAAAGAACCCCAACTACACTTATCAACTGATGGGGTCAAAGCTTTCGAGACAAACCAGGAAAGGGATCTTGGGGTTTTGGTGGACAGCTCAATGAAGATGTCAACCCAGTGCGCTGCAGCAGTGAAAAAGCAAATTCTATGCTAGGCATGATCAGAAAGGGAATCGAAAATAGGTCAGCAAATGTTGTATTACCTCTCTACAAATCGATGGTAAGGCCACATTTGGAGTACTGTGTACAATTCTGGTCTCCGCACCTTAAGAAGGATATAACGGAACTGGAAAAGGTACAGAAAAGGGCAACAAGAATGATCCAAGGGATGGAGCGGCTCCCTTATGAAACCAGGTTGCAACGCCTTGGTCTTTTCAGCCTTGAAAGACGGCGTTTAAGAGGTGACTTGATCGAAGTGTATAAAATCATGCATGGGATAGAAAAGGTGAATAAAGAAAAACTATTTTCTTTGTCACAAAACACTAGGACTAGAGGGCACTCCTGAAGCTCCAAGGTAGGAAAATTAGGACTAATAAAGGAAATATTTCTTCACCCAGAGGGTCATTGGGTTATGGAACTCACTTCCAGAGGAGGTTGTGACAGCTGTCAGCCTGAACAACTTCAAGGCAGGATTAGACAGATTCATGGATACCAAGTGTATCAGTAGTTACTGAAAAGGACATTCAAGTGCCACCTCGGAGTTGGTTGAGGTAGGCAGGATTTCCCTGGGTACTGGTTGTTGGGGGTCGGGAGCAGGTCAGGGTTTTGCCCTCCCTTCTGCTCGAGATCCCCGTGTACAACTGGTGGGCCACTGTGTGATACAGAATGCTGGACTAGATGGGCTGAGGTCCGATTCAGCATGGCTCTTCTTATGTTCTTATGTTCTTATGTTCTAAGATCTCTCTGACCAGTAGGTCATGAGTTTGAGGCCTGCCCGGGTCGAGGTGGGTGCTCGGCCTTTAAGTGTAGCCTGCTGTCGACCTTTGCAGCCTGAAAGACAGTTGCATATGTCAAGTAGGAGATAAAGATACCACATTAAGTGGGGAGGCAAATTTTGACTGAATTATGAGGCCATAAAAAAAAGAACTCCAGGAATGTGAAAGGAACAACGAGGGACGCTGGAAATGCTGAGAGATTAGGAGTCCGTCAGCTCCCCCTGGTGGCCAGATTTGCCTCTGTTCGTTTATATGTGTGTAATATGTCAAAGTATATGTACTGTACTCTGATAAACAGCAGGGATTGTCTGCTTGTATGTGTACCTGTAATCCGCCCTGAGTCCCCTTTGGGGTGAGAAGGGCGGAATATAAATAAAGTAAATAAAATAAATAATAAATATCTGTTTCAGTTGGGCAAAATGGTTAGACTTGGAAGTCCCATCAGCATAGCCAGTGGTGAGGGATGTAGGGAGCTTCGATCAAACATCCGAAGGGCTATACTTCACTAACCTGATATATAATCTCAGTATTAAGATCTGAGATCTTTTTAAAATACACCCCAGGGTTTTTCTGATTTTCAATAGATTCTCAGTTGGATGCTGCTTTTATTTTCGCTTCTTCTACAGCTTCTTGCAGAATTATTTTTAGCTAATACTGGAAATTGTACATTATTCTTTGGCATGGTGTAACAGGGAGGTTATTAATGCATTTGATGCATAAATAAATCAAAATGTGTTCTAGCAATAAAACAAGACCTTTGTACACTTTGCAAAGTGTGACCATGCTAGCTGAAAGGCTTTGAAGGCTATGGGATGGACCACTTGATAATACCTTATTTATTTATTTATTTATTACTTCAAATTTCTAGACCGCCACTCCCCAAGGGCTCGGAGCGGTTTACAGCAAAATAGAAGTAAAAATAACAAGCAGATACAACAATTATAAAATACAAAACATATACTATTTACTACAAACAAACACATTGTGTCATTCCCAGCTAGTCCTAGCTGAGCTATAGTTGCAGGACTCAAGGAGGGAACAATCGGAGGTGGGCCATGGCGACCTAACTCTTCTTAGTCCCATTTGTAGGGCCATGAGGCTGAGACTTATAAGTCCCAGCCATAGGGCTATGGGGGCTGCAGGGCCGTAGCCAGGATTTTGGTTCGGGGGGGGGGGCTGAGTTTGGTTCGGGGGGGGGGGGGCTGAGACTGGGTGGAAGAGGGTTTACCCTAGCAAACCTTTTGTATTGTTATCCCAATAACCCCATGAAGGTGGGATATAATGAGCATGGTGATCAGATCATGATATGAATAAACATAACAGTTTAAATAATGTACCAGTAAGGCCTTCTCGCTGACCACCCTGAGAATTTCGGGGGCTGAAGCCCCCTTAGCCCCCCCTGGCTACATGCCTGGGGGGCTGGATCTAACCCAGATCCCAAACCCCAGTCCCCAAAAGGTTCTAGATCCGTATTTCTTGACCTTACCCTTTCTCAAAATAGAGTCCAGGCATGTTCTAAGACTGTTCCGGGCTTCAGCAGTCACCCCAGAGTTATTGGGGGCGACTCGATGGTCTCGATGAGTCTTCGAACAGACTTTGTTAGCTGGAGAAAGGTCCAATGCCTTGGGAATGCATCTCTCCTGGAAGGCTGTTGACCCTGGATGGTCCATTGACGCACCAGAAGTCGGAAGTTCCCTTGGCTTCCTCTTCTGGTGTCTTCTCTGGCGCCTACGCAGATGTTTCTTCTGGCTCGGACCGTAGAGGGAGGAAGGTCTCCACCTCCGGGCATCGTCAAGGCCGTCCGCCATCTTAGAGTGTCCATCGTGTTCAGAGTTCAACATCAGGCAGTCACGGCGATGGAGTCGGGGCGCCGGCGCCCAAGCCAAGGTGCCGGTGACATCCAGGCATGCCTGGTTACTCGTCTGACAGCGTGCCTGGTCCAATCGGTTGCCAGCAAATTCGACCGCAGAACATGGCTGGTCGGCAGCATGCTCAGATGGCCGAGTGCAGCAAGGATCCGTTAAGTCTAACGTTTACAGGCAAGACGACTAGAAATAGTTTTGCGGGTGGACAAGAGAAGTAAAAAAAAAATGCCACAGGGGAATCAACTCTGTTTTAAAAATCTGCTGAACTAAATCCAATGGTGGTCCTCACTACTGTAGAGCCATTCATCAAGTTGGGCTGTTGTGAGATTTCCAGGCTGTATGGCCATGTTGCAGAAGCATTATCTCCTGACGTTTCACCCACATCTATGGCAGGCATCCTCAGAGGTTGTGAGGTCTGTTGGAAACTAGGCAAGTGGGGTTTATATATCTGTGCAATGTCCAGGCTGGGAGAAAGAACTCTTTGTTTTGTCGAAGGCTTTCATGGCAGAGATCACTGGGTTTTTGTAAGTTTCGTGTCTCTTGGAACAATTTCTCCCAGTAGAGATGTTCAATGTATTGTTGAAGGCCTCACAAGCTCTGAGATGCAGGTGAAACGCCAGGAGAAAATGCTTCTGGAACATGGCCAAACAGCCTGAAAACTTACTTAAATTCTTGTCTGTTTGAGGCAAGTGTGAATGTTGCAATTGGCCACCTTGATTCGCATTGAATGGCCTTGCAACTTCAAAGCCTGGCTGCTTTCTGCACGAGGATGCTTTGTTGGGAGGTGTTATCAGGCGCTGATTGATTCTTGTCTCTATTTCCCCTGTTGTTGTTTTTTTAGTGTTGCTCTTTATTTACTGTGCTGATTTTAGAGCTTTTTAAACTACTGATAGCCAGATTTTGTTCATTTTCATCGTTTCCTCCTTTTTGTCATCAAGTTGGTTTTGACTTATGGTGGTGACCTAATGAATGAGAGATTCCCCAGGTCTCTCTGTTCTCAACAGCTCTGCTCAGGTCTTGCAATTCAGGGCGATGACTTCCTTGATTGTGATTTACATAAAATTATGATGAGGAAGTCCCATTCATTTCAATCTGTTTGCGCTAATGTTGTGAGAAAAATGTGTTTACTCAAATATTAGCATGTGGTTTCTTTCATTGCCCTTTAATTTTTGTCACAGTAACAAAAGCACACGAACAGGGTCTGCAACACCATGTAGGAAAACTAAGCCAGTTACTATATTATTTAACTGGAAAAATACCATCTGCTGTTTATTATTGGTATTGTTCCAGTTAAATAATATAGTAAATTGCTTAATTTTCCTTTATTTTTTGTCCACTTTCCTACTATATTTATTTATTTATTTATTTACAGTATTTATTTTCCACCCTTCTCATCCCCGCAAGGGACTCAAGGAGCATTACAATGTACATATACATAGCAAACATTCAATGCCATAGACCAGTGTTTCCCAACTGCTGTGTGCCGTGATGGACCGCGGAAAAAGCTCTCTGCCCTCCTTCCTTCCCCCCTCCTTTTGCTGAACTCCTGCTGCTTGGGGGAGGAGGAGGAAGGGCCAGGCAGCGGCGAAGAAAAAGAAGAAGTGGCTGGGACGCCGCCTCCTTCGGCCGTTTCCCTAGCCAGCCTCCAATCCGCCATGACTCCCGCCATGACTCTCGCCCCTCGCTCGCTGAAGCCACGCGGAGGAGGAAGCCGGGGGAGGGGGCGGGACATGGCACGGCCTGGCTCCACCCCTTCCCCCCGGCTTCCGCTCTCCCACAGTTTCTCCAGCCTTGAGGGGACAGTGCCAAGCCAGCATTGTGCTGGCTCTGCCACCGCTGGCTTGACACTGCCCCCCTCAAGGCTGGAGAGGGTGTGGGAGAGCTGAAGCCGGGGGAGAGGGTGGGGCATGGCGCGGCCTGGCTCCGCCCCCTCCCCCGGCTTCCGCTCTCCCACATCTTCTCCAGCCTTGAGGGGACAGTGCCAAGCCAGCATTGTGCTGGCTCTGCCACCGCTGGCTTGACACTGCCCCCCTCAAGGCTGGAGAGGCTGTGGGAGAGCTGAAGCTGGGGGAGAGGGTGGGGCGTGGCGCGGCCTGGCTCCGCCCCCTCCCCGGCTTCCGCTCTCCCACATCTTCTCCAGCCTTGAGGGGACAGTGCCAAGCCAACATTGTGCTGGCTCTGCCACCGCTGGCTTGGCATTGCCCCCTCAAGGCTGGAGAAGCTGTGGGAGAGCTGAAGCCGGGGGGAGGAGGAGGAGCATGATGCGGCCAGGCTCCTCCCCCTCTCCCAGCTTTGGCACTCCCATCAGCTGTTCCCAGCAGGCCACCATCCCCCAGCCATTCTGTACTGTGTTACAGTGTCATTTTGTGTCATTTTGGTTGGTGGTGGGCCCCCATATTTTTTAATGTTAAAAGTGTGCCTCTCAAAAAAGGTTGGGAAACACTGCCATAGACACACAGCATATATAGACAGACACACAGAGGCTATTTAACATTCCAGCTTTCATGAGGGTATTCTGGCCACCAGGGGTGCTGTCGCTTCACCGTCCATTTGTGACACTGATGAGTACTTCTTGCTGGAGATTTTATGCCGTCGTAAATTAGTTAAATTAGCCTCCCCACATAAGTGGTACCTAAATTTCCTACTTGACAGATGCAACTGTCTTTTGGGCTTCAATGGTCGACAGCAAGCTACACAAAAGATCAGAAGCTCACTCCGACCTGGGCTGGCTTCGAACTCATTCTTTCGGTCAGTAGTGATCTTAATGCAGTTGACTCCCAGCCAGCTGTGCCACAGTCCCGGTGTTTTACGCATTTACAACCTGTGAAAAGTGGCATATAAAGAAATATACTGAGTTGGAAATTGGATTTAGCATAGTATTTGGAACCCCGACAGTGTTTCCCTCTGCTCAGTGTTAATCTTTGAATATAAATCATATATGAAATTGACAAATACACAATCCTTTTGTATTTTCGGAGACTGCAACTTTTGGAACATCCTCACCTTTGAGATGCTGGAGTTAAGTGTAAACAGGAGTTGTTTTCCAATTAACTGCCCTGTATAAGATATTGAACAAAGGCTGTAATTTACTCTATGAGTCCTCTCCTATACAATTACCAGGAACAACTATGTTGCCCAAACAACTTGAAAGCACACTTTGCTCATGGGCAATCCATAGTCTCTCAAATCTTGACAGTGATCCAAATTTCTCTACTAGAAGAGAGGGAAGCAAGCTGCTTGGTCACTAGAGGTGTTTCCTCCTTTTCCACTTTGCTGGAAAAGTAGATAATGTTGTCACTCCTGTTCATTAAATATCAATAGGCCAAAGAGAATGAAGCCGGCTGAGTTAGATCTATGGTCGATGAAGAACTGCAGGCGTCATAAAGCTGTTTGGGGGTATAATATATGCCTATCACTGAATGCTCTAAGTCAGTGTTTTTCAACCTTTTTTGAGCTGCTGCAAATTTTTTACATTTACAAAATCCTGGGGCACACCACCAACCAAAATGACACAAAATGACACTCCAGCACAGTAATACATATAGCTAATATGTTTTAAAAGGTATTTATACACTCAGTGTGAAACCTGAGTGGGCCTGTTTCGATGAACACAACATAGATACCCTGCCTAGTGTGCTTAGGACATAGATATCCTGCCTTGTGTGCTTTGGACATAGATATCCCGCCTTGTGTGCTTTGGACTGAGTTGCCTGGGCCGATTCTGCCCTATCTCTTCGGTGTTGAGTATTTATGTCACAGCGGATAGGCAACAGAAATATAGAAGTTTAATTCCCCATCGGCCCAAAAACTCCAGTCTCTGTTCGTTTGAATAATGAAACTCTCATTCAATTCACAAGGTAAATGTATAACTTTGTATTGAATTGTATTTAACAATAACTGGCAAAACATCGAAAAACAACAGCCATCACAGCTACCTTTCTAAACATCCTTTCCTCACAGATATTAAATCCCAACTGACAAATCCCAACTGTCACTTTGTAACTGACATTCCTCAAGGTTCCATTTAGCAGTCTTGAGACAGCGCCATCTGGTGTCAAACATGTCACACTGCAGGTCATCTCAAACTGCGAAAATATATCTTGTGCTGACTCATGAATTGCTATTCAAAATGCAATAATATGACACTATCATCACCACCCGGTGCTTCAAGGCCGCTGCTCACCTGGGTTTCCCTCAGGCAGGGAGGGAGGCGCAGGGGCAGGCCGCTCCCTTCCAAAGTTGAGAGGCAGGGCGCGAAGGAAGGAAGAAGGCCTGAGAGCAGGAGAGGCCGAGGCAGAACCCAGGCCAGGAGAGGAAGAAGGGAGGAGGCCCCGGAGCCGCCTCGGCCCCAAAGCCTGTGTCACAACGCGGGCCCTGTCTCCGCCCCGTAATCACACACACACAGACAATGTCAATTAACTATTTATTGAGTCAAAAAGGTAAGCAGATGAAAAGGATAATTGTCCAATAAGAAAAAGCAATAGTCCAAAAATAGTTAGCAATCAGCAATGTTCATAAGCACAAATCCAAAAGGCAAAGTCTCTTCAAAAGGATCCAGGGAAACAACAAGGTAATCCAAGGTTCATGGAAATCAGCAAGGTCCAAGGAACGCGGTAACAAGCCAAACTATGGCTTCCAGGAGAACAGCAAACTGCAACGTTTCTCCAGTTCAGACGTGGCCACCAAACTGAGGAACTTTTAAAGCAGGTTTTGGTACTTTCCGTGCAGGAGTACAGTCAGAGAGTGATGCTGCACAAGTGTCATTGAAAAGTGGGTTCCTGTGCCAAGAATCAGGCAGGCACTTGCACTGTGAAAATAACACTGTGATTTATGCTTCTTGATGCACTCTGTGCCTAATGTGAGATAACATAGGCTTAGATTGATGAAACAGTACAGGATGTGCTATGAAAAACCTTAGTGCTAAATGGGAAAGAACTGCGCATGAGTGGAGAGTTTAGCCCCCTCCGTTGCTGGCACGGAGCCTGGAAGCTAAATGTTTCAAACTAAGAACACAAGAGTCTTAGCACTGATAGCTGTACTGTGAGAAGAACTAACATAGAAATGACTATTGTTCTCATTCATAGGTGGGACTTTTGAGATGTGATGCAAATGGAAATGCAATGTTTTATTGGATTAATGAGATGTCATGTAAACATCAGTAAACACCAGCCAATTATGATTGTACAAGATCCATGAAGAAGGGGTGGGCTTAACTGAAATGCCTCCATTGGGGTATAAATGTTTTTGTATTGAGAGTGACGGGGTCTTTTGCCCCTGATTGCAGCGTGTTCTGCTGGCAGAAGCCCACCAGCTGGTGCCATCAATAAATCCGTTTGATTTCACCTACTTCACAGTTGTCGTGAGTTTTCCCTCATCCTTGTACCCGCACGTTCAGGTAGCTTGATAAAAAGTAAAGTTGATACTCGGAGTTCCATAACTCCTTAATTTGCTGCTTCATTTTCCCACCGAATGTCTACTTAATTCCCCCCTTTGTGGGACCAGCATCTCTCCAGGCCCCTTTTCCAATCTTTCCGTGTAGCCACAATACTCCCCCTACGGTCGAATCTCTGTTCAGGAATAGCACCATCTGTGCCGTTATCTCCCTGGGAAAGTGGATCAGACTCGGCTTCCATGTCCTCTGGTGAAAACAACTGCTCCTGAGAATCGAAACCTCCCGGTCTCTCGTATTCCGTATCAGGTCCGGAATCAGGAGAGCCTTCGTCATCAGAATAAGCCTCCGGCCAGGTGTCTTCCCATTGCAGGCTGTCCGTTGGTGATGCAGATCCATCATTCCCTGCATCACCTTCATCTGGGTCCAAAGCAAACGGGACCCCCGGGGCCGGAACCTGCCCCCCCTGTTGAGGTGGGGGCTGATTTGCACCCACCACCCCCCCCCCGGGTCAGATGGGGGCAGAGTTGCTACAGCCTGAAGGAATCCTGAGCCAGCCGAGAAGAAAACAAAGCCCAACGGTCCTCTCCGGAAGCTCTCTGCCTCCTCTGGAAGTGACCTCACAGGGAAAGGCGCCGCCCGGCCCCTCCCTTCCTCAGCATCCAACCAACTGCTTCTCTAGGAAGCCGAGGCCCTGCCCCCTCCCCTCTCTCGGGACTTCCTTCCTGAACAAACATGGTGGTGCCGGGCGGGAGACCTTTAGAGAGGCGGGGCTTGCTTCTTGGCTGGCGTTGATTGGCCTTGCTGGCGCCCCGGAGAGAGAGAGAGAGAGAGAGAGAGAGAGAGAGAGAGAGAGAGAGAGAGAGAGAATGACAGAGAGACAGAGACAGAGAGACAGAGCGAGAGGCAGGCTGCCCAGATGACTCCTGGCAGGGTGGCCGGTTCTTCCACGGCACACCTGATGATCGCTCATGGAACAGCGGTTGGGAAACACTGCTCTAAGCAGCCCCAAGAATCAGTGGACAGAGTTCAACACACTAATTGCGTGTAAATGATGAGAAATGTAATTTGAAAGATGAGAGATTTTATTTGGGGGGAGAGAAGAATGGTGTTATGGGGAAGATCCCCCCCTCCCCGCTCCCAGTGAATTGTGCAAATGCAGCCATTTTTCCCCAAATGCAGACTTTTCGTTCTAGCTTTTATGCTTAACATGAATAAATGGCTCCAAGTGAACAGTGAATTCCTATGTGGCAGCTATAAATCGTGTGAACTCCTTTTTTTGTCTAAGCAAGCTTGCATATGCAAGAACCATCAAGACATACTTCTTTGTCTTGGGATGCAACAGGACGCTTTCTAAATTTTAAGCCTGAGATTCATGTCTTAAACCCAAATCCATTCCTCTTCTTTGGACATAATGCCACATCAGCATAAGAGAAGAATTTCAATCCCTTATAAATATCTGGACAGAAGAAGTGCAAATTTGATGGATGTGAATCCTTCCTATTATTCTGCTTATAGTAGCTCTATTTTAAAGTTTATGTGTTAAACTTGCCCGTTTTCTTTTACACTACACGCCCAAGCTCGCTAGGCCCTGGCAGACGAACCTTTGGTTTAAAGGGTGAGGCCAGTTCTATGCACGGTGCGCTCCACCAGAAAAATCAATTGCACAGGCTCAAAGGACGCATCCTACCTTCGAAAAAGCATCAACGCGCTTGTAGAAAGCGTGGGATGAGCCCTTCCTAAGTATCTTCGTTTGCGAAGTAATGCCAGAGAGAAATTCTAGATTATATGCAGGGGCGGTCTAAGGTAATTTTAAATGGTAAGCGAACATTATTTTGGCGCCCCACCAACATTATTTTGCCCCCATGTAAAACAAATATACAATTATAATATCACAATACCATTAGTAGTATTATATTGTATCAATGTATATACAATATATTATACCATACTCATACTATATTATATCATAATTATATTATACTACATTACAATATAATTATATTATAATATATTGACATTATAATATAACATTCTATTATATTATTATTATAAAATAATAAATAAAATTATTTATTTAAATAAAATTATCCTCTACTAAATATTTTCATTACTCCTATAGAATTCAAATAACCCAAAATAAAGTAAAATAAAATATTATATATTACTATTTTGTACAATACCACTATACTGCAATATTGTTTGTAATATTACATGTAATATAAAATATATCATTATTCTATTGTTATATTGTATTTTTATTATATTGTATGACAATATTAAGCAGAACTGTATAATAATCAACAAGAAATGTAATGTAAATGCATCAAAATCAGAATATATTACCTCCCACCCGTCTCATAATTCATAGGAGTCTCCCATAAGTCCAAAATTAGGATCCCAATGTAAATGTAAATAGAAAAACAGCCAAAATGTTCAAATGAGGTCGAATACAGGCAGCGCGGCCTGGGCAAACTTGGGCCCTCCCTCCCTCTAGGTGTTTTGGACTCCAACTCCCACAACTCCTCATAGCCTCAGGCCCCCCAGGTCTAGACAGAATAGTGCCGAAGAAAGGAAGGAGGGAGAGAAGAGGTCACAGAGGAGGAGGAGGAAAGCCCTTCATTCATTCCTTCACTTACACTTCCTTCACTGATTCTTTTCTCCTTTCCTGCAAACGCGTGCGTGGTGGAGACAAAGGGAGGGGAAGCACTCCCTGCCTGCCCGATAGGGAGTGCTTTGCTTACAGGCTTCTGCGCAAGGGAGCTACTGGGCATGCGCGGAGGTTTTCACGCATGTGCAGTTGCTCCTGCGCTCAACTTCAGCTCCAGAGCAACTGCGCCTGTGCGAAAACCTCCGCGCATGCCCAGAAGCGGCGTCGGAGCGCACAAGGCCGGGGCCCAAAAGCAGGCAGCTGCGGTGCTGCCTGAGGAACATCAGCAGGGCCAGGATGGCGCCCCATGCGGCCAGGATGGCGCCCCCTTCCCTGATGGCACCCTATGCGGACCGCCCCTGATTATATGGTAGTGTAGAAGGGGCCTTTGTCACTCAACAGGGAACAACACTTGAATCACTGTTTTGGGATGAGAAGAAGAGACTAGGAAATAGAACACCTATCTGCTTCCTCCAATTGCTAATTGATGCTGCTTCCAATGAATTGATGATTTTCGTATGAACATAGCTCTGAGTGCTTGGAATCGGGACTCTGCTTTTTGTGCCCACAGTGCCTCATCCATTTTAACAAAACCATTTCCCTATGGCCTTTGCCTGTATTGGTATGCCTCTCCCCCCCCCCCCTTTTTATCTTAGCTGTCTCATTGATTTTTATGGAGAAAGCCATATAAGTAGAACTCCTCCCCATCCTTTGGGAGGGAAAAGAAATCTAAATAATTAAGCGGGACGTCTACATCCCATGTGCACACACTCTACATAAAGTGAAATGGCATCCTCCCTTCTAAGAAAAAGTAAAAAATAAATCCCCAGCCAGCTGTATACCCAAAGCAATAGATATATTTTACTATGGCAGTTTGCTCTTTGTGGCTTCTCATGTTGGTATTGATAAAGTGTTATAATCAACACTTCGTCTTGCTACCTCATTTTAATCACACACCCCTTTCCACCCGTACGTTTATCTCAGCGGGGAACTCTAAACTATATTTTTATAATGTCCTCTTTCCCTACAAACTTTTATCTTCAGCTAGTGAAAAAGATTAATAATCCCCTTACCTTCACCGCAAAAGGTTTAATAAACAATGCTTAATTAAAACAAGGGAGGCACAATAAACCCAAAGGGTTTTGCTTTAGTGTTGCATATTTGTGTCATTTTTCTTATTTGTTGTAGGGGCTTTAAGACAAGAGAGAGAGAGAGAGAAGTTGGGGAGGGTCGAAAGGAAGGGCCGGCAGAGAACATCAGAGTTTTATATTTAATTGAACTAACAGCATGTGCTGACAAGTAATAAATAACAGCCGAACGGAGTGACTAAATAAATTGGTTTCCCCGAGCAATGATTCATCCTCTGTCTTTCATTGCCATCAGGTTAAGAGAGAGCTTCTTTCTGTCACCTAGTAGGAGAAATATTTAATAGTGGAACAATGTCCCCTCCCCTCAATGGAGTTGCAACACATCTTTAAAGCATCCGGAATTACGAGAAATAAATTGAAAAGCCACAATTACACAAACAAAGGGAGAAAGAACACTCGACACAATGTATGCTTGTTTCATAGTGTCCAAATTTGCACAAAAGTGTGGCAAAACATTCTACTTGAGAGGTTGCCATCGTAAAGAGCAGATGGATTAATCGATCAGTTCCGATAAAGCCAATTGCCTCCTTTGCAAAGGCAAGGACCTGGTCTCATACGTCCGGTATGAAGATTTCCTGCCTACTAGGCTTTCCGTAAAGTAGTGTTTTTCAACCTGTTTTGAGCCGCGGCACATTTTTTACATTTACAAAATCCTGGGGCACACCACCAACCAAAATGACACAAAATGACACAGTAATACATATAGTTAATATGTTTTTTAATGTATTTATACACTTGGTGTGAAACCTGGGCCTGTTTCGATGAACATAGATATCCTGCCAAGGATGGCAGAAAGACACAAACTTCCCACACAGAACTCCCATAACCAAAAGAAAATACTATAAGAGTTTGGTGAGCATTGACCTTGGGTTTTGGAGTTGTAGTTCACCTATATCCAGAGAGCACTGTGGACTGAAACAATGTTGGATCAGGACCAAACTTGGCATGAATACTCAATATGCCCAAATGTGAACACAGATGGAGTTTGGGGGAAAATAGACCTTGACATTTAGGAGTTACAGTTTCTGGGATTTATAGTTAACACACAATCAAAGAGCATCCTGAACTCTTGCAACAATGGAATTGAACCAAACTTGGCATATTGAACTTTCATTACCAACAGAAAGTACTGAAAGGGTTTGCTTGGGAATTGACCTTGACTTTGGAAGTTGTAGTTCACCTTTACCCAGAGAGCACTTTCCCACGGCACACCTGATGATCGTTCACGGCACACTAGTGTGCCACAGCACACTGGTTGGGAAACACTGCCGTAAAGGACAGAAAACAGCAACACCAGAGTGAAAGGATGAGAAGTGACTCCTCTTCTCCTCTCCTGAGTCTTCCATGTTGGGCAAAAGGACTGGTTTCTCTCCTACAAAGAAGTCTTTTGGTGACATACCATCACTGATGAGGCACTGCTAGTTTGTCTTCTAAAAACTCACATCCAAGAGACGAATTAGTCAATGGCAATGATGACTAAAACTTGGAATTAAGTCAAGATTTGTGAATGTTGATTGTTGTGTTCTTCCAAGTAGTTTCCGATTTACGGTGACCCTATTATGGGATTTTCAGGAGTTTGACTGTGCGTTCCTCTGAGGCTAAGAAAGCGTGGCTTGCCCAAAGTCACCCAGTGTGTTTCCAGAACTGAGCAGAGATCCAGAAATTGAATCCTGTTCAAACCACTACACCATGCTGGCTCTTGAATAGCAAGGCTTTCTTTGTGGCTGCCCCGAGGCATTGGAGTCTCATTCCTGCCTTTTATCAGGAGACTAGAGAACTTATAAAACTACAACTCCCTTGATTTATTTATTTATAATTTATTATTTATGGTATTTCTATGCCGCCTTTCTCAGCCCAAAGGTGACTCAAGGCGGCTTCCAACTTGGCAGCAATTTGATGCCACACAGTCATAAAACACAATTAAAAACATTTAGCACACATTATAAAACTCATATAAAAATAATGTTATGCTGCATTTCCAAAAGCTTGTTTGAAGAGCCAGGTTCTTACTTTTTTCTGGAATGTCAGGAGGGAAGGGGCCAATCTAATATCTCTAGGGAGCGAGTTCCATAGCTGAGGAGCCACCACTGAGAAGGCCCTGTCTCTTGTCCCCACCAGGCGCGCCTGCAATGAAGGCGGGATCTAGAGCAGGGCCTCCCCAGAAGATTAACCAGAAGTTCCTAGCTGGTTCATAAGGAGGGATGTTTGGACAGGTAAGCTGGGCCGGAACTGTTTAGGGCTTAGCACTTTGAATTGTTTCCCGATAGCAAACTGGCAGCCAGTGGAGCTGGCGCAACAGAGGAGTTGTAAGCTTCCTGAGCGCTGCTCCCGTTAGCAACCTGACTGCCATCTGCTGGACCATTTGAAGTTTCTGAACAGTCTTCAAAGGCAACCCCCCATAGAGCGCGTTGCAGTAGTAACCAGAGCATGGACTACCATGGCCAAGTCAGACTTCCCAAGGTACGAGTATATGGTATATACCAGGGCTGCTCAGGAAGTTGATTGCGATCGACTGAAGGAGGTCGATCTCAGCCGGATGGAGCGCTTCTCAGAGTGGGGGGGGGGGGGAGCCAGGCGGCGCCCCGCCCCCCTCCCCCGGCTTCAGCAGTCCCAGCAGCTTCTGCAGGCTTGAGGAGAGCAGGGCCAAGCCAGCCTTGTGCTAGCTATGCCACCACTGGCTTGGCACTGCCCTCCTCAAGCCTGCAGAAGCTGCTGGTAGTGCTGAAGCTGGGGAGGGGCAGGGCTTGGCACAGCCTGGCTCCGCCCCCTCTGACTTTAGCGCTACCAGCAGCTTCTGCATGCTTGAGGATGGCAGTGCCAAGCCAGTGGTGGCATAGCTAGCACAAGGCTGGCTTGGCCCTGCTCTCCTCAAGCCTGCAGAAGCTGCTGGTAGCGCTAAAGCCTGAAGGGGCGGAGCCAGGCCGCACCAAGCCCCGCCCCCTCCCCTCTCCAGCCTTGAGGAGGTAGGTAGATCTTTCTGACTTGGTTTTATTATAAGTAGCTCGCATGCTGAAAAAGTGTGGGCACCCCTGGTATATACCATTGGTATATGATTATATACCATTGGGCCATGGCAGTTAAAGTTGTGTCAAACTATAATAATTTTATAGTGTAGAGGAACCCTTGATGTGGGTAAAATGGCACTGCATAAGCAATCATCATCACCTCATCATCGGCGTCCTTTGCATCCCCACTACCATGACCTATACATGACCTTTTTTATTTGCTCTATCCTTTGTTTGCATCTCTGCTAGCCATCACGGTTTCCCCGTCTTGCTGTTTTGCTGAAAATGATGCATTCTTGTCTATGAGGCCATTGTGCTATTCAAAAGTTGAAAACGAGGCCTATAAGGAATGCAAATTGTGATGGCTCAGATCTTTATAGCTCAATTCTTGAAACTGTTCAGATGTCTACCATGTAGTAGTCATATTTTGAGTTCAGTGTGACTTCATCCCAATAATAAACACCATTCCGTGGTGGTAGAGGGTAGAATGGAAATTGGCCAAATTGGTGACGGCCAGACATTGAGTTTTTCAATGTTTTCCAACCTTGAGAGGATTGGCTAGAAACTGAAATAAAAATAGATTTCATATAAAAACAAATTATGTCAGATATCCGCAGTAACTTGGATTTATAGGGACAATTTCAAAAGGTATAATTAGTTGCTCAAGAACAAGTAGTTTCCCAGAAACAATTTGCAGCAGGTGGTTAAAAAAGGCTAATAGAAGTGATGTTTTAATTCAGCAATGTATATTATTGAGCATTTGAATACATCCCTAGACAGAATGATCTCCAGCCAGTGTAGATCTACAGTCACAATCGAAGGTGATACCAAGTGTATCGGTAGGATGGGCTGAGGTCCGATTCAGCATGGCTCTTCTTATGTTCTTATGTTCTTAAAGTAAATCCATCAGATAGCTGCCTTTCAAAAATGTCCATCAGCCTAACAATGCTAATGGGTGAATCACCATAGCACAGTGTTTCTCAACCAGTGTGCCGGGGCACACTAGTGTGCCGTGAGGATCATCAGGTGTGCCGTGGGAAAATGGAACCTCGGGGGGGGGGGGAGAGTCTAGTGTGTTGAAGTATAAAAACCCTAAGAAACCTACATTACAAACACACACACCCTCCCCACCCGTTGTCTACTTGGTCTCTCCCTCTCCATGCATTGGGAAGGCCCGCCTCCCTTTCCCCAAGTAGAGACCTCCTCTTGACTCCTGGGGGTTCTGTGTGGGAAGTTTGGCCCAGTTCTATCATTGGTGGGGTTCAGAATGCTCTTTGATTGTAGGGGAACTATAAATCCCAGCAACTACAACTCCCAAATGTCAAGGTCTATTTCCCCTGAACTCCATCTGCATTCATATTTGGGCATATTGGGTATTCATGCCAAGTTTGGTCCTGATCCAACATTGTTTGAGTCCACAGTGCTCTCTGGATATAGGTGAACTACAACTCCAAAACTCAAGGTCAATGCCCACCAAACTCTTATAGCATTTTCTCTTGGTTATGGGAGTTCTGTGTGGGAAGTTTGTGTCTTTCTGCCATTCCTGCCAGGATATCGATGTTGAGTTCATCGAAACAGGTCCAGGTTTCACACTGAGTGTATAAATACATTTTAAAAACATATTTACTATAGGTATTACTGTGTTAGAGTGTCATTTTGTGTCATTTTGGTTGGTGGTGTGCCCCAGGAGTTTGCAAATGTAAAAGGTGTGCTGCAGCTCAAAAAAGGTTGGGAAACACTGCCATAGCAAATCAAGGCAGCATTTGAAATGCCCACTCTGGCCTTTCAGAGAAGTACACCAACTAAATCAGTGCTGTCAACTTCTTCCGGCCCAAGGGCCGGAAGAAGTGTCACTGATCACCTGGGGGCCGCAGTGAGCGGGGCGTGGCCACTCCCAGGGCGTGGCCACTCCCGGGGCATGGCCGGCCTCCCGCGCGCCCGCCCATTTTCAGGAGGGTTTCCTGGGTGACGTTAGGCTGGGTGACGCCTGAAGTCACCCAGCCTAACGTCACCCAGGGAAACCCCTCCTGCAAGCCTGGATGGCTGCGGGGAAGCGAGAAGCGGCGCTCGCTTCCCCGTGAGCCTTCCAGGCTTCGGGAGGGTTTCGCCCGGCTCCTGTGTCCCTCTGAGCAGAGGGACATGGGAGCTGGGCGGCCCCCCGCAAGCCTGGAAGGCTGCCGGGGAAGCGAGAAGCGCGCTCGCTTCCCGCGAGCCTCCAGGCTTCGAGGAGGGGGTTTCGCCCGGCTCCTGTGTCCCTCTGAGTGGAGGGACACGGGAGCTGGGCGAACTCCCGCCAGCCTGGATGGCTGGTGGGAGAAGCGAGCGCCACTCGCTTTCCCCGCCAGCCTTCCAGGTTTGGGGAAGGGATTTAAGCCCGGCACTCGCGTCTCGAGTGCCGGGTGAAAACCCTTCCCCAAACCTGGAAGGCTCGGGGGGAAGCGAGCTTGGAAGGGAGGGAGGCGCCGCTGGGACCCCCTCCCTCAAGGCATCGGCTCCGGAGAGAGGGAAGAAGAGCGGTGCAGGGACGAGGAGCTAGCTCTCTTCCTCCTCCCCGCACCGCCCCTTGTCCCTCTCTCGCCGGCGCCCGATGCAAACCGGTTTGCATCGGCGCCGGTGAGAGAGGGAAAAAGAGGGCGGTGCTGGGAGGAGGAGCTGGCTCACTTCCTCCCCCCTGCCCTGCCTCCCCTCCCCCCCCCGGCCGCCATTTAAAAATGGCGGCCGGGGCATATGGGGCGGAGCCAACAGGCTGGGGGGCCGTGTACGGCCCCAGGGCCGCCTGTTGGACAGCCCTGAACTAAATTATTCACAACTGCTCAGTGGGCAAGATAGTTTGGGAGCTTATGGCCTTTGTGCAATTTGAAGGTAGGGGCTAAAAGTCATACTTGCCTTGCACCTAAAAAAATTGTCCTTCAAAATAGAGAAAAAATATTGGATAAATGAAAACTTTTCCCCAAAGTCCTATACTAAAGATTGTTTTACTTCACAATCACTTTAACATTAGTGCCATTTTATACACCTCCCTTAGGATTCAAGGTAAAAGGGACGAACCCCTTCATAGTCATTATTTATTTATTTATTTATTTATTTCAACTTGTATTTGCAAGGGTAGTAGATGTGTAGGAACTTATGTCCAAGCTCTTCTGTCCCAGACATGTTTTTGGCTCCTTTGCAATCTTAGCTCGTTGATTTGCAAGGGTTTTCTAAGTAAAGGTAGTAAACTTGGTTCTCAAATATTAAATTTGTCAAGTACATTCAGCCAAATTTAGTTATTAGGTTTGTGCAAAATTGATGACCTCTCACCATCTGAAGAGGAAAAGCAGGGAGAACGCAGAGTTCGCTGGGAAAGAACTTTGGGAAATGTAGTTTGGGAAGGTGCAGAACCCTATGGCAGAGAATGTAAAAGCCCCTGCCCTAAACTATATTTCCCAGAATTCTACTTGCATCAGAAAGCCCCAATGAGGAGGGGGGGGGGGGGAGATCCGTCCCTCTGTAGTAGCAGCCAGTCAGAGTTCCAATGAATGGTTGAATCCGCAAAGAGGAGGACATATTTATTTATTTTGTATCAAAAGCATTGCATAAATTAGTATAAAACTGATAAAAATAGAAGGAGCACAAGCGGCTAAATATCTTTTGACCAAAAACAGGCATCCTGCTGCAGTTTGAAGGACGGTGGACCATGGATGAAGGGACTTCCACTACTTCCTGAAAACAATGCGACCCTCCTCCAATGACCAATAAAGACCAATAAAGACCAAACTTGGCACAAGGAGCCCCCATGACCCTCTCTACATTCAGTTGATAGGAGGACAGAGCACAGATGATGGGACTTGCAGTACCTTCAGTAAGTTCATGATACCACTGTTTCTCCCAATAATAATAGATCATGGCCAAACTTGGCAGACAGACCTTCCATGACCCACCCTACATCCTGGTGGTGTTTGGAGGAGGATGGACCATGCACGATGGGATTTGAAGTACCTTCACTCACTTCCTGAGAGCACTGCGAACCACAGAAATAACGGATAAAGACCAACCTTGGCACACAATGCCTTTCTCAAATAACCGCCGGGTCCCCTAGCTAGTTCAGTAATAAAAGGACTACGGAGAGATCTGATTTATTGGGCACCAGCTATTGTGGGAAACGGGGATCTGTTTTCCTGTTAACTGCCATTTCCAGTCCTTTTGCCAAGGATATCTGGATTTCAACATGGATCTTGCTTCTGACATTTCTGGCAGGAAGTAGTGGTAGAAACATACCTCTGGTGCGCCCTGATTGATAAGAAACCACACTCTCATTGTTTATAACAGGTCTGTCAAACACATTTTTAACAAGGGCCATATCAGCCTTATCACTGTTTTCAAAGAGCTGTTGAAGCCATGGATGGAGAATCCGTGGATACAGAGGGCCAACTATATATATTTTTACATAGTGGTCAGTGCTCTTTAGTTTTTACCCAGTTTGGGTCCCCAGATGTCACTGAATGAGCTGTGGGAATATAAAACACATCTGAAGACCTATCTCTTCTGGCAGGTCTACCCAGTGAGATTTAATCATGAATTTTAAACTTGTGTCCACTGCATTTTAAATCATTTTTCTGTGTATTTTAATATTTTGTAGAAATATGTTTTAATATGTGTATTTTATATAATGATTATGTTTTTTTAGCTATGTTGTAACCCACCTCGAGTCACAAGGAGAGGCAGGTAAGAAATAAAATAATTCTCCTCCTCCTCCTCCTCCTCCTTATCATCATCATCATCAATGTATTTGGGAGACTGTACTTTGCCTGCCTCAGATTTAGACAGTAGGTTGGACAAATGTAGTGTTAGGCCCCCACGGGGCTTGTTTAGTACTGCATCATGGACTTGGTTACCTTTACCTGCATTCCTTTGTCCTCAGCCATGTGGGCTTGGTGGGAGGGACTGTGTTTGGTGCCAAGGTGATGCCACTACCCTAACTCCTCCCCTTTCTGAGGTCATTTGAGGGGCAGGACCTCCTCTCTTTGGCCATTCCAAGAAAGAATAATAATAATAATAATAATACCGTTTATTTCTATTCTGCTCTTCTCACCCCGAAGGGGACTCAGTGCGGATTACAATACACATACGACAGACAGTCCCTGTCAGAGACGTACAGTTTTTTTACACATAGACAGACAGTTTTACAGTGCAGTTTATAGTTTATAGAAGGGTTCTTTCTTGGCTGCGTCACAGGGTAACAGGGACATGCAGGTGTGCATCATACAGGGTCATACAGGATGCCTCTGCTCCAATTCGACGTCATTGTTGTTATGCGTCTTTGCGTCACAAGGGGGTGCTGTTGTTCCATCCTCATTGATGGGAGCCTTCTGTTTTTCCCACTTCTGCATTTCACCTCGCTGGACAGCCGAAACTTTCAGACATTGTAGGTCTGTAAAAAAAACCTTCCCCACTATTTATACGTGGTCCCCATCGTTGTTTGAACTGCTTGGGTGGGCAGTGGACTAGGCTCATATATTGTTATTATAGCTGGTCGTCCAGGCCAGCTCGGGGATTGAACCAGTAACCTTCCGATTGCAGCACAGTTTGTTCTACTGCTGTGCTATCTCCCAAGAAGCCACATGGACGTGCATGGAAATCCATCCATGCTGAGACAAAGCACCTTTGTCCACCTACAAAGCCAACCCTGCACTCTCACCGAAGCCTGCAGTGCAAAGGAGGATCTGTCTTCAACATAGACTGCGGATTTTGGGGCTTTTACAGGATTTTGTGGGCCTACAAAGCCAGAGGACAACAGGAAACCTGGAATCGAAGAAAGGTACCTTCACTCTGCAACAGAGGCAGGTGATTGCATCCTCTCCTTAAAGGACTCCCTTCACCCCCTAGCAATCAACTAAACGTTTTGGGGCCACCAGTTGTTTTTTACTGGTTGTTTTTCCTAAATAAACTTGTTTGAGTTCACTATTTTAAGTCTAGAACTCATTTCTCAAAGACTTTCAGGTTTTTGGTGTATGGGAAGGCTTTCCTCTGCCTTCAGGGCCCAAAGTTTTCACGTCCATCTCTCAAAAGCCATTTTTACAGACCCTAGAGGCAGAAGATGTAGCCTGTTCTTTGAACTGACATGCAGGAAATCCGTCAAATCTCCTAGAGCCCATCCATCCTTCTCCACCCTTACAAGGTCCCATCTTGTAGTACGGAAGCTCTTTTCTTGTAACAGTGGTGCAGAAATGCCATCCATTTCACGTCATTCAAATCACATCAGACACATTCTGGTTGCATCATTGATGGATTGATTATGTCTGTAACATAGGGTTGTACAACCACAGTAATATAAATGTCAGTGTTTTAATGCCTATTTGCATGGCCATGTCATCTGACTTCACGTTAGCAATGTTCAAAAGCATCCCACTTCACTTCTGACAACAAAAGCAAAAAAAGGGAGAGATTTATTTACAGCATAAATAGTATGAAAAACATTAGCATATAAATAAACACAGAAAATAGAGTAAAAACTGTGAATATATGTTTTGCAGCTAATGCAATTTCCTCCAATGAAGTAAATCCTGATATTTGTGAATGATTTGCTCAAAAGGAGCACAGGTGAAGGTTAGGTTTTATTTCTAATAAGTCTTCGGCATAGGTTATAAGCCATATGTGTTTGGAAACTCATTTCTATGCAGCGTTTTGTGTTTGAATGGCATTCACTCCAAATACTTTCTTATTTATTTTATATCCTCACAATGGGACAGAATAATGAAATTTAAAAATTGCATATAAAATCGCTTACAAAAATGGTGTATACAAAAGGCAGGCATCATCTGAAAGCAACAGTCTTTTATGCACCCCTTAGATGTATTTATTAGGCCTGGTTAGATCTGTCGGAATGCTTCTAAAATCGGAATGGATTTGGATTACATTTACTTTTGAAGCGGTGTGACAACCCCTCGTTGACCGGCCCCAGACTGGACAATCTTTCGGAATCCAAACCGCTAACCCTAAATGCAAGGGGGCCTCGAAGTTACCTCAGCAACTTCTGTCTTATGGCAGGGTAGACTATCTCCCCCACTAACCATTGAATTGCAGAGACTTTAAATTTCTCAGTAACCACTTGACCACACTGCCACCATTTGTCTGTCTGACCACTGACCTTGAGGGCCACCACCAATAAAAGAACTAACAGAGGTGTTTTTTCTTTTAAGATGTAAATAATTTATTATGACACAAATGGGTACAAATCTTGATTGGTTTTATACTTCCTCAGAGGCACAAACTTATTCTGTTACACCAAACACAACTGGGGTTATACTATAGGGTTCCCACTAACCCTCTATAGACCTCTGGACTCTTCCATCTTTAACTAGGGTCTCTACACCCATAAAACTGGACTGCTCTCTTGCAGACCTTAAGACTAACTAAAGACTGAACTGTTCTCTTACAGTCCTTAAGACCAACTAACTCAAAACAAACTCCTCCCCCCTCTCATGGCAGTTGGCTTCCAACCGCTCTTTACCAACTGTACAATTCATACCTTGAACATTCTAAAAGGCTCTGGCCCTGGTTGCTATGGCGACAGCTCTTCAGAGCTTCTGCCAAGCCTCCCTTCTGTCTCACCCACATCAACAATTCATAGGATATTCCTTTGAACTACACAAAACAACATACATTTAACATATGTTATACAACATTTACACACCAATAATCGACATCATTACAAGCGGTTTTGAAGCAATGTAAGCAACCCAGAAGTGAATTTGCCATTTCGAAGTCACTGCCGCCATTTTCAGAAAGGAATGGTCAAAAATGTCCTATTTCCATCTTCTCTCCCCTTCTTTCTTTCTCCCAAGTCAACGTGGGAGAAAGAAACTCCAGAGCTTCCCACGGCAGCCCCAACTTTTTCCCCCCGAGCCCACCACCTCTTCCCAGTTCTCACCTTGCTTTTCCTCCGGATCAAGTGGCTGGTGAAGCCGAACACAGAATAAACACACTGGAACAGTATGATATAAATCATAATAAGTAGTATTTGCAATGCAAAAGTGTTGGCTGTATCACATAAGTTACATACTATACAAGAATCTGAAACCCGACTCATAATCAACTATTGCACCGAAACTCCCTTTGGCTTGAATGACCCCCACGGAGACCTTCATACAGCTTTAATTCGGGCTGAAACCTGACTCATAATCAACTATCGCACCGAAACTCCCTTTGGCTTGAATGAAAGATTAAGAATCGCGGCTTTACTCACGTGAACCGCATCCCATGATTTACTTTCACCTTTATAATCAGGCAGCTTAGATTGCAACCTTGCTCTTGCTATCAGACGCCATGCGCCTTTAACCATTGAGCCTTTGTATCCAGGTATTTGTTTTGCTCTGCTATTTGATTGTATATTGCTTTATCTATGCATTTTCACCGTGTATTAGGAAACGTGTATGTTACCTCCCCATTTGTATCTTACAGATTTTGCATGCCTGCCGTCTTTATGTGTATATTACACGACACTTACCTATTACCACCTGGCCTTGACAAAGACCTGTGAGGTCGAAACGAGATGTGGGATTCCAGGGTAATCACTCCCTCGTTGGCCCGTTTTTAGTGGTGGTGTCTTCCTGGCCGCGGCTGTCCCTGTTTGGATTTCCCGGATCAGCTCGCCGCCTGGCAAGCGGCTGGTCGCTTCAGCAACCGTCTCTGTTTGCATTCCACGGAGTGGTTTGACGCTCTGTTGCAGCTTTCTGGCCACTACATCCCATGGCAGGGCCGTAGCCAGGATTTTGTTTGGGGGGCTGAGTTTGTTTCGGGGCTGAGACTGGGTGGAAGAGGGTCTACCCTAGCAAACCTTTTGTATTGTTATCCCAATAACCCCATTAATGTGGGATATAATGAGCATGGTGATCAGATCATGATATGAATAAACATAACAGTTTAAATAATGTACCAGTAAGGCCTTTTCGCGAGCACCCTGAGAATTTCAGGGGGCTGAAGCCCCTTAGCCCCCGGCTACATGCCTGCCCCATGGGGGATTCACAAACTTGGGTCCTCACCCTATGTGGAATACTCCATCAACCATTGCATTATTGGTTCCAGTCCCCGTTGAATTTGTATTTACATTGAACTTTCGTTATTATTTCGACATTGTGGGTCTGGACTTTGCATCTATGGGTAGGAACCCTCTCTGTTAGTGTGCCCTGTGTGTTGTTGCATGTATTCACTAACACATTTGTGTACTTTGTATGGTCCAATTCTTGTATAGGATGTAACTTATGTGATACAGCCAACACTTTTGCATTGCAAATATTACTTATTATGATTTATATCATATTGTTCCAGTGTGTTTATTCAGGTTAGATAGACACGGTCCCCTCTAGTTTTCTACGAAGCCGAACACAGCGCACCGATCTCCAGCAGAGTTGGGGTTTTCCTCGTGCCGTTGGCAGAGGCTCAGGGGACTTGGGGAAAGCCATCCTGGGTCCTGTTGGTTAAACGTTTAACGTGGCTGTCCCCCCAGTTTTCATGTGGAGGGAAGAAATGCACTGCATAAATAAGTATAAAACTGATAAAAATAGAAGGAGCACAAGCAGCTAAGCAATTTTTGGCCAACAGTGACCAAACACTTGGCAACAGTGACCAAATTGTTTGTAGCTTTAAATAATTCTTTCTCTGTACATGAGGTAGGGCATTGTGAACAAGCATACATATGCGGAGTTGTTTGTTCTGCTCCACAGTCGTGCAAGGTGAAGGATTCTTCTAGGTAGTGCCATTTTGCCAGGTTGTCTTTTGATGAGCCCACTCCACTTCTGAGTCTGTCCAGGGACTTCCAAGTTGCCAATTCTTGGTTTGCCCCTGGAGGAAGTCCCTTGTTGGTGGCCACCCAGTTGGAATTGTCTGATTTTGCTTCCCACAGGGATACTCTTGCTGTTGCTGGGAGAACATTAAGAGGAGTGATGGTTCTCATGAAGTTTTCCTTTGATTAGAATCTACTAGAAGGAGGCTGTTAGTCATGCAGTGGATGGCTTTCACAGTTAACAACAACTTCCCATTGCACATCGGGGATGGGGGGGGAAGGCAGTGTGCGCTAGCTTGTACAGTCTATCAACAGGTGTAGGTTTGAGGCATCCTGTGATTATTCTGCATGCTTAGTTCAGTGCTATATTCAGCGTGGACAGACTTGTGCCAAACAGGGCAGGCATACTCAGCAGTTGACTAGGACAAGGCCAGGGCTGATGCTCTTATTAATTTTGGGTCTGCACCCCATGTGCTGCATTATCTGTGGATCATCTACTTTGATAATCTGTATTATATGGCAGTGTGGAAATGGACTGGATTTCCTTGACCGAATGGGTCTTTGTGGTTTCCTAGAATCCTTGTCCAACACTCAGGCTGTATTGGTTGTCTAGGTAGGCCTATACAAGACCTCCTTACATCTCATATTATAAATATACTAGCTTGGGGACCTGGCGGTGCCCGGGTTATTTGATAAAGGCATTGTGTGCCAAGGTTGTTCCTTATCAGATGTTAATGTGGCTCACAGTGGTTTCAGGAACTTAGTCCCATCAGCCATGGTCCTTCCCCCTCCAAACAGCACCAGGATGTAGAGTGGGTCTTGGGGGCTCTGTGTGTCACATTTGGTCTTGATCATTCTGTGGATGAGGGTTGCAGCAGTCTCAGAAGGTGAGTGAAGGTATTTCAAGTCCCATCATCTGTGGTCCATCCTCCTTGAAACAGCACCAGGGTGTAGTGTGGGTCAAGGGGGCTCTGTGTGCTAATTTTGGTTTGAGGCCATTGGGTGAGGGTTGCGTTGTGAAGTGGGCAAGTTTGGTCCTGATCCGTCACTGCTATGGGCTGCAGTGTCTGACTGCCTGAGGCCTTTCCTTTTCTCTCTGTGTCACCTTAGAATGTTGGAATGTGGATGGCCAATCGGAGTCCTTTATGCAAATACCATTTCAGTAGCAACCAATCCCCTCTGTCTGGGGCCGTAGAATGTTGGAGTTCTGAGGCTGGCCAATCAGGGTCCTTTATGCAAATAATCTGGTGCCTTAGAGTGTCGGAGTTCTGAGGCTGGCCAATCAGTGTCCTTTATGCAAATAATCCCACAGTGGCAACCAATCGAAACTCTGGCACATATTCCTCCCTCCGCACCACTGCACCACCGCACCGCCGCAAACACTGATTTTTATTATATACATAGAAGATAGATATCAGTTTATCTTAATCTTATCACTTTTCTACATCTGAATTTATAATTTTAAAAGTCTGTAATTCACAAAATCTCAGATTCTTGCTTATTGGTTTAAAGTTACTACAAATCCACCCATCTGACATATTCCATACCTCTTATAAGGTTTACTTCCAATTTTTACTGTTTATAGCAGATGAGTGTAGCCACTTCATATCTTACCAATGTTCCATAATTTCTTTCTTTTTCCTTAACACCTTTCAAAAGTCCGATTGTCTTCCCATTGCTCTTGCTTCATAAATACTGATTGCTCCTCTCTGGTCACACTGCAGAGGGCAGCTTTGTTCCCCTTCTCTTCTCTGTTATTTTTCCTTCCACTTAGAGTCCTTAATTTCCAACATTTCCAACAACATTATTTCACAAAACTGGTGCAATTTCCCTCCTTTCCCAATGAATATTTTCTTTTACTAACCCTCTCCAACTCACTAGCAGCCGTTTCCAAATAATGACTATCTCCCCTTTTAATAATATTTTCTGAAACTAGAACTATAATAATCTGGTCCCATGTTTGAGTTAATGATTCTGATATTATCTCATAATTCATATTCAAAATCTCTTGAACTTCTATTTTTGCATTATTCTTAAGATCCGTTCTCATTTTGTTAACTTCCATTCTAAATAGTCTCAGGTCCTCATTTTTTTTTAACTTCACATCCATCACCTTGGGTGGTTGTTCTGCAGATATATTCCCCTTAGTATGCATTTTGACAGGAGTTGCTATGCTGCAATTTCTCTTCTTGACCTGAAGGAATTGCTGCGCCTCCTCCATATCTATCTCTCTATCTACTGAAGCAGAATCTAGTGTAACAAACCAGAATCCAGTTGGTAAAGTCCAATTCAATTCACTTCCTGTCCACACAGCAGATTGTAGCATTAGGTTTACCTCCCAGCATGAAAACAAAACTTTCCTTTGCTTCCAATTCAATCTCATTTGGACATTCTACACACACACACACACACACACACACACACACACACTCCATTGGCCTCATTTCCAAAAGACCTCTGAAGATGCCAGCCACAGATGCAGGTGAAAAGTCAGGAGAGAATGCTACTACAACATGGCCGTACAGCACGAAAAACTCACAGCAACTCCATCTCAATTATTTTCCTTTCAGTTCAAGAAAAAAGTCCAACGACATGTATTCGATTTCAATCTTAGGAATTTTAAAGAACTAATATCCAGTACAAAATTCTCCCAAATAATTTTTCACTCCGTACTTTTCTCTGGTCGCTGTCCTGATTTGTGTGGTCTTGGTACTGCCTTCTCTTCTCCTTTACTTCAGTTCCTCCTGTTTATAGGCCTTCCCAATAGTGTAGATCAGTGTTTCCCAACTGGTGTGCCATGGCACACTAGTGTGCCGTGAGCGATCATCAGGTGTGCCCCTGGGAAATTGGAACCTCCAATACCCTTACTTTTTAAAGGAGCACCGCTAATTCACAGTACAAAAAGAACAATTACCGTATTTTTCGCACCATAAGACGCACCTGCTGATAAGACGCACCTAGATTTTAGAGGAGGTAAATAGAAAAAAAAATATTTTCGCTCCCCCTCTAAAATCTAGGTAAGTCTTATCAGCAGGTGCGTCTTATCAGCTCTGACACGACGCTGGTTCGCTCCTCCTCTGCCTCCTTTTCCTTCCCCCCACCTTTTCTTCCCTCGAGGAAAGGGCGGAGGGAAGGAAAAGGAGCCGTGGGCGGAGCAAACCAGCGTCGCGTCAGCTCTGACGCGAAGCTGGTTCGCTCCTCCTCTGCCTCCTTTTCCTTCCCCCCACCTTTTCTTCCCTCGAGGAAAGGGCGGAGGGAAGGAAAAGGAGCCGTGGGCGGAGCAAACCAGCGTCGCGTCAGCTCTGACGCTCCTCCTTTCGAGGTGGGGGGAAGGAAAAGGAGGCAGAGGAGGAGCGAACCAGTGTCCCTCCGCCACCGCAACGGACCGGAGAAGAGGAGAGGCGGCGACAGGGTGAGTATATCGCCGCCCTCCCTCTGCTCCAGCGCCTCCCCCCCCCCGGCCTGCGTCTTCGCTCCATAAGACACAGCTGATTTTTCATCCCACTTTGGGAGGAAAAAAACTGCGTCTTATGGTGCGAAAAATACGGTAATCATACATAATCATACGCAAAAAAAAACACATTCAAAGTACCCAATCCTGCTGGAGAAAATCAAAAGTCTTACGTAAGGTAGTTCGGCATGGTCGCCACAGAGAGCGGGATTCACGGAGCGCTCCTCTATGGAAAACTAGCGATATTTGATAAAATCACGGAAGTGAGTGCAAAAAACAAAGTGTATCCTCACGATGTTATCCAATGTCAGTTCCAGGATCCGCACAATAACACAGTCAGTTTGCGGACAATTTAAAGAAGCAGCACCATAATTATAGCGACAAGGTAGAAAATCACGTAGATAATAACATATATTCATACCGCCAGAGGCTGAAGATAGGCGTGGTGATGGAATTGAAAGCTGGCATAGGCAAACTTGGACCTTTCAGGTGTTTTGGACTCCAACTCCCACCATCCCTAGCAGTCTCAGGCTCTTTTCCTCCCCCCCCTCAGCCATTTAAGCAGGAAAGGGCCTCAGGCTGTTAGGAATGGTGGGAATTGAAGTCCAAAGCACCCAGAGGTCCGAAGGTTTCCCATGACTGACAGCTGTTGACCTTCGTGTGTGTCTTTCTGCCATTCCTACCAGGATATCTACGTTGTGTTCATCAAAACAGACCCAGGTTTCACACTGAGTGTATAAATACATTTAAAAACATATTAACTATTTGTATTACTGTGTTAGAGTGTCATTTTGTGTCATTTTGGTTGGTGGTGTGCCCCAGGATTTTGTAAATGTAAAAAATGTGCTGTGGCTCAAAAAAGGTTGAAAAACACTGGTGTAGATAACTTCCTTTGTATTAGTTTTGGGTGGGGCTTAAAATCCCCGCAGAGGATTCTATGATTCTATGATTTTCCTTCCAGTGCAGCTCCTCCCTTACCCTCACTCTGTCTATAAAGTTAAGTCAAGCAACTTTTTATCCTGATTACATTAAAAAGCATTTAGGTGTACTAGGAGACCCCGGTGGAGTAGCAGATAAAACTGCTGAGCTGCTGAACTTGCTGACTGAAAGGTTGGTCGTTCGAATCTGGGGAGTCGAGTGAGCTCCCGCTGTTACCCCCAACTTCTGCCAACCTAGCAGTTCGAAAACATGCAAATGTGAATAGATCAATAGGTACCGCTCTGGCGCGAAGGTAATGGTGCTTCGTGCAATCATTTAAAAAATTCAGAAAAAAACACAAAACAGGTTGATACAATATAAAAGTATCAATATTAATATTAGTATTCAACAAGCTAGAGTGGAAATGTAATATTTCTAAAAGACATACCAATCCCATGTACAAATATGGGTGTTGTGGCGAAGCATACAAATAAACCGGGTTATATCCAAAGTCGCAATAACACATAAGTAGGGTTCCGCATATACACAACGTGGTAGTCCAACAAATATCAGATAGAGTCTCTAGTGTTGAAAAGTCCAGACACACTAAGATAACAGGACAAAGGAGGCTGCGATTTTGCTCCTAAAAGTTCGTTAGAAGTCAGGCCAACGGGCTGGCGATGCCTACAATCCTGGGGCCACTCCCTCGTTTTGCCCCCGGGCGGGGCTTCATCAAGGTCTTCATAGATGTAACCGGCGTCCTTATATCAATAGTTGGAAGCGTCAGGGCTTAACCTCACCTTTATGGTCACCTCACCGCTGTCGGTGAGGTTAATCCCTGACGCTTCCAACTATTGATATAAGGACAACGGTTACATCTATGAAGGCCTTGATAAAGCCCCACCCGGGGGCGAAACAGGGGAGTGAAGTAAATAAAAAAAATAATAATAATTCTATACCTCTTATAAGATTTACTTCCAATTTTTACTGTTTATAGCAGATGAGTGTAGTCACTTCATATCTTACCACAGTTCCATAATTTCTTTCTTTTTCCTTAACACCTTTCAAAAGTCCGATTGCCTTCCCATTGCTCTTGCTTCATAAATACTGATTGCTCCTCTCTGGTCACACTGCAGAGGGCAGCTTTGTTCCCCTTCTCTTCTCTGTTATTTTCCCTTCCACTTAGAGTTTTTAATTTCCAACATTTCCAACAACATTATTTCACAAAACTGGTGCAATTTCCCAGGTCTATGAGTTCTTTCCTCCTTTCCCAATGAATATTTTCTTTTACTAACCCTCTCCAACTCACCAGCAGCCGTTTCCAAATAATGACTATCTCCCCTTTTAATAGTATTTTCTGAAACTAGAACTATAATAATCTGGTCCCATGTTTGAGTTAATGATTCTGATATTATCTCATAATTCATATTCAAAATCTCTTGAACTTCTATTTTTGCATTATTCTTAAGGTCCGTTCTCATTTTGTTAACTTCCATTCTAAATAGTCTCAGGTCCTCAATTTTTTTTAACTTCACATCCATCACCTTGGGTGGTTGTTCTGCAGATATATTCCCCTTAGTATGCATTTTGACAGGAGTTGCTATGCTGCAATTTCTCTTCTTGACCTGAAGGAATTGCTGCGCCTCCTCCATATCTATCTCTCTATCTACTGAAGCAGAATCTAGTGTAACAAACCAGAATCCAGCTGGTAAAGTCCAATTCAATTCACTTCCTGTCCACACAGCAGATTGTAGCATTAGGTTTACCTCCCAGCATGAAAACAAAACTTTCCTTTGCTTCCAATTCAATCTCATTTGGACATTCTACACACACACACACACACACACACACACACACACACACACACACTCCATTGGCCTCATTTCCAAAAGACCTCTGAAGATGCCAGCCACAGATGCAGGTGAAAAGTCAGGAGAGAATGCTACTACAACATGGCCGTACAGCACGAAAAACTCACAGCAACTCCATCTCAATTCTTTTCCTTTCAGTTCAAGAAAAAAGTCCAACGACATGTATTCGATTTCAATCTTAGGAATTTTAAAGAACTAATATCCAGTACAAAATTCTCCCAAATAATTTTTCACTCTGTACTTTTCTCTGGTCGCTGTCCTGATTTGTGTGGTCTTGCCACTGCCTTCTCTTCTCCTTTGCTTCAGTTCCCCCTGTTTATAGGCCTTCCCAATAGTGTAGATCAGTGTTTCCCAACTGGTGTGCCGTGGCACACTAGTGTGCCGTGAGCGATCATCAGGTGTGCCCCTGGGAAATTGGAACCTCCAATACCCTTACTTATTAAAGGAGCACCGCTAATTCACAGTACAAAAAGAACAATTAATCATACATAATCATATGCAAAAAAATACATTCAAAGTACCCAATCCTGCTGGAGAAAATCAAAAGTCTTACATAAGGTAGTTCGGCATGGTCGCCACAGAGAGCGGGGTTCACGGAGCGTTCCTCTATGGAAAACTAGCGATATTTGATGAAATCACGAAAGTGAGTGCAAAAAACAAAGTGTATCCTCACGATGTTATCCAATGTCAGTTCCAGGATCCGCACAATAACACAGTCAGTTTGCGGACAATTTAAAGAAGCAGCACCATAATAATAGTGACAAGGTAGAAAATCACGTAGATAATAACATATATTCAAACCGGCAGAGGCTGAAGATAGACGTGGTGATGGAATCGAAAGCTGGCATAGGCAAACTTGGACCTTTCGGGTGTTTTGGACTCCAACTCCCACCATCCCTAGCAGTCTCAGGCTCTCTCCCCCCCCCCCTCAGCCATTTAAGCAGGAAAGGGCCTCAGGCTGTTAGGAATGGTGGGAATTGAAGTCCAAAGCACCCAGAGGTCCGAAGTTTTCCCATGACTGACAGCTGTTGACCTTCGTGTGTGTCTTTCTGCCATTCCTGCCAGGATATCTACGTTGTGTTCATCAAAACAGACCCAGGTTTCACACTGAGTGTATAAATACATTTAAAAACATATTAACTATATGTATTACTGTGTTAGAGTGTCATTTTGTGTCATTTTGATTGGTGGTGTGCCCCAGGATTTTGTAAATGTAAAAAATGTGCTGTGGCTCAAAAAAGGTTGAAAAACACTGGTGTAGATAACTTCCTTTGTATTAGTTTTGGGTGGGGCTTAAAATCCCCGCAGAGGATTCTATGATTCTATGATTTTCCTTCCAGTGCAGCTCCTCCCTTACCCTCACTCTGTCTATAAAGTTAAGGCAAGCAACTTTTTATCCTGATTACATTAAAAGCATTTAGGTGTACTAGGAGACCCCGGTGGAGTAGCAGATAAAACTGCTGAGCTGCTGAACTTGCTGACTGAAAGGTTGGTGGTTCGAATCTGGGGAGTCGAGTGAGCTCCCGCTTCTGTTACCCCCAACTTCTGCCAACCTAGCAGTTTGAAAACATGCAAATGTGAATAGATCAATAGGTACCGCTCTGGCGCGAAGGTAATGGTGCTTCGTGCAATCATTAAAAAAATTCAGAAAAAACACAAAACAGGTTGATACAATATAAAAGTATCAATATTAGTATTAGTATTCAACAAGCTAGAGTGGAAATGTAATATTTCTAAAAGACATACCAATCCCATGTACAAATATGGGTGTTGTGGCGAAGCATACAAATAAACCGGGTTATATCCAAAGTCGCAATAACACATAAGTAGGGTTCATATACACAACGTGGTTGTCCAACAAATATCAGATAGAGTCTCTAGTGTTGAAAAGTCCAGACACGCTAAGATAACAGGACAAAGGAGGCTGCGATTTTGCTCCTAAAAGTTCGTTAGAAGTCAGGCCGACGGGCTGGCGTGCCTACAATCCTGGGGCCACTCCCTCGTTTGCCCCGGGCGGGCTTTATCAAGGCCTTCATAGATGTAACCGGCGTCCTTATATCAATAGTTGGAAGCGTCAGGGCTTAACCTCACCTTTATGGTCACCTCACCGCTGTCGGTGAGGTTAATCCCTGACGCTTCCAACTATTGATATAAGGACAACGGTTACATCTATGAAGGCCTTGATAAAGCCCCGCCCGGGGGCGAAACAGGGGAGTGGCCCCAGGATTGTAGGCATCGCCAGCCCGTCGGCCTGACTTCTAACGAACTTTTAGGAGCAAAATCGCAGCCTCCTTTGTCCTGTTATCTTAGCGTGTCTGGACTTTTCAACACTAGAGACTCTATCTGATATTTGTTGGACTACCACGTTGTGTATATGCGGAACCCTACTTATGTGTTATTGTGACTTTGGATATAACCCGGTTTATTTGTATGCTTCGCCACAACACCCATATTTGTACATGGGATTGGTATGTCTTTTAGAAATATTATATTTCCACTCTAGCTTGTTGAATACTAATATTAATATTGATACTTTTATATTGTATCAACCTGTTTTGTGTTTTTTCTGAATTGTTCTTGAACCCATACTCAGTGTTTTTGCTTCGTGCAATCATGCCAGCCACATGACCTTAAAGGTGTCTACAGACAGCGCTGGCTCTTCGGTTTAAAAATGGAAATGAGCACCAACCCCCAGAGTCAGACACAACTAGACTTAACATCAGGGGAAACCTTTACTTTAGCTATACTATTTTATGGCCAAGAGAGTTCCAAGTGTTCATTGTCAAGGCATTCTGCAGGCAAATTTCACCCTTTCATCTTCCTCCCAATCTTTTTACTAAGCTGAAAAAGCCACTTGATGGTCCACCCAAATCCGCACTTTTTCCCCCTCCAATCGTATCGTTGATAACATCCTGCGTAGCAAAATCTCCTACCCAGAGATGCTTAATGAACTTTTGTGGGGGAGGAAAGAAGTTCTGAATAGAAAGGGTTCTATTATCAACAAATAGTTGCTGGAAAGAACTAAATAGGATTATGAAGATTATCCTTCTTTAACAATGCCTTAAATTTTTATCTCTTTATCCTTTCCTCATTGCTTTCTCTCTCAAGACATTATGGTTTATTGTGCCTCCGCAAGGTACCTTGCATGTGATTTACACACTGAACGGCCTGGCTTTCAGAGCAAGTTAATGATATAATATCCCCATTTATATTCAGAGCAGTCAACACTTTCCAGCTCTCAGAATAATAAAACCACCTGCATTTAATATACATGGAAAAATGGGAAGGCAAATAGCAGATATGGCACAATCAGATAAGTGTAATCAGATAAAATATCACAATATTATAGCAGATCAGCATCTGGTAATGACTTGAATTTTAAAAGACTGACAAACAGCATGGCCCAAAGCAATCAGGCATACCTCATTCGGAGCTACTTATCCCAGATATGATTGCTCTTCTCATATGTTTCTGGCAGATTAAACATTCAGGGTTTCTTAGTTTAACACTTCTAGTGCTGGCTGTACTTTAGTTGAGAAACACAAGTCCTCCGCCACTGCCTTCCTTGAGAAAAAAAAAAAGAAATGGCACATGCATAATTCCCTTCAATTGTTTCAGTAAATTGAACCAAATCTTTACTGGCATTCTCGTTCTGTAGATATACAAAAGAGCTGCTTGCACAACCCTTTATATGTGACTTTCTGAATGCAACTCAGTTGTCTGAATGGAAGTCAAAGCATAAGACACTGAGAATAGGGTTTTTAAAGCTGGTATATCAGCTTATATCTCTTGCCTTGAAGCCGTGACTGGGATGGCTGCGGGCTAGCTGGTTGAAGGTGAACCCGTTGAAGACGGAGATCCTATGGCTGGGTCGCCCAGGATTGAGTGAATGCCGGCTGCCTACCCTGGACGGCGAGCCCTTAAGCCCGTCGTCCTCTGTAAAGAGCCTGGGGGTCCCTTTGGACTCGTTGCTATCGATGGAGCTGCAAATCTCCACGGTATGCAAGACTGCATTTTTCCACCTGTGACAGGCTAGGCAGCTGGCTCCCTACTTGTCTAGAGGCGACCTGGCTACGGTGATCCAAGCGACGGTCATCTCGAGGCTGGATTACTGTAATGCCCTCTACATAGGCCTTCCCTTGACAGCAATCTGGAAACTCAAGCTGGTGCAGAATGCTGCTGCTCGACTACTGGTGGGAGCATCGGTACAAGAGCACATCACACCTATTTTACAGCAACTGCACTGGCTACCAATAGAGTACCGGATTGTTTTCAAGGTGCTGGTATTGACCTTTAAGGCCTTGTATGGTGTAGGGCCGGTGTACCTGAGGGACTGCCTCACCCCATATGTTCCCCCGAGATCACTGCGTTCGGAAGAACAGAACCTCCTATTAGTCCCTTCAATCCATTCCTGCCGGCTGCCTGCGACGAGATCGAGAGCCTTCTTTGTGGCAGCACCATCCTTATGGAATTCTATGCCGGATGAGGTCCACACCATTAAGGAATTGGGCCCATCTCAGAGCTTGTAAGACATCCCTGTTTAGACAAGCTTTCAATCTTGCTGGTCCTTGAAGAGAGATGCTAAATTTAGAATTTTAATTGTAGATGCTATGTAGATGCCTGTTTTATGTGTAGTTGCTGTTTTTTTTTTATAAAAAAAATGTTTTTAGTATTGCTGTATTAAATGGAATTGTGGATGTTTTATATGTTTTATGTAAACCGCCCCGAGCCTGCTGAAAGGAGCAGTATATAAGAATAAACAATAAATAAATAAATAAATAAATAAATAAATAATGTTGAAAATGCACAGCCTCCCTGAATCCTAGTGAGTTCCATCACTCGGAAGATGAATCAATGGCCAGTGACACTAGTGCAGTGTTTCTCAACCTTCCTAATGCCGCAACCCCTTTATACAGTTCCTCATGTTGTGGTGACTCCCAACCATAAAATTACTTCCATGCTACTTCATAACTGTAATTTTGTTACTGTTATGAATCGCAATGTAAATATCAGATATGCAGAATGTATTTTCATTCACTGAACCAAATTCGGCATAAATACTCAATACATATTTGAATACTAGTGAGGTTGTGGTGGGTTTACACGCTGATTTTGTCATCTGGGTTGTGTTTTCTTAATCAATAACTAAGACTTCTGGGTTGCTGGAATGGTATGATGTTCCTAGTCACAGTTGCCCAGCCAAGTACAGGGGGACACAGTTTGTAGTAGCCACTGGATTTAGGGAGTCCTATAGTGGCTCTAAGAATCAACAAGTATCCTAAATCAGGACCTAGAGGTCTAGGCAAGGACTTTGTAAACCAGGGGTGCTCATTAGGTAGATTGCGACCTACTGGTAGATCGCGTAGGGCATCCTGGTAGATCGCAGGCAGGGCAGGAGGAAGGCTCAGTCCTGCCCCGCAGGCTCCCAACGCCGCCCAGGTGCTGCCGGCCAGTCAGCGTGGCATTGCTATGGCCCATATCGGAGCCATTTCCGCCACCGCCATGACGTCACACACGCCATTTTCCCTACCATTTCATGGTCTCGCCAGAAGAAGTGCGCGGGAGAGGGGTGCGGCCAGAGGCGGCTCTAATTGCGGCTGCTGCAGCATGGACTAGGACTCGGAGCTGTTGGTAAGCCAGTGGAGGTGCTTCCTCTTTTCTCCCTCCCTGTCCCTCCCCCTCGCTCTCTTTCCATCCTTCTTCCCTTTCTTCCTTCCCTCTTTCCTTCCTTCCCTACTTCCCATCCTTTCTTCCCTTCTTTCCCTCCCTCCCTGCTGTTCTTCCTTTCTTCCGTTCTCTCTCCCTCCTTTCCCTTCCTTCCTTCTCCCCTTTCTTCTTTCCCTCTTTCCTTTCTTCCCTACTTCCCATCCTTTCTTCCTTCCCTTCTTTCCCTCCCTCCCTTCTGTTCTTCCTTCCTTCCTCTCTCCCCCTCCTTTCCCTTCCTTCCTTATCTCCTTTCTTCCTTCTCTTCCTTTCTTCCTTTCTTCCTTTCCTCCCTTTCTCCCCTCCTTCTTGCCTTGCCTTCTTTCCTTCCTGTTTCCTCCCTCGCTCCTCATTCCTTCCTTCCTCTCTGCCTTGAACATTTGCTGTTGGTTGTGGGGGTTCTGTGTGGGAAGTTTGGCCCAATTCTGTTGTTGGTGGGGTTCAGAATGCTCTTTGATTGTAGGTGAACTATAAATCCCAGCAACTACAACTCCCAAATGACAAAATCAAATTTTTTTAGTGATGGTCACTCTTTGTAGGTGTCTTGTGGCCAAATTTGGCAGCAATTTGTCCAGTAGTAAGAAATCAGTTTGTGTGTGTCAACTGGGCCCTGGGTTATCTGAGGTCCTTTCCACACAGTTGAAAAAAATCCCATGTTATCTGCTTTGAATCAGATTATATGGCAGTGTGGACTCAGAAAACCCAGTTCAAAGCAGATATTGTGTTATATGTTTCACATTTTTGTAGTGGGTAGGTAGATCATTTTGACTTGGTTGTTTTATAAGTAGCTCGCATGCTGAAAAAGTGTGAGCACCCCTGTTGTAAACCTTTTCCACTCATGACTCTCTTCTGCCCAAATCATTTTTACAAGACCCCAGGGATATAGGGGGTCTTTATACCTATATACATAAAATCAAACATTTGCTGATTATAAATCAACATTTCCAAGGCCTTTTTATGCAATACAGAGGAAACATTTTGTGCAGAGTCCACTATAAACTGTATTGTTGCTAACACATTTACTGTTGCCAATTTTTTTCATGACCCCAATATTGAAGTAAGGGAAACCCATTTGGGGTCGGGACCCAAAGTTTCAGAAGCAAGGATCTAGCCAATGCACAAGTGATGATCAGACATGGACAGGTATAGGAGGGCCAAGCTTAGAGTCTTGCCTTGCTATGAGCTTGCTACTGAATTTGAAAGGGCAAGGTATTACTTCTCTTAATTATGCTTCTGGTTTTATTTGAATTTAGGTGTTAAGCTTAAGCTTGCAGAACTCTAAATTTTTAAAATGTGGTTTGGAGGAAAACTAGTTTAAAATGTGGGGAGATGAAACGGTAAAGCAAGAAGATTCACTTTTTAAATGAAAGATTTAGAGCTGTATATTATATATAACACTTGAGTTAATTGCGGAATTACAAAAAGCAGAATAACTAAAGATAAATAAAGAAAAACAAAGGTGCATATCAATGAAGAGATAAGGAATTTTATTTAGTTTTCTGTTTATCTAGGTAGCTGAAATCTGAAGGAGCTACTGTGTTCCAGTGTTTTAAACGACGTTAGATGGCGGTCCCATTTACACTGGCGATTTAATGCAGTTTAAAGCTAGCTTAAATACCCACAAAAGTGTGCAAAAGAAAGCCTTAATGTGTATTGGTGCTCTGTGGTTTGTGTAATCACCATCCGGGCCTCAAATTGGTTCCAGGATTTCTCATACAATTATCTGCACAGCGAAACCACTTTCTTCAATACCTGGTGGAACTGAATACTGAAGAATTCATTTAAATGCTTTGCAAGATTAGACTCTCTTTTTGAGCATTTGAAGTGTTCTTTTAAAAACTTTTTCGGCCCTAGTTAGATCTATTGCACTTTATAGCTTCGATATATCTTTAAAAAAAATGTTTACCTTCTTTTATTGATATTCTTTCTTCTTTCTTCTTCTTTATTATGATTACTGAAGGTGGATGTGGGGGTTTGATTGTATTTTTACTTTTCATATTTTAAATTTTTTATTTTATATTTGAAGATACCATTTTTAGACATTATTTGAATATTTGGATATTTTAGGAAGTACACTATTGAACTAAAATGCATATTTATTTATTTATTTACATAATTCCTACCCCGCCCATATCAGCCCGAAGGTGACTCAGGCTGGCTGAACAGTCGGCACAATTTGATGCCATATAAATACAGATATCAATAGAACAAAAACATTACATTGCACAATATCTATCACTAGGTAAATATATAAATGTTCAAATCAAATCTCATGGTGAGATAATCCTTTTGTTGGGTGTTTATGCTCACAGAAAATTATTTTCCCTCTTTGATAGCCTTTTGAAGGCTATTTTAGATGTCCCATTTGAAATATTGATATTATTATTATTTCAAATTTATAGGCCACCACTCCCCGGAGGCTCGGAGCGGTTTACATCAGACATGAGTGCTACAATAAAACAGTAAAAACAGTAAAACATAAAACTGATTAGCCAGGTGGGAAGGCTTGCCTAAACAGATAAGTCTTGCACGCTCTCCGAAACACTACTAAGTCTTGGAGCATACGGACTTCAAGAGGAAGAGTGTTCCAAAGAGACAGAGCCAGAGCAGAGAAGGCCCTGCGCCTGGTCTTTGTAGATCGTATGATCTTGAGACTGGGAACTACAAGCAGCATTTGATCTTCATATTGATGGGTTATTTGAAAGTGGGTTATCTAAGGAAAGAGAGAAAAATTGATTTCATAGCAATTGTGAAGACTGAAAGTGGGAAGGCTCCTGGACCTGATGGATTCTTAGAACGTTATTATAACAACTATGAAGAAGAGTTATCTATTGCCGTACAAAAGGTTATAGATCTAAAGGGGGGGGGGGATATAGCCACATCAAAGTAGTGATATATCAAAATTGTACAATTCCTGAAGACTAAATTAATTTTTAAAAATACTGTAAAGGTTTCATGCAAGAGGATTATTGGTGAGAAAGGGAGCATCGAGGTTCATTTCAAGATCTCCTACAGGAATGCCCACTAACACGGGGAATTTGACAGTTCCCATCCCACCTGTAAACAGTTGCCTTTACCTGTTTCTGCACTAATCAGGAGCTCTGAAGACAATTGTTACCCGACTCCTAAAACCTGAGTTTCTACACATTTGTAAGACAGAGTTCCACGGGGAACAGCCAGGAGTGGTTTTGTGTTGTATGATGGATTCTGTGGGGTTTCTTCTTTAAATGGGTTTTAAAGTGTGTAGAAGCAGGGGGAGACCCTGAATCTCATGAGGTCCTACATCTCCAAAATAAGCTGGAAACTATATAATACTCTTGGAAGAAATCTTTGAAGTGACTACATCTTTGTGTAATGACAGGATCAGCTCTACCAATTCCAAAAAAGAAGAAAAAGTTGAAACACAGCTCCAACTATATTTACATATAACTGGCAGCATTACAAGGGTTAACCAACCTGCTTTCTTTTAGTAGATTAGGTACAGAACTAAATATTATTATTTCAAGAACTTTGGCTCTTCCCTTTGTAATTTTCTCTGCCGCCAGATTTGAGTCTTCAGTGTTCACAACACTAAAAAAAAGGAAAAGAAAAAAGTAGGAAATTTGCATTCCTGTTTTGTTTTTGTTTTCATATAAAACAGATTTCTTACCACCATAAAAGAGTCACAAAGCATTTCTGCTATTGTATTTTTCTCCACAGGACTGTATATTCTTTCTTTTCATAGTAAGTGAAGGAGATTGGTGAGCAAATTTATTAGGCATGCATTGTGCCCATGGAAACAGATGAGGAATGATTTGTCATGAGTCTCTCTTTGTTTTGACAAAATGTGTAGCTCCAAGCTGAGAGATATATCTCCCTTTCTCTCTTGTCTTCTTTTTTTCTTGTCACCCTTATTGCCTGGGGCTAAGCCCTATAGTTCTTTGTTCTTTTCCTTGCACTTTGTTGGTTTTCGATCGTGGAGTTTTATTTCCGTTTGCAATGTGACAGTACATTGAGGCAGAAGTGCTCTTGGCATCAAGGCTACAACTATGGACCTTACCATACAGGCCCATGGAATCACCTCACATCTGGATGACTCCAGGGGCTCCCAGAGGGGCATGGGGAAATTGCCGTTCCGTGCCCTGTATCACCTGCCTTACCTTCTTCTCCATCCGTAGCAGCAGCGTTCATCTCACTTTTTGGCACAGAGCCCGGCCAGAAGTCTCTTTATGTCATACTAGCTTGGGGACCCGGCCCTGCCCAGGTTAATTGAGAAAGGCATTGTGTGCCAAGGTTGGTCCTTATCAGTTGTTTATTTGGCTCACAGTGGTCTCAGGAAGTGAGTGAAGGTCATTCAAGTCCCATCATCTGTGGTCCAATGTCTTCCAAACTGGAGGAGGATGTGGTGTGGGTCATGGGGCCTCTGTGTGCCAAGTTTGGGCCTGGTCTGTGATTTGTAGGGGCTTCAATGTTCTGTGGGAAATAAATCGGGTGAAGGTACTGCAAATCCCATCATTTGTGGCCCATCCTGCCCTACATCGCACCAGGTTGTAAAGTGGGCCAGTGGGCATCTGTGTGCCAAGTGTTGTCCTGATCCTTCTATGGTGTGGGCCACAGTGTTCTAAGCAAGTGAGTTAAAGTACTGCAAGTCCCGTCATCCATGGTCTATCCTCCCTCAAACTGCATCAGGATGTAGAGTGGGTCTTGAGGGTTCTGTGTGCCAAGTTTGGTCTTGTTCTCTCATTGTTTGGGGTCACAAAGGGGTCGCAAAGGGGTCGCAAAGTCAGGCATGGTGAAACTCCCACCATGCCTGACTGCCTCAGGCCTTTTCCTTACCCTCTCTACCACTTTAGAGCGTCGGAATGTTCATGTTGGCGACTGCCTCAGGCCTTTGACTTATCCTCCTCTGCCAGTTTAGAGGGTCAGAATGTTCGTGTCGGCTGGCCAATAGAGGCGTTATGCAAATACTCCCTCACTGGCAACCAATCATGTTGTCAGAATGTAGAGGCCGGGAGCCAATCAGAACGTTGCCACATACAGTACATACATACATACAAACCCACACACATACAAACATTCTGCTTTATTAATATATAGAGATAGAGATGAAGGGCTCTGTGCCGAAAAGGGAGGTAAAGTAGCCTACGATGGGCAAATCGGCCCATCTGATGAGGTCATAGGGCTGGATCTACACTGCCATATCATCCAGTTCAATATAGTTAATCTGGCAGTGTAAATCCAGCCTATGGCGGTACAATGGAACTGCAGCTTTTGGTGCATAGATGACTTTAACCGGAGACTGGACATATCCATGAGATAAATCTCTTTTCCAAGGATGTGCCCAATAACCCTTCAAAGATGGTACCAACAGGCAGATCCATAATACAATCATGTCACCAACCCAACCCTTTCTGAGAGCAAATGAGGTCACTGCTATTAGGCAGACTGAAACATACTAGAAAATGGCAGCAAATGTTTACTTATTTTGTGGTTATTATGTACTCTTCTTAAACATTCCATTAATAGGGAGATTATGAGGGTGCTGTGTTTCATCTACCAAACTAATTTTAGATACTTTGCTTGGCTTGTGTGTGTGTGGTTGGCGCTTGAGTTTCAGGAAACAAAATTTCTGGGGTCAATCTTCTCTGTCGGAATTAAAATGAATTACTGATATTATTCAATATAGTTTCAATATACTGTAGTGATTCCTATGTGGCTCCTAAAGCCACTTTCAGCTCCCCAGTTTACTAAACAATGGAAACTAAAAATATGACAGGTCCCTAAATTTGTTTTTTAGTTTGGGGTTGTAGCTGAAAAAGAACAAAATCCAGCAGTCGATACCATAAGCCTGAAATCTGCCCACCCAGAATTGGACCAAAAGCCAAGATATGAATTATGGGACTCATTTCTCATTTATTCACTGTGAATATCTATGGGGGTAGCACTGTTGATACAACCTATTGGAGATCAGGTTGGAACTTAGCTTTGGATCTTGTGCTGCCAATAACAGACTAGGCAGAATGGTTACAGGTAGAGAAACGATCCTCAGCTTTTGATCCTTCAAAATTTTTGGACTTAAACCCCCAGAATTCCTGGTCAGTGGCCTTCCTGGTTGTATCTTCTAGACCAGTGGTTCCCAAACTTTTTTGGCCTACCGCCCCCTTTCCAGAAAAAAATTTACTCACCGCCCCCCTAGAAATTAATTTTTTAAATTTTAATAGCAATTAAACAGAAAGATATATGTATTAATATTTCTACCTTTTTGTAAAATATTATAAAGTTGTCAATTAGAAACATTGAAGTTTGAAATTATGAAACTCTTTATTGAACTTAGAATAGAAAGGTAATACGAAAAAAGTTAAAACATTCAAAATCATCTTAATGAGAAGGAGGAACCTGGTACGCGGCTACCAATCTAGTATTATTTTCGTCAGCAGTAATCTCAAATCATCGCGATTGACTATTTTGCAATCGGTTTCTTTTTTTGTTAATTTTGTTAATAATTTGGTTACCGCACTGAATCCATGTTCCACTAAATATGTTGAAGGACATTATTATTATTGTTATAAGACTCAACCAGTTGGAAGGGAACCCTAAAGGTATTATTTTATTATCCCTTGCTTGGCGAGAGGAGGAGGAGGGAGCAGGAGGAGGGAAGAAGAGAGAGAGAGACACACACAGATGGATGGTAGCCTGACACCTGGCTCACGCCACCGCCCCCTTACAGGGGTTCAGCGCTCCCCAAATTCTCCTGGGCCTTCCAGCGCCCCCTTAGATCGCCCCACCGCCCACCAGGGGGTGGTACTGCCCACTTTGGGAACCACTGTTCTAGAGGCTGAAATCTAAATTTTTGGGGGGACCTTGGGATATTTTTCACAAATGTGTGTAAAAATAGGAATAGATCCTGGAATATAAGGACAGTGTAGAAAGAACTTGAGAGCAGGGTGGGGGATTAATACATGAAGAGAAAAAGTATGAATATAATAATTAATTGTTATTCTCCCTTAAACATTTGTTTTAAAAGATGCAAAATCAACACAGTTCTCTCCCACACCCCCAACAGACCCCTTTCTGGTTTGCAATTCAGCAGAAAGGAAACATTTGCTGATTTATTGCTTGAAAGACTGCCATCTTTCTTCATCATTTTGAAAGGGAACTTCTTTAAAAAGTTTGACTAGATCTGATCTTGCACAGCTTAAAAGATATTTCAGCTTTGGAATGAAATAGCAGAATGGAAAAACTTGGCATCTGAATGTCACTGGAGCAATATTTCCACATAAAAGAAAAGTAGGACATTTTTTTTTCTTACACATGGCAGCCAATGAAAACATGGACTGGAAACAGATAGAATGGATGTAGTCCTGCTACATTTTACCTGTGAAGTGGAAGGCGTGAAATGGCTTCGTCTGAGTCTACGGGGGTTTGAATTGTGGACCTCCAGATTTTGTTAGTCTGAAAGTAAGCACACTCAGTGCTGAAGAATACTGGGAACTGCAGTACAACAATATCTGGAGGGCTACCCAACTTTTCACTGGTCTAGTACAGTATTTCTCAACATTGGGGGTCAGGACCCCTGGGGGGGGGGGGTTGTGAAGGGGTTTCAGAGGGGTCGCCAAGACCATCAGAAAACACATCATTTTCTGTTGGTCATGGGGGTTCTGTGCGAGAAGTTTGGCCCAATTTTATCGTTGGTAGGGTTTAGAATGTTTTTGATTGTAGGTGAACTCTAAATCCCAGCAACTACAACTCGCAAATGCCAAGGCCTATTTCCCCCAAACCCCACCAGTGTTCACATTTGGGCATATTGGGTTTCTGTACCAAGTTTGGTCCAGATCCATCATTGGTTGAATCCACAGTACTCTCTGGATGTAGGTGAACTACAACTCCAAAACTCAAGGTCAATGCCCATCAAAGCCTTCCTGTATTTTCTGTTTGTCATGGGAGTTCTGAGTACCAAATTTGGCCCATTTCCAACATTGGTTGAGTTCAGAATGCTCCTTGATTGTAGGTGAAATATAAATTCCAGCAAGTACAACTCCCAAATGACAAAATTATGCCCCCCCCCACACAACCCCACCACTATTCAAATTTGGGCATATCGGGTATTTGTGCCAAATTTGGTCCAGTGAATGAAAATCCATCATATCATATATTTACTAGGGCTGTTCTACAATTTCGGATATGCCCGAATTTTGAAGTTTTTCGGATACTTCTGACTTTTTAAGCAATTTTGAGGCAGCCCTCCCAAAAGGAATTCCAAAATCCGAAATCCCGAATTTCGGAATTCCAAATTCCGGATGTCATTTCCAAATTTTCTTGCTGATTGCTCATTGGCTGATGGCTAACAGCTGACTCTCCCTTCTGCTTATTTTTTTTGCCCATTTTTGAAAGCGGACGCCATTTTTGAAGACTTCAGAATTTCAGAAATACTTCCAAATCAATTTCAAAATTTATCAGAATTTTTTCAGAAGTCCATATAATCTGAAACGACAGCTACAATTAAATCCGAAACGAGTTTCGAAACGTTTTTTTCTTGGATCAACCAGCCCTAATATTTACATTAAAATTCATAATGGTAACATATTTTTATTATTGATATTTTATTCAAATTTTAGAATATACAGTTGGGAAGTTGAAAATTGTCAGCACTGGTAACAAAATGACAGTTATGAAGTAGCACCACAACATGAGGAACTGTTGCATTAGGGGTCGCTGCATTAGGAAGGTTGAGATCCACTGGTCTAGTACATCCCCTCTTCTGCCACAGCCACTAAACTCATTAATCTTTCCTAGTTTAATGTAGAAAATATCCTGGTGTTGGTAATCAGTTCTTGTTATAATAAATCATTCTGGGACAAAGGTGGGCAGGATGAGATGAGAAAATATCTAGAAGAATCCTATTTGTACAATTAGAAAAAACTACCCTGGCATTTTAGAGGCATTCTTCTTTGATTGATAAAATGTTGAAATGTCTCACGCACAGGAAAATACTTTTTTTTGAGAATAGCTCACTGGGGTTAAATTATCATTCTACAACGGCCTCAATTTATGGCTGGGCATATCTTTGGTTCTGTAAAAAAATCATAATGCCAAATAATAAGACCTTGTTAATGTCTTAATAGGTTGATGGGGCCAACGAAGCATGCACACATGGATAATTTAAGCCAGCAATCAGTTCCTAACAGCAATTATATGTCTTGTGTTTTCCTCTGCGTCACCCTCTCTCTGCCATTCAAGGGGGAGTGTGTCCCAGACAGATCTCCAGAACTTGATTTTATTTATTTATTTATTACATAAATTTCTATTCCGCCCTTCTCCCCACAAGGGGACTCAGGGTGGCCTTACATGAGCATCCAGTGATGCAATCCATATATATACCAATAAAATTACAATTAAAACATTGAAATCCATTTAAAACATTATCCAGATTCAACAGTAAATTTATAACAATAAATTAGTGTGCCAATACACCAAAACCAAGCTGGGAGAGTCCAATATGGGGATGTCCAAAAGTTTTTCTTTCATAGTCCCGTTCCCCTCTAGTTGAATGCCTGGTTCCAGAGCCAGGTCTTCAGTTGTCTTCTAAGGGACAGGAGGGAGGTGGCCAACCCGACGTCCTTAGGGAGGGAGTTCCACCGACGGAGGGCCACTGCCGAAAAGGCCCTGTCTCTTGTCCCCACCAACTGCATTTGCAAAGGTGGTGGGATTGAGAGCAGGGCCTCTTCTGATAAACTTCTTGATGGTTCATAGCTGGAGATATGTTCGGACAGGTAATCTGGGCCAGAACTGTTCAGGACTTTGAATTGTGCTCGGAAGCTGATCGGCAACCAGTGGAGCTGGCGCAACAGAGGAGTAGTGCGCTCCGTGTACGCCGCTCCAGTTAACAACATGGCTGCCGACCATTGGACTAATTGAATCTTCAGAGATGTTTTCAAAGGCAGCCCCACATAGAGAGCGTTGCAGTAATCCATTTGGGATGTAACTAGAGCGTGGACCACTGTGGCCAAGTCAGATTTTATGCTTTGATAGGATGACAGTTTGGGGTAGAATAAGGAGTGGAATCTATAGTTCAGGATTCTTTGTGTGTTTCTTTTTGTGTCGAAGCAGAGAAGAATACAGGATCTTTGTCAGTTGGCACAAGGGTCTCTCTAGCGTTGATGATGGAGAACAGATTCAAATAGTGGAGGACAAATTCTAATAGCACCAAAAAGTGCAACATGTTTATTATAGGTATGAAAGTAGGCCACAATTTTCTTAAAGAAAATACACTATTGGGCTCAGGAGCAGTCCTGCCATTGGGCAAGTGTGGTGGCTGCCTCAGGTAGCAATTTTGGGGAAGATAAAAAGACAGCAAATTCTACATATGACTAAATCCCAGGAGGAACTGGTATATATACAGTATATACCAGTTCCTTCTGGGATTTATATATATAAATTTATATAAGGAACTGGAAATATATATATATATATATATCCAGTTCCTTCTGGGATTTAGTCCCTACCCCCAACCCAAGCCCTTGGCTTTCCTGGGTCAAACAGAGGTTGATCCGGGAGGGCATCCAGCCACCCCTCAGCCCCCATTTAGCCCATAAACATACCTGAGGGGCTTGGCTTCATGCTCAGGCCCCTCTGTCCAGAGCTCCTGGCACATGAAAATGATGCATCAGAAAATTGGGAGGGAGGAAAGGAGGAGGGGAAGGTGGAGCTGCCATCCTACATCTTTGGGTTCCAGGGAGTGATCCAGGGAGTTAATCACCAGGAGTCAATACAGACTGTTTAGTAAAGTCTGAATCTGTTGAAATCCCAGTTTACGCTAAAGGGCAATTCAGGTAAAGAGTCAATACTATATTCAATTAATATAGGCCGGCGGAGGGCCGTTTCGTCGTTATGACTTCATCAGAGGCAAAGTATTGAACACACAGACATCCTCAAGGGTGCATAATCATCACGAGTCTGCAGATGGGATGGTCCGTCCTCCATGTGACTTGAGAAACTTGTGATGATTATGCACCCTTGAGGATGTCTGTGTGTTCAATACTTTGCCTCTGATGAAGTCATAACGACGAAACGGCCCTCCGCCGGCCTAGGGGTGAACTCCCGCCGTCAGGCACGCTCAGGCACGCCACCCCACTGCCCTCATCATATTGAGGTCCCCTGGGATCTTTTGCCTACTCCTAGCTGTACCGCCAGCTCCATAAACAACACAGAACGTCTCCCAAACTGAAAAAACTACAATAACCAAGCTCCTTTGCGGCACGCTATTTAGCATAGCCACGCACGCGCATTGCGCCCACGAGCCTCTGGAAGTGTTCTTTACGAACTACAGAGACCAGCCTGCCCTGCAGCTCACCATTGTGTAAGCCTGCACATGCGCTTTGCATTAAGGGCTATAATAGAGCGGTCTCCATGAACAAAATAACCCCCTTCCGCCAGATATGGACTTTTCTAATTGTTGTCTATGAGTCCCAAGCACCTATTAAGGCAGTGTTTCCCAACCTTTTTTGAGCCGTGGCACACTTTTAACATTAAAAAAATCCGGGGGCACACCACCAACCAAAATGACATAAAATGACACTGTAACACAGTAAGGAATGGCTGGGGGGTGGTGGCCTGCTGGGAGCAGCTGTTGGGAGTGCTGAAGCCGGGGGAGGAGCCAGGCCACGCCATGCCCTGCCCCCTCCCCCCCGCTTCAGTTCTCCCACAGCTTCGCCAGCCTTGAGGGGGCAATGCCAAGCCAGCATTGTGCTGGCTCTGCCACCGCTGGCTTGGCACTGCCCCCTCAAGGCTGGTGAAGCTGTGGGAGTGCTGTAGCCGGGGGGAGGGGGCAGAGCCAGGCTGCGTCATGCCCCCCTCCCCCCGGCCTCAGCTCTCCCATAGAGGAGGAGTATGAGTAGTGGACGGGCTTCAGTAGGTGGGGCTCCTCCTCTGCACGGCTTCAACAAGTAAGGGGCGGGAGTCATGGCGGATTGGAGGCTGGTTGGGGAAATGGCCGAAGGAGGCGGCGCCCTGGTCCCTTCTTCTTTTTCTTCGCCACTGCCCGGCCCTTCTTCCTCCTCCCCCAAGCAGCAGGAGTTCGGCAGGAGGAGGGGGGAAGGAAGGGGGGCAGAGAGCTTTTCCCGCGGCACACCTGATGATCGCTCACGGCACACTAGTGTGCCATGGCACACTGGTTGAGAAACACTGTATTAAGGTATCATACACTGGAACTGTAGCAACTAAGAAGCCAAGAAGCCACTATTATTTTCTTGGCTACAGACAAATGTATTGGAATATTGACGTGTTTATATGATGTGTATTATGCTAAACTGTACCTGACTTGAATGCTAGACCATACAGTTTTCTACTTCGCTATTATATGATTGTATTGTACTCAAGATATTGCATTACCTGATTCCCATTGTGATTTATGTATTCTGTACTTACAAACAATATATTTATCTTTTGATAATAATTGAATATAGTATTGACTCTTTACCTGAATTGCCCTTTAGCATTCACTACGGTGTTGCCCCTTGCTTTGTTTGAAATCCCAGTTTACTCTGGATTAATCCAGGTTTAACTGAGGCATCGTTTGGGGCCATCCTGGATCTACATGCCATATATATATCTTAAAGATGAGGCTCCTCTAAAAATGAAGGAGAGACAGAGCAACTTTAGTGGCTTAATAGACTGATTCAAAGCCAGACTTTGAAGAGTTATAGGCTCAAAGACCTAGATCAGTGATTCTCAACCTGTGGGTCCCCAGATGTTTTGGCCTTCAACTCCCAGAAATTCTAACAGCTGGTAAACTCTGGGATTTCTGGAAGTTGTAAGCCAAAACATCTGGGACCCACAGGTTGAGAACCACTGACCTAGACCAAGATGGAGGAATCTTGTCAGTTCTATTTGTTATGCATGTTGAGAAATAAATTCTTATCAAAATGGACTGAAATACTTTGCAATAATAATAACATTATAATAATAATAATAATAATAATAAATAATTAATATTAATTAATATTAATAATAATAATAACTTTATTTTTATACCCCACCTCCATCTCCCTGAAGGGACTCGGGGTGGCTTACAAAGGGACAAGCACAGAACACAGAGTTAAAACGTAATGCAATAAAATAAAAATAAAACCAAACCAAATAGAAACACATCACAATAAAACATAGCATGATGAAAACAGTACCATGGGAGGAATAAAAGTGCTGAGGTCAGAGGGCTCTGAGTTTGTACAAAAAATTCGTAGATAGAGCTAAGGGAAAGTACAAAATTGCCATCTATACCTAGAGAAGCAATATGTGAAATGAACTCATTTTATGAGTATGACTTCCTGAGAATGACTAGATTGTGACTTGATACTTAGTAAGCTTCATTTCAGGATATGCATTTATAATGTGGTTCAAAACTTCATTCACTCTACTTGTAGAGATTTCATTAAGTTCAGACAGATCATTATATTGTGCAACAGAACGGAGTATATGGAAATAGAAAAGAAGCTGTTTATATCAGGAGACAGAAAGAATTAACACATGAGCAATGGCTCCATTGTAATAAACTAATGCAATCCATTACCTGCAAATAATATGGCAGATATGCCATCATTTTTATTAGAAGGAATTCTGCTAAGTTTAAGAGAGAGAGAGAAACGGAAAAAAAGGAAAATGAAGAAATTTGTATTCTAAATGTTTTGGACCAGAAGTGTAGTCTCTTGATTGAAGAAAGGAAAATAAGAAAGTAATTCACCTGATGAATGGGGGAATAAAAGCTGCCATGGGTGTTGAAATAAATCATACTCCTTACTTCAATCAAAACAGATCCAATCTGCATGGGAAGCTAACTCTTTGTGTTTTCAGGGGAAGCTGAAGGAAAAGGTGAATTATTTCTTGAGATCCATCTGGTTAATGCTCCCCGCTTCCGTTTCCTCTTCCATATGGAGACTGGTAATTCCATGTAGAGTTACGTGACTGGAAAAGTTGGTGCGTTGACATGGCTGCAACATGGTGTGAGTAATTAATTCCTTAATTATCTGTGTATACCAGAAGGTCTACACCCGTGGTTCCCAAAGTGGGAGGCACCGCCCCCTAGTGGGTGGTGAGGCGATCCAAGAGGGCGGTGGGAGGCTCAGGAGAATTTGGGGGGCACTGAAGCCCTGTAAGGGGCGGTGGCAGGATTCCAACTCGCAAGCATGCGAGTGTGCGTCTGCCAGTTGGAAACCCCGTGCAGGCGCTGCCTGGAAACCACAGCACGCGCCCCCTTCCTCTCCTCAACTCCACCCATGGCACAGTCCTGTATCATCCCTTCCAATCCAATGAGTCCCTTGGAAGGAAGGGGCGATACGGGACTGCAACATGGTTGGTGTTGAGGAGAGGAAGGACATGCGCACTGCTGTTTCTAAGCAACGCCTGCCCAGGGATTCCAACTGGCAGGCTGAGACAGTCGCGCGCTTGCGAGTGTGTGCCTGCCAGGTCGTCCAGCGGAAAAGGAAAGCCTCCACATCTGCAATGCCACCTGAGTCGCTGCAGCGTTTGCAGGCTCCTCCTGGGAGATGGCTGTGGCACGAAGGAAAATGCAAGCAACTCCCAATTTCCAAGGTCCAGTATTCTCTATTGCTCAAGTTTAGTTAAATTCCATTGCTGTTGGGAGTTCAAAATGCTCTTTGATTATAGGTGAACTATAAATCCCAGCAGCTGCAACTCCCAAATGACAAAATCAATCCCCCCCCAACCCCAACAGTACTCAAATTTGGGCATATTTAATATTTGTGCCAAATTTGGTCCAGATCCAGGGTTGTTTGGGTTCAGAGTGCTCTCCAAATGTAAGTGAACTACATCTCCCCTAAATCATTTTCAATTCCTCCCAAACCCCTCCTGTATTTTCTGTTGGTCATGGGGGTTCTATGTGCCAAGTTTGGTCCAGGTCTGTCATTCATGGGGTCTCGGCTGTGGAAGTCAGAGCTGAATTTGTCGAAGGTACTGCAAATCCCATCATCCGTTGTCCATACACCCCCAAACATTGTTTTTGTGATTAATCACTATGCTTTAATTATGTTCAATTTGTAACAATGAAAATACACCCTGCATATTAGATATTTGCATTAGAATTTATAAGAGTCGCAAAATTATTTATGAAGTAGCAACGAAAATATGGATGGGGCCATCACAACATGAGGAACCTTATTTAGGGCTCACGGCATTAGAAAGGTCGAGAACCACTGCATTAATACATATATCTTTCTGTTTAATTGCTATTACATTAAAAAAATTAATTTCTAGGGGGGCGGTGAGTAATTTTTTTTCTGGAAAGGGGGCAGTAGGCCAAAAAGTTTGGGAACCACTGGTCTACACCAAGGCTTGAGAACTAGTTTTAGGTGGCTGAATAATGGGAATGGTCATATTTGTTGCCGTCCACAGGATGGGAGGCATAAATGGGCAGCATGAACACCAAACTGTATGAAGTGGAGCAAAGTGATATTGTGTTGCGGGATTTCCATTTAATAGGATCCTCATCCTGATTTTTAGCAATTACCTCTCTTTGCATCACAGTCCTCATTAGCAGTCCTCTATTTCACTAATGTAGATGGGACACAACCAGTAGTATGAAAGGATAACTTCTGAAATACTGAGCATCATGGCCGTCTCTTAAGGGCTACCACAAAAATGCCAAAATGTAAGCAAAGGCTGGAATTCTATAAAGCTAACAGATCTTTGTTGATTATTCAAGATCAAGTCCAACACTTTAGTTTACAACTTGGACATCTTAACAGTGCTGATCAGAATATCATTTTCCTCTCGCTACAATAGGATTTTCAGCTATACTTTCAAGGAATATGGTGCTGGAATTGATAGGAGACACCATTGTCTCTGCTAAATAGGAAGTCCCTAGGCTCTCATCCTGCGGTTCCTGCCTCCGTTATACCCTTCGATGTATCTCCTCTTCTGTTTTGAGAGCCGTTTGTGGAGAAATAGGTGGAAGTGGAGAGGGGGAGAACTTGGTTTTTCCTACAAAACTGCTAGATAGGACCTATGGTTATTATCCTTTCTTATTGTTGAAACGAATATTCAAAAATATTCTAAACAAGATTGAAAAATATGTTCTTTGAATGTTGAGAAGTCTCAATGAGGAAAATAAGTCCCAAAAATGCAAATAGCCTTCAGACACTTTCTTGCAATGTGAAGAAATAGCTAAAATAACTTCTTGCTCTCCACAAGAAGAAAATTACTGAATATTTATATTCTAATTTTTTTACATAAACAGTTCTTGAGCTTGGATAATAGCAGTTTTCTTGCACTACATGGATGCATCCTAATGATGAATTCGTGAAATCCTAGTCCCAAAAACTCAGGAGGAAGGAGGGAGAGGCTGGCATAAACGTAACTGGGTTTGAGACATGTAATTCCTTTGCTACACGTTCTCTTCTGTTCCTCTAGCCTCCACAAGGTGGTTCTTGTATCTATTTTTTTAAAAAATTACATGCATGTAATGTTGTCTCTTGTCTTTTTCCCCCTTTCTGACTACTCTTCACCTTTTGTGGTCTCTGTTGAGTTGAACATTTTGTAAATCAGTTGTACATATTGATTAAAAATGTGTAACTAAGATGCAGCTAGATTACTGAATGGCTGGATTTCATTTTGTAGTTCTTGTTCTATTCATATTAATGTTCGTTATCTTTTGCTGAAAACTTCCATCAAGATGATAATTAAAATCAGCAGATGAGTGTTCAGTGAGCAGAAAGGGAAAAAATGATAGAAAACAGATGTGATGCAAGAGTTTATTAGAATGATTGCTGGAGTACAACATTTACCTTTCACATATCTTTTCAAGAAATAAATACACAGTGCAAACACACTGAATTAATTTCAGAATTAGTTATTAATTCATAGATAAATCCCATGAATTTCAGTGGCTTTTCGTTAAGGACTTCATCACACAGGCAAATTTACCCGTCATACAACACTTTCAGCACTGTTTGAGGATGGAGCCTGCCGGATCCCATCAAATAACATATAGCTACTTCTGGCGGGGCTCCATCCCTTAACTGTGCTGAAAGCATCACATGAGGGAGCAATGAGGCGAGCATGGGGGGAAGCCATGTTTTCCCCCAGAAGGCGGTGCTCTGGGCGCTGTGGGGTGATGGATTTGTCGCAGTGCCCGGTGTGTGTACGTTAGGTGGCTTAATCAGATGAGGGCCTAAATCTGATAGGAATCTTAACTGAACTATCCACTGGTTATGTGGAGTTAGAACAGGGCCAAAGCTCTTTCAGCTGGTGGAAACATATTTTCCAGTTCATCTCAGGCTGCTTCCACACAGCCACATAATCCAGATCAGAATGTGGAAATCCAGTTCCACTCTGGAGAGTCTCCATGTTTTAGTTCAGCCTGTGATTGTGTCTAATGATTGGGGTACTTTGGATGATGGGAGTGACAATGAGGTCCATATATCTGATGATCAGGTTGCTGTGGATGCAGGGGATGACAATGTGGTCCATGTGTTTAATGATCAGGTTGCTGTAGATGCAGGGAATGACAATGTGGTTCATGTGTTTAATGATCAGGTTGCTGTGGATGCAGGGGATGACAATGTGGTTCATGTGTTTAATGATCAGGTTGCTGTGGATGCAGGGGATGACAATGTGGTTCATGTGTTTAATGATCAGGTTGCTGTAGATGCAGGGAATGACAATGTGGTTCATGTTCAAAGTGACTCTTCTGATGGGAATGTTCCTGAAGGGATTGAGGATCATGTTCTGTCCCCTGGGCCTGAATTATTACAAGAGGATTCTCAAGGCCTTGAGCCCGGTCCAGGTGAAGAAATTAATGAGCCTCTGAACAGAAGACATACTTTCAATCAGCAAAGACAAACAAACCAGGCTCTCAGGCGCTCAGACAGATTACAACAGAGACTGGCAGGCAATCGAAGGCTGAAAAAGAACCCTTTCTTGGCTGCATGGGAAACATAATGTAGTAGATAACAGGGATAAAAGTGTCAAGTACAGAATCTGTAGCCAGACAAAGCAACATTGGAATTAGGTCAAGATCTCGTCTCAGGTTCCTGCATGTCCTGCCTTTGATTGATTCCTATATTAAGGGCTTTGTGATTCATGTTGAAATGTCTTGGTTTGATTTCATGTTCAAGTACTTTGGGGTTTTTGCCTTCGAAGTTCCAGTGTTTGTTTTCATGGACTCTTTTGGACTATTTTCCTGGATTACCTGTTTATACCTACCTTTTCTACCCATTTGGATTTACCTCTTACTGTAGATTACTTTTTACTGCTACTGCTTTTAATTATCTTCAATAAACTGCTTGCTATTTTACTCAGCTGTGTGATATTTGAAATCAGAGGGATTCCTGCCCTGGAGTGCACCAAACACCCCAGGAATTGTGAAAGGATTCCTGCAGTGCCCACAAAACTCCCTTAGTGCAGTGTGTATTAGGGGTGTGTGTTTACTAGCCCTCCCTAATAATCCACATCATTCTGAACTTCAGATGATATGTAGATGGGCCCGCAGAGACCTACAAATAGAGCATTTTGCTGCCAGAATGATTTCGCTTACCAAGATCCACCAGCAGAGAAGCCAGCTTGTTAGGCCCCTTTGGTTTAAAGGGTGAGGCCAGTTCTGTGCACGCTGCGCTCCACCAGAAAAACCCATTGCACAGGCTCGAAGGACACATCCAACCTCTGAATCATCAACCTGCTTGTAGAAAGCGTGGGATGAGTCCTTCCTGAATCTTCGTTCGCAAAGAAAAGCCAAGAAGAAGAATATGAATAGACACTTGAGTCATCAACCCAAAATATTTTCTTCAGAAATGTTATTAATCAGGGAATATCTTTATGTCCTGCATTTCCTAAGAGAAGACTTTGCCAAATAATACAACACTGTCTTTTGTATTTGTGGAAGGCAATTTAAAAATCCCACTTGACTATGGAATAGTTTTCAAAGAGAGTGAGCAGGGCATCATAACAAACAAATCTGTAGTCTTTCCAGCCTAATGAATGTTTAAAATTTCTTCAAATGACATGTTGCAAAAATATTGTGCATCCATGCCTTGTTTCATCGCTGTCTTCAAACCAGCTTGCCTTTGCACTAAGTTGGAACTTTTTAAGAAATGATTTCAAACCTTCATCTATTTATGCTCTTGCAAAATGTCTGGTATCTGAAAACAATGGTTTCAAAGATAATATTCTTCACAGCAGTGACAGCCCGGTTTGTCCAATATCGCTTTGATTTTTGACTATCGGCACATAAGCCTTCTGAAGTATTTAATTTGGTTTCTTTTATGTGGCTTTTGGTGAAGAGTGAGACACAGGAAACTTGAAAAGGAAGAGGGAAAAAGAGAGAGAAACTTTCCAGTTTGTAGTTCATGCTCGTATTATTTATTGTATCGCTTTGTAGAAAAATCCCATTGGGACCTACCTTTAACATCCTGGGCTGCTCCAAAGGCCACACTCAGTTCTAATTACCAGTGTAAACAGGGATTCTTCTCACCGATTCCAGCAGTGTTACTTCGGTTTTACACAGGTAGAGCTGAGGATAGTATATGCCCCTGGGTCTCTGTATGAGAAGGTGAAGAAAATCAATTTCAATATTGAATAAGATGCCTGTGGAGAAGGTCACTAAACTCTATAGGACCTGAATTTTAATGAAGGAATCTAACAACATGGGGGGAATCAAAGAAACGTTAATATGTGCTTTTTAAAGAACTGTACACGAGGATTTGTGTGTGAGAACGCATAAAGTTGAGAATTAAGAAAAGGTACTTTGTTCTCCACAATGTGCAGAGAGCTTTGCTCGAAATGTTCTCTAAAGAGGTCCCTTTGCCACGGTTGCTTGCACAAAATCTTAGCTCATTACTATTTATTTATTTGTACCTATGTATAACATTTTTGGAGAACATGTCTTTAGAAGGATATAAAAAAAGAAGAGAGGTTACAATGGAATATATAGTCAGCCCTCTACATTCATAGGGTTTAGGGGTACAGTTTGATGGTACACGGGACTGGGTTGCGTGAGTAACGTCTCTTTAGGAATTGTATTTCTTTTACGTTTCGCATATTATCATGTATAACTATTATGATGTTTATGTTGTTCTAATATACCATTCTTAAGTGATAAAATACTGATACCTGAGCAACAGTCCCTGTTTATTGTATGATTTAGGGGTACAGGACCTTGGTGAAAGTGAAAAATGTGAATAAAGAAATTGCTTTTCTCCCTGAATAATACCTTTCCAAGAATTTTCTATGTCTCTCAGCAAGATTCTAGGGTCAAATTCCATTGGAAGCTGAATGTAGAGCAGAGCAGGCCCGGATCAATCCCTTTTGGCGTCCTAGGCCACACTTTGGAATTACGCCCCCAAACCAACCTCTACCGCACCCCCCCCATTCCTTCTTTCCACTGAAGCAGCGGCCCCAGAGGCTTCCTTTCCTTCCTCCTCCTCCTCGCTCGTGCCCTTCTTCCTTGACTCAAGGAAGGAGCAAGGGCGGAAGGAGGAGGAGGAAGGAAGGGAAGCCCCCGGGGCCGCTGCCAGGCATGTGTGGCAGGAGGGCGCGAGGCGAGCGCCTCTGCCTGCTCCGCCATGTTCCTGGGTGCCATGTGCGCATGCCCGGCAGCGGCCCCGGGGGCTTCCCTCCGCTTTCTCATGCGGTCAAATTCCATTGGAAGCTGGATGTAGAGCAGAGTAGGCCTGGATTAATCCCTTTTGGCGCCTTAGGTCACACTTTGGAATTACGCCCCAAACCAACATCTACCACACCCCCCATTCCTTCTTTCCACTGCCTGGCAGCGGCCCCGGGGGCTTCCCTTCCTTCCTTGACTCAAGGACCCTCCTTTCCTCCTCCGCCTCGCTCGCGCCCTCCTTCCTTGACTTAAGGAAGGAAGGTGGGAGGAGGCAGAGGGAAGCCCTGCCCCTGGGGCTGCTGCCAGGCATGTGCAGCAGCGGCCCAGGGGCTTCCTTTCCTTCCTCCTCCTCCTCGCTTGCGCCCTCCTTCCTTGACTCAAGGAAGAAGCAAGGGCGGGAGGAGGAGGAGGAAGAATGGGAAGCCCCCGGGGCTGCTGCCAGGCATGTGCGGCAGGAGGGCGCGAGGCGAGTGCCTCTGCCTCCTCCGCCATGTTCCTGGGTGCCATGCACGCATGCCTGGCAGTGGCCCCGGGGGCTTCCCTCTGCCTCCTCGAGCCCTCCTTCCTTGACAAGGGGTGGGGGTGATGGTGAGGGGGGGCACCATTCCCTCCTCCCCCGCCCCCTCGCAGTGCTCGCTTTCCGCCAAGAGGAGGCTGGGAAGGGAGAAGGCTACGGAAATGGAAGCTCCCTCATGGCTCATCTTCGTGCACCAAAAGCGCATGCGCGGGCTGGGTGCCCGCCCCTCCTTTCCTCTGCTGCCCTCCTCCTACCTTCCTTCTCCTCAAGCCACACTGCGGCACTGAGAATGGAGGCGGGGAAAAGTCCCAGAGGCAGTGTTGCATTTGTATGTGTTTCAACTTTTTTTTTTGGCCCGTGATTTTTGCTCCCCCTTGGCCTTGCGCCCCTAGGCCATGGCCTAGTCTGGCCTTATGGGTAATCCGGGCCTGGAGCAAATTTTGGTCCTCCAGCTGTTTGGGCCTCCAACTCCCTTAAGTTTGGGTCAAAATACATGAAGGACCAAAGGCTTAGAGATTCCCAGGAAAAACCTTTAAATCAAATCTGTGACTCTAATCTGCAAAATTTAAAACCACAAATGTGGAGGGACAACTGTAGATGTTGATTTGACAATTTAAGGCATATTTTCAAGGCTTAATACGTTATCGTGTCTCTGTAGGTGTGTGTGTATGAGTATATATTGGAATGAGCCCTCTGGTGGCACAGTGGGTTAAACCGCTGAGCTGCTGAACTTTCTGACCTAAAGGTTGGTGGTTCGTATTCAGGGAGCGGGCTCCTGCTGTTAGTTTCAACTTCTGCCAACTTAGGAATCCGAAAACATGCAAATTTGAGTAAATCAGTAGGAACCGCTTCTGCATGAAAGTAAAAGTGCTCCATGCAGTTATTATGGCCACAGGACCTTGGAGGTGTCTATGGACAATGCCGGCTGAGCCTCCCCCCCCCTGGATCGCCTCACCGCCCATTAGGGGTGGTACTGCCCACTTTGAGAATCAGTTCTGTAAACCATTGCTGGAAACCATGTGTCATGTCTGGCCAGAGGTTGCTTCCCTCTATGAATCACTCTGAGGAGGATATCACTCTGAGAATACATTTACTTTTTAATTAATGTATGATCTAACCCTTAAACTCTGTGTTAGCTGAAAAAACTGAAACATATAACGAGGGCATGGAGCTGGTAGAACTAGTTATTCCTTCTTATTTATTTATTTCAGACATTTTCATCCCATCCTATCTTGACCTCCGCAGAGGGACTCAGGGGGCTGACAACAAAAGCATAAATATACATCAGTATAAAACATTATAAAAACATAAAAACAGGAAAACATTAGAACAATCACCAGAATTAAATTGTCATCCTACACACAGTCCATTTGAGTCCATCAGAGACCATTAAACCATAGCTTTACCATCACGTTGGTCTAGTCCACAAAGGCCTGATCCCACAGACAGGATTTCACCTTTTTATGGAAGGTCAGAAGGGAAGGAGCGGATCTGATTTCATTTGGGAGGTTCAATAGCCGAGGGGCCACCACAGAGAAGGCCCTGTCTCTTGTCTCCACCAACCGTGATTGTGATGGTGGGGGGACAGCAAGCAGGAGCTCCCTGGATGATTTTAAGGTCCTAGGTGGTTTGTAGTGGGAGATACGTTAGGACAGGTAAACTGGGCCAGAACAATTAAGGGCTTTAGAGGCCAATGCCAGCACTTTGAATTGTGCTCGGAAGCTAATAGGCAGTCAATTGAACTGGCGTAGCAAGGACGTTGTGCGCTCTCGATATCCTGCTCCTGTGAGCAACCTGGCTGCTGAGCGTTGGACTAGCTGAAGCTGCCGAACAGTCTTCAGAAGCAACCCTATGTAGAGTGCGTTGCAGTAATCTATTTGGCATGTAACCAGAGTGTGGACTACCATGGCCAAGTCCGACCTGCCAAGGTATGGGTGCAATTGGCACACGAGTTTTAATTGTGCGAAAGCTCCCCTGGTCACCGCTGAGACCTGGGGTTCCAGGCTCAGCAATGAATCCAAGATCACTCCCAAACGGCGAACCTGTGCCTTCAAGGAGAGTGTAACCCCATCCAGCACAGACTGTAACCCTATGCCCTGTTTGGCCATCCGACTGACCAGGAGAATCTCTGACTTGTCTGGATTTAGTTTCAATTTGTTCAATCTCATCCAGTCTGTTACAACTGCCAAGCACCGGTTCAGAACCTGGACAGCCTCCTTAGTAGCAGGTGGGAAGGAGTGACAGAGTTGGACATCATCTGCGTGCAGGTGACACTGAACTCCGAAACTTGGATGATCTCTCCCAACGGCTTCATGTATATGTTGAACAACATTCTTCCTTCCTTTCTCACTTCCTTCCTCACTCTCACTTTCTAGCAAGTTGTTAATAGAAAAAAAATATTTTGTTCTGTAGTCTGAACAAATTGCATTGCATTAGAATTCTGCTCTTTGGCTGGAGGAGTGAATTAGATGAGGGATATCATTTAGGGGGCTTTCCCTACTGGGCATAATACCCAATTTATTTTCATTTACATTAATTTTTCTACATCAATGGCTGCACGATGCATTAAACTATTAAATGCAGGCAATTCCCAGGTCATGAGATGCAGAATTGAAAGGTGTAATGAATATATATTTAGATTGCCTATAACATTCCCTACCCCAACATGGAACAATATGGCACAAATGGCGTGGGCTCGCCACTTAATCGATTTGACAATTAGATGTCATGGAGGTATTCTGAGGGTTCCTGTGGCAGGGCAGAAGAAATGCATTTTTAAACACAATCTAATCTGATAATGCAGGAATGGCACAATGAAGGGAAGAAGTTCAGAAATGAAGCCATACATTAGATTCAGGTCGATCTGTGAAGAGACTGGGAAACGAGGAAAAAACTAAGCACTATCAGCAGAATGTCTCTACTTGGAAAGTTAGTTGGAGGGAGATATTTTTATAATTCATACAATCTCATTGGAACTGATATTTCCTTCATGTTAAGGGACCATTGAATATGTCACCATGGTGGTTCAATATTAGGGGGCATTCTTTGCCTTTATCTGCTCTGTAGTCCAAACTGCTATATTTTGGATGCAACAGAAGTTATGTAACATTTCAGCTGCCATGTTGGCCATTATTTTACTCTTTAATATTTTTATGAGAGTTGGGGGATTCTTCAGGGTTGGGAGAACAAACCACCTGCAACCAATTGTTTTCCTGAAAATTAATCCAGTTTTTAAGTGGGAGGCATAGGCCTAAGGCAGTGTTTCTCAACCTGGGGGTCGAGAACCCTGGGGGGGGGTCACAAGGGGGTGTCAGAGGGCTTGCCAAAGACCACCAGAAAACAGTATTTTCTGTTGGTCCTGTGGGATCTGTGTGGGAAGTTTGGCCCGATTCTATCGTTGGTGGAGTTCAGAATACTCTTTGATTGAAGTTGAACTATAAATCCCAGCAACTACAACTCTCAAATGTCAAGGTCTATTTTTCCCAAACTCCATGAGGGTTCACATTTAGGGATATTGAGGACTCGTGCCAAGTTTGGTCCAGATCCAGCATTGTTTGAGTCCACAGTGCTCTCTGGATGTAGGTAAACTACAACTCCAAACCTCAAGGCCAATGCCCAACGAATGTTTTCAGTATTTTCTGTTGATCATGGGAGTTCTGTGTGTGAAGTTTGGTTCAATTCCATTGTTGGTGGAGTTCAGAATACTCTTTGATTGTAGATGAACTATAAATCCCAGCAACTACAACTCCCGAATGACAACATCAATACCCCCAACCCTATCAGTATTGAAATTTGGGCGTATTGGGTATTTGTGCCAAATTAGGTCCAGTGAATGAAAATACATCCTGCATATCAGATATTTACATTATGGTTCAGAACAGTAGCAAAATTACTGTTATGAAGTAGCAACAAAAATATTTTTTTATGGTTGGGGGTCACCACAACATCAGGAACTGCATTAAGGGGTCATGGCATTAGGAAGGTTGAGAACCACTGGCCTAAGGGATGGTGTCCATAGAGCTTTAGAGTTTGCAGTTAGAGGTCACAAGAGCCCCATGTGGCTTGTCGACTTCTGACCTAGAAGGCCACACTTTTCCTACTTCTGATGTCGGAAATCATGCTGTAACGACTCTCCAACTCTCGGTAAGGATCACGCGTAGATTGAAAGCACGGTCCAACACGATTTTATTGCAGGTACGACACATGTGAAGCAAAAGCACCTGCCCGCCACCAAAACACAACTTATATACCCCAACCCCCCCTCCCATTGCCCATGCAATGTCCAGGCAGGGTTGCACCATATCCGGTGATTCAGCATATCCCATAGTCCAAAGGGATGTGACCTCATGGCCCCATGAGTCAGCATTAGGAGTCCAATTGTCCAATGTCCAGGCTCAGAGGAGTTACATCACTTCCCTCTTCAGCCTTGCACACATCTGGAAGTTACCTCACTTCCACATGACTCAGCACAGTCTTATATAACTGGAGCCCAAGGTCACCCAAGAACTAGGGCAAAGGTCGATGCAATCTCATGCCAGGCTGGGAGCTTGAACTTCACCCAAGCTCAAGTCTCCCAATCCTGACATAACGGCCTCCTCCACCACGTCCTCCCCCTGTAAAACAAAATATCATTCAATCCGGAGGATGAAAGGGGCCCACATACTTTTTCAAAAGACCACAATGAAACGTGGGATGAACTTTCCCTAAACTCTTGGGCAATAGAAGGGTATAGGAGACCTTATTCACTGCTTTTTCAATTCTAAAAGGCCCAATATACTTCGGACTCAATTTCTTAGATGGATAACCTAATTTCAAATTCTGTGTGGATAGCCACACTAAATCCCCTTCACTGTACTCCTCCCCTTCTCGCCTCTTCCGGTCACCAAACATCTTATAAGAACGCTGTGCCTTCCCCAAAGCTTCCGCTACTTCCTTCCAATCTTCCCGGGCTCTTATCTTCCACTCCACCTTCTCCTCCCCTCCCAGCTCTAACAGCTGGGGTAAAGGAGCCACCTCCTGACCATAGACTATTTCAAAAGGAGACCTTCCGGTGGACGAATGCACAGAGCTATTGTATGCTACTTCAGCATAGGGCAACAGATCAGACCAATTAGTTTGCTCTTGATTACTAAAAATGCGTAGATAAGCCCCTAACGATTTCTGCGTTCTTTCTACGCCGCCATTACAACAAGGATGATAAGAGGTCGTAAGACGCCTCTGAGCCCCTAGCACCTCCAAAAACCGCTCCCAAAACTGAGCAGTAAACTGCACTCCACGATCGCTCAAAACTTGTTCCGGGCACCCATGCAACCGGTACACATGCTGCACATACAACTCCGCCAAGCGTTCCGCAGAAGGCAACCCCTTCAATGGAACAAAATGAGCCTGCTTCGAAAACATATCTAGTACGGTCCAAATGTACTTATAACCCCGACTCGAAGGCAACTCCCCCACAAAATCAGTGCTGACATGGGTCCATGGCCTCACAGGAGTAACTACCACCTGAATCAACCCCTGCGGCTTCGCAGAGGGAACTTTATTCCTGGCACACACCTCACAACACTCTACATATCTCTTCACCTCAGCCCTCATAGCTGGCCACCAATACCGCTTTTTCAAGGCCAACAGAGTCTTCGTAACTCCCCAATGTCCAGCAGCCCTGTGATCGTGATTCAACCTCAGCACCTTTTCTCTCATACTCTGAGGGACATACACCTTGCCTCCCATAATCCATAACCCGTTCAATGACTTGCATTCCTTCTCATGACTCTGCAACCATACATCACCTACATAACCCTTCTGCAATTCCAAACTCCACTCATCCACTACTCCCTCTTCTTTCTTAATTTCTTTCGCCGCCTGAGCCCTTGTCTGCACGGCCAGACCCCAATGTTCTCTAGCAAACACCTCCTCCACCTTATGCATCTCATTCTCACCTACACTCGGATACCGAGACAATGCATCAGCCACCACATTCTCTTTACCTCTAATATGCTGGAGCCTGAAATTAAACCGAGCAAAAAACTGCGCCCACCTCACTAACTTGGGAGATAACTTCTGGGGATTTCTTAAATACTGAAGGTTCTGATGGTCAGTCATCACAACAAAAGGGAAAGCAGCGCCCTCTAAAAAATTGCCTCCACGTCTGCAAAGTTGCGCACAGCAAACGCCTCCTTCTCCCACACTGGCCATCTCTTCTCATGCTCCCCAAACTTTTTCGAAAAATACGCACATGGCCTCATTCTACCCTGCTCATCCTTCTGCATTAACACTCCACCATACGCCCAAGCAGAAGCGTCACATTGCACCACAAACGGCTTATCCACATTCGGATGCATTAACAACGGCCCATTCAGAATGCTTCTTTCAACCTCACAAAAGCCTCCTGGCATTCCTTCGTCCACTCCAACTTAGCCCCTGGAGACTTAGTCTTTCTCGACTCGCCCTTACCCTTGGTCTTCAATAACTCAGTGAGCGGAAGAGTTATCTCCGAAAACCCTGCTATAAAAGTGCGATAAAAATTGGCCAATCCCAAAAAAGCCTGCAATTGCCTACGGGTTTGCGGAGCCTCCCAGCTCAACACATCATCCACCTTGGCCGGATCCATCGCAACTCCACTCTCACTAATTCTGTATCCCAAAAAATCAATCTGATTCTTGCCAAATTCACACTTGCTCAACTTCACATATAGACTCGCCTGTCGCAGTCTCTCTAACACCTCTCTTACCAGACGAACATGCTCATCTCTGGTACGCGTCACAATCACGATATCATCCAAATATACAAACACCCCCTTATACAAAAGGGGGTGCAACACCTCATTAATCAACTGCATGAAAATACCGGGAGCTCCGGCCAAACCGAATGGCATTACGGCCCATTCGTAGAGCCCGAGGGGGCAAGAGAAAGCAGTTTTCCACTGATCGCTCCTTTTCACTCTCACCATGTGAAACGCGTCAATCAAATCCAGCTTTGTAAAAAACTTACCACCCCCCAACTGCCCTAACAAATCTTTGATAAGTGGCAAAGGGTAACAGTTGGTGGTACTTACAGCATTCAAACCTCTATAATCAATACACATCCGCAAACTACCATCCTTTTTCTCGCGAAACAACACTGGTGCCGCAATGGGAGACTCAGACCTCCGAATAAACCCTCTCTTCAAATATCCATCTATTTGCTCCCTCAACGCTTCCTTCTCTTTCACAGTCATGGCATATATCTTGGGCTTGGGTAGGACAGCCCCTTCCTTGACCTCTATACTACACTGTACGTTGCGGGAGGGGTAAACCCTGAGCTAAAATCGGGTTAAACACGTCTACATAATCCCAGTACTCAGCAGGCACCCCTTGTACATCACTCCTAATCTCCTCCCTCTTATTAGGGGAACATTGCACCACCCCCGTTTTCCAATCGATCTTGGGATTAGCCTGCTCAAGCCAAGGTAACCCCAATACTACCTCATGACCTTTAATGGGGGCCACCACAAAGTCAATGTCCCCCTCCCAGGGTCCCACCCGACCCTTTAAATCTTTAGTCCCCACAGAGAAAGGGCCCCCCTCAATAGAGGATCCATCTAATTGCGTAAATGTTACAGGTGGTTCCAAGGGCTTCGTACCCCACCCAAATCCCCAATCAACTTCGGGGACATAATGTTCTCTGAACACCCACAGTCTACTAAAGCTTTTCTTTCCACAATCCCATCTCCTTTAATCAAACCCAATGTACATTGAATATTGGAGCTCACCCCAACACTTTTCCTATCATCAATGTCCACACAAGCTGCTTTAGCGGAGGCCACCTTCACCGGTTCCAGTGCCTGCCTTTGTCGGCACTGGGACGCAAAATGACCAGGTTGCGAACAAATAAAGCAGAGGCCTCGTCCCTTCGATGGCCTTTTCACTGGACTGGATCGGTTGTCACTGCCCCGTCTAGCCTCTCCTCCACGGAATCGCCCCTCCGCAACACCACGACCGGATCCTCTGGGCCTCATGGGTTGGAAACGACGCCGCTGCACCTGGGCTAGGATTCCCTCGACACTGCCAGCCAACTGGATCCAGCCATCAACATCTCCAGGATCATCCCGATGTAGACACCACTCCAGGATCTCCTTACGCAGGCCGTCTTTAAATAATTCCAGTAAGGTAGCCGGAGACCACTCTGCAACTTTTCCGGCCAAGCCCATAAACTCCTCCGCATACTCAGTGACAGACCGGGATCCCTGAGTCAGGCAACGCAGCGCTTCCTTTGCCTTAATCCTTTCCAACGGATCTCGAAACCGCTTCAGACGCTTGTAAGAAGGCTCCCACGGAATGCAAACACGGGTCTCGACGGTCATGGCATTGAACATACCACTCGGCTGCCCTTCCCTTGAACACCGCTCCAATAGCCCGCACTCGGCTGCTGTCGCTAGGATAGAGGTGACCATAGTCCTCCATATGGTCCTGCACCGCAGCGGCAAAGAAGGCTACTTTACAGGCTTCCCCTTCAAATTCGACCCGCAATGGTTCCTTTTTCATACGGGCCCCGAATTCCTGGGAAAGCGCTTCCCTTCCATGAGGGACCTCAAGCCTGGTAACACCTCTTCCCATTCCGGCTTGTTTCAGAGGCCGCCATGACTTCCTCCTGGATGGCCACCATCGATCCTCACTCCCAAAGGAGATCTAGGACGCTCAGCTGATAGTCCGCCATCCATCCAAGAATAATAAGTGAAGTCTCCTCCGCCCGGAGCACTCCAAACCGACTCCATCGGCTCTCTTCGGGACATGGCACGAGACATCCTTCTCATAGTCTGTTCCATAGCCTCCAACTTACACCCCATCACTTCCAACTCCGAGGGTGATGCCGGTTCCGTGGTTTCACTACCACATTTCCTCCCAACTGGCCTGTCCTTCGGCACAGTTTCTCTGGGGCCACGCACTTCTGGATCCGCCCGAGCTGCCCAGTCCTTCGGAACAGTCTCTCCGATCCCTCCGGCCCTCCGGACCTCCATCTGTCTGGAGTCAAATCTCTCTCTCCTTCGCCGGGCAACCTCCAAGCTCACCTGAGCTTCCCATAGTCGCTCCGCTTCTTCAAATTCCTCCTCCTGGGCAACAGCACCTTCCATCATTTCACGGTGCTCATCCGGGCAACCCACTTGGTCGAGAGTGGTCCAATCCCACTCCATAGTACGCCGGATTTCCTCAGGAGCCGAGTCCCATCTATCGATATATTCTTCTTCTCTCCAAGCCAACCTCTCCATTGCTGGGATAGTTGAAAAGGGGCTTTTGCTTCTGTAACGACTCTCCAACTCTCGGTAAGGATCACGCGTAGATTGAAAGCACGGTCCAACACGATTTTATTGCAGGTACGACACATGTGAAGCAAAAGCACCTGCCCGCCACCAAAACACAACTTATATACCCCAACCCCCTCCCATTGCCCATGCAATGTCCAGGCAGGGTTGCACCATATCCGGTGATTCAGCATATCCCATAGTCCAAAGGGATGTGACCTCATGGCCCCATGAGTCAGCATTAGGAGTCCAATTGTCCAATGTCCAGGCTCAGAGGAGTTACATCACTTCCCTCTTCAGCCTTGCACACATCTGGAAGTTACCTCACTTCCACATGACTCAGCACAGTCTTATATAACTGGAGCCCAAGGTCACCCAAGAACTAGGGCAAAGGTCGATGCAATCTCATGCCAGGCTGGGAGCTTGAACTTCACCCAAGCTCAAGTCTCCCAATCCTGACACATGCAATTTCTGACTTGCCAGACGAGGCAACATGAGATAGTAACATGCTATCAAAACTTGATTCCTCTTTTCTGTTTTTCAAACTTTAGGGCCAGAATCCTCTTGGGACATACGGCTTTATGGGTGGACTTAAATCCACAGGAAACAGAACTCAGCAGTCCAATAATGTTCACTTTTAGTAAAGGGCTGCTATGAAGGAGAGCCAGAAAAGTGACTGGTGCACATTGAAACTGCTGCACGACGTGACAAATTCATATCAGGATGGATTCACACTGGTCCTGTTGTGCATCCAGATACTGACTAGGAAGTGCTGATGTGCATTGAGGCACTGCTGGTGGTGTCTCATTACACATCTTTGCAATTCACTAACAGGGTTTCTTAGCATCTCTACTACACATTTACATAAAGAAATGTTATGTCCACTGTGATAGAGAATTCCAGTCTGGAAGTGACCCTGAGTGATACTTCAGAAGAACAATGCATTCTCTGTTTTCCCATTTACATTTCGAGCTGCGCAATGGGTCCAGAACTTGTAAAAATGCATTGTGTAGCAACGTTCCCATGTAGCTGTTAAATCATCTCTTTGCAGTAGAAAACTTAACATTATTTTTGTAAAAAAATGGAAAAAAAAGGTTAGCAATATTTTAAATGTTCTAATACTTATCTAATACTCACCTTTTTGAGGATTGTTCCGAAAGAATTCTGATTATTTTCTTTTATAACCATGTTTTTGGACTACAACTCTGGAGACCATGATTTGATTCACCATTTGGCCATGGAAACCCACTAGATGACTTTGGGCAAGTCATCGACTCTCAGCTGCAGATAACACTGCAATTGGTTCGCAAATTTTGACTGATTTATGAGGCCATAAAGAACTCCAGGAATCGCTGAAAGGAATGCAGAAGAACAACAAGGGAAGCTGGAAAATGCTGAGAGAGATGAGGAGTGCGTCGGCTCCCCCTGGTGGCCAGAACTTTGTCAGAAGTTTGCCAGAAAAAAAAGCCTCTTTGTTCGTCTTTGTTCGTCTATGTTCGTCAATATATGTATATGTTGAACTGCAGGGATTGTCTGCAAGTATATGTACTGTTACTGTAATCCGCTCTGAGTCCCCTTCGGGGTGAGAAGAGCGGAATATAAATGAAGTAAATAAATAAATAAATAAATTTAAGGACAACATAAATCAGAAAAAACGTGAAGACATAATAGCAACAATGGTAAAACTGCCATATTGAAATGTGTTGCTTTTCAAGTAAAAAGCAGTCACTAATTAAAAAAAATAACTTCAAGTACAAACATTCAGTGACTAATATGTTGGATTTTTTTTTGTTTTGTAAAATAGATTTCCAAGCTTTGGTGGCGATGAGATGTGAATGTTCTAGCTGTGGTGTTAATCCCACGATGGCACTTCTGCTGTCAGAAAGAATTTCCTGGAAATATTATTAGATCCCACTTCAAATTCTATTTTTATCATGTATATTGCTTATCTCCTGATATGTATTATGGGAAACCTGTTACCAGCACATTTTAAAAAAATAGGTGCCCTTTCTGAGAAATAGCTCATATTTAAAATGCTTGTTTTGCTTTAGTGAGTTATTCCAAAATAAGCTTTTGTTAGCAACTATATGAAATAATCCAAGATTAACCCTTTTTAATTGTCCTGGAACATTTTTACAAATATTTTGCTTGTGCAGGATCTTTCAAATGTGCCTGAGATTTTGCTCTCATCATACTACATTTACATAAAGAAATGTTATGTCCACTGTGATAGAGAATTCCAGTCTGGAAGTGACCCTGAGTGATACTTCAGAAGAACAATGCATTCTCTGTTTTCCCATTTACATTTCGAGCTGCGCAATGGGTCCAGAACTTGTAAAAATGCATTGTGTAGCAACGTTCCCATGTAGCTGTTAAATCATCTCTTTGCAGTAGAAAACTTAACATTATTTTTGTAAAAAAATGGAAAAAAAAGGTTAGCAATATTTTTTAAATGTTCTAATACTTATCTAATACTCACCTTTTTGAGGATTGTTCGAAAGAATTCTGATTATTTTCTTTTATAACCATGTTTTTGGACTACAACTCTGGAGACCATGATTTGATTCACCATTTGGCCATGGAAACCCACTAGATGACTTTGGGCAAGTCATCGACTCTCAGCTGCAGAAAACACTGCAATTGGTTCCCAAATTTTGACTGATTTATGAGGCCATAAAGTACTCCAGGAATCGCTGAAAGGAATGCGGAAGAACAACAAGGGAAGCTGGAAAATGCTGAGAGAGATGAGGAGTGCGTCAGCTCCCCCTGGTGGCCAGAACTTTGTTAGAAGTTTGCCAGAAAAAAAATTGCCTCTTTGTTCGTCTTTGTTCGTCTATGTTCGTCAATATATGTATATGTTGAACTGCAGGGATTGTCTGCAAGTATATGTACTGTTACTGTAATCCGCTCTGAGTCCCCTTCGGGGTGAGAAGAGCGGAATATAAATGAAGTAAATAAATAAATAAATAAATTTAAGGACAACATAAATCAGAAAAAATGTGAAGACATAATAGCAACAATGGTAAAACTGCCATATTGAAATGTGTTGCTTTTCAAGTAAAAAGCAGTCACTAATTAAAAAAAATAACTTCAAGTACAAACATTCAGTGACTAATATGTTGGATTTTTTTTGTTTTGTAAAATAGATTTCCAAGCTTTGGTGGTGATGAGATGTGAATGTTCTAGCTGTGGTGTTAATCCCACGATAGCACTTCTGCTGTCAGAAAGAATTTCCTGGAAATATTATTTGATCCCACTTCAAATTCTATTTTTATCATGTATATTGCTTATCTCCTGATATGTATTGTGGGAAATCTGTTACCAGCACATTTTAAAACATAGGTGCCCTTTCTGAGAAATTGCTCATATTTAAAATGCTTGTTTTGCTTTAGTGAGTTGCTCCAAAATAAGCTTTTGTTAGCAACTATATGAAATAATCCAAGATTAACCCTTTTTAATTTTCCTGGAACATTTTTATAAATATTTTGCTTGAGCAGGATCTTTCAAATGTGCCTGAGATTTTGCTCTCATCATATGCCTCATATGTTTTGATTACAAATAAATCACAGGCATTAAGCAATCGGAAATGTATGTGATGTCCTACATTTGCACACACAGTATTACCTTCCAACCCCTGAAATAATGAGACAGGCAAAAGTAATTGGATCAGATTTGGGCAACCTTTATTTTAAAGTTACCTATTTAGGTTTAACCTCACTAAACTCAGGTGTCAAGGGAACAAGGTGTGGCCTAGCCAAGGTAGCGTCCGTGAGTGAACGATCCCTCGGCTACACTGGGAAACTCTCCTGATTCCCCTATAACACAAAACTGGGCAACGTCTCAAGGAAAACACAAGAAAACCCCTCTGGAAATACTTAACTGGACTCTCAAAATTTCTGGACCAATGGTATCCCCCTCAGCCTTAAACAGCCGTCCAGGTGAGTGCATTTGTGTACTGGTCCAACCAACTTTGAAGAGTGCATGAGTGAAATGGATCTATGGATTACCCTAAACTATTTACGCTGTCCTATTTATAGAACTGCCATCCCAGAAAGTCCCAGTAACAGTACAGGATAGGCAAAAAAACAACAACCTAGAATGTAGAAGGGGAAAAATTCCTACCCGGCCCCTAAGGCGACCGCTATACTGTCACTGGGCAGGAGTGGTGGGTCAACACCTCAAATGGGAATGAAGGAGGAGGCTGCCCCTACTCCATAAGCAGCCTCCGCCCAGTCCCCAGAAGGTTCCATCCAAGGAACCAATCGCCTCCCTTCGTGGGAGGAGGTAATTACCTTTCCCCGGCCACTGCGTAGGCAGGGAAAGGGCCCTACCCTCATAACCACAGTTTTGAAATCCATAGTTCCTCTTAATCTTGCTTCAAAAATGTCTCTCCCCACAAAGTGTCTGTGGGCCGCGTTGGGAGCCCTTCCAGACAGGCCCTATATCCCATGATCTGATTCCAGGTTTTCGGTTTATCTCAGATTAACAGAATCTGGCAGTGGGGACTAATATAATCCTGTTTAATGCAGAAAATCTGGGATCAGATCCTGGAATATAGGGCATGTCTGGAAGGGCCCTAGATCTTCCAGTGTGGTAAGTTTTTGGTCAAGTAAAAATACAGGGTTTGCTAATATTCATGGTTTCACATAGCTGTGGATGGGTCTCAGAACATATCTCCTGTGGATCTTGGGGTTGTACTATACATGTTCATTACATTATGGCTACTCTGTAAGTTACTTTCATGTATGAATGCCCTGCTAGTCACATTGATGGGCTGCCTCCAAGTTCTAGTGTTATGATAATTTTCCAAATGAACTCATGATATCCAACACACTGCTTTTCAGTGATAGCAGTTGACATATTCAGCTGACAGTCATCAGCTACACCAACTCAAACACATAGAACCCAAGAAATGAATTGGACTCGTACATTTTTAATATCTGGAAGCAACATTTATCAGGGCAAAAAACCCCCCACCAAAGTTAATCAAACAGCTTGACAACAAACTTTTGCTTATTGAGTCCAATTTCAGTTACTTGTTTATAAATTTATGTACTGTATAAATATACATTTTAGTACAAAACAATCCTCTAAATGTATTTGTTATAAAAGAGTCATCATTCACCATTGGATTGTATCACATTTATTTTGGAATGGAAAGAACATTAATTAGGTCTACACCCACAATATTGCTTATTCACTTAGAAAGACATTTCATTTTATAGAGATCATTAGGTCCCGATCAATATTTGGAGATGGGAATGAATCCGCCCTCAAGCAAGAATCCATTGGTAATTCTGGTTCATGCATATCTTAATTACCCTTGGCGAAACCATGTGTGACCCTCTTTCATCTTATTGTTTTGCTTCTTGTTATGTTATTTATCATAATGGTGTACCCTTCTTAAGCATTTAAGTATCAGAACAGCATAAAGCGATTCTGTAAAAAACACCCTTATCATACTAGCATTAAAGATGTTGTCGTGTGTCTTCAAATCGTTTCCGACCTATGGTAACCCTAAGACAAATGTATCATGGGTTTTTACCCTTGCCTTCCCATGAGGCTGAAAGAGTGTGACTTGCCCAGAGTCACCCAGTGGGCTTCCATGGCTAAGCAGGGATCTGATTCTTGGTCTCCAGAGCCATAGTCCAACACTCAAACCAATACACCACCTCGAACACATGCAGCTCTGTTGTGACATATTGAAGTGCTAAGAATTAGAAATGGAATCTCTTTTGGACTGCCTTCCCTAGTCAATATATGGCCTTTATATGGGATTTTGAGACTTGTTTTGTTCCATATTGCTTTCAGTTCATATTTTACTGCATTACCAGTTACAATACCTGTTACAATATCCTGTCTTTTAAAATATATTTTTATTCTGATTTCTAATCTAATTTTAAATAACTGTTTACTGGGGAGTTGTCCTTCCCCTCTTAGGGCGCTTGTGCCCGCTTTGTGCTGGTCAGTGACCGTAATAAAGTTTTGTTGTTGTTGTACTGCATTACCAGTTAATTTGTGCTGTTTTAAATATATGTGTGCAAGGCATAGTTGAATATTTTCTACACTATATTTTATTTAGTGGTGGTAGTAGCGATGTCACTAGGGGCTGTGGGGGTTAAAGCACACTAGCAACCTCTTCACACGGTGGTGGTGAAGGGTTTTTTGCCCTTTCGGCACGGAGCCCACAAGCTCCCATCAAACTCAGTAAAAGTACTTCTTGGGTTGCTCTATGGTGGAACTGTCACAAAAACCCTGCCACTGCTAAAAAATCGGCAACAGGATTTTCCATAAGGAGAGATGGGTTGTGCCAGTTTATAGATGCTTCTCCCCCATGTGATGAAATAGGGGGGAAGCTGGGATGGTGCAGGGTGACAGGTCCCCATGCCTCCTGGGTAGGCGTTGCCAAAATCACTGGGATCCGTAGCAATTTGTGGCAATTCCGGCAGTGTGTGTTACAAAGTCCTAGTAGTGGACATATCAAATTGACTATCTGTGGTGTTCCAGCCTACTGTTCCAGCTACTGTTCCCCCCAGCCTAGGGTGGCCTCCCTGCTGAATGGTCAGAGACATGCACCAGTGGTACCAGGGGATCAGGCCCAAGATGAGGATGATGGGTGGCCAGAGGTGGATGCTCCTGCAAATGCAGACCTGTCTTGGGATAATGACTGGCTGCATCGTTATTACCCGGAGGAAGGGGTTAACGATGATTCAATGGAAGTCAGTTTGGAAACGGCCAGTGAGACTTCGGATAACCTTGAGTCCCACGAGAACTTGCCTCCCATGCCAGCTGGGGCCCAGGGAAGCGGGGAGGATACTGTGTCTGACAGAGATACGAGTCCAGCTGGGGCCAGTAATGAGAAGGAATTTGATAGAAAGGCTTCTATCCGTTCTTCGAGGAGAGATTGGAATCTGCGAAGGGGGATTCAGTGGTCCCACAGAAAATAGACTCTTTTTAAGACTGGGGAAAAGTCTGACAGACTCGAAGCTACGTTTGGACTAAGTGTTTCTTGGCTCCAGAGTTCCAGATCAAGTCTACCACAGGGGGTGGTTTTGCTCTGCTGTTCCACGTTTCTTGTTTGGCCATCGTTACGGTTGCCTTGGACTCTAAGTTTCAAGTTTGGCTGCAGGAGCAGTAGGCCTTTGCTGTGGATTCTTTTCCATGGGATTTACTCCGTTTGAGAGCTTTTAACAGAGTTATTTTGGGACTTACTTTTTGCTTTACTTTCTATCTTTTGGACTATCCTTTATTCTAAATAAAGCTACTTTACATTGATTGCTTGTGTGTGTGGTCTGGGGGAATACGTCCCGGATCTGAAGTGCAACACTGTCTCAATTAGAGTGGGCACCATATAATAATAATAATACACTTTATTTATATTCCGCTCTTCTCACCCCGAAGGGGACTCAGTACGGATTACATTACACATATGGCAGACAGTCCCTGCTGGCTGACATGCAATTACAAATCATTGTACAGACAAACATGTGCAGACAAACATGTAATTAGAAGGATTTTTTTTCTTTTCTGACTGCGTTGCTCCATTACGTCACAAGGGGGTGCCGTTGTTTCATCCTCATCCTCAGACAAGAGCCTCTGGTTCCGCATTCCACCTCCTGGCAGCCGATCTTCCTTATTTTATTCAGGTGTTGTAAAGTCCTTATAAAAATCCTTCCCCGCTGAGTGGTTCCTATTCATCTACTCACAGCTGGCTTGTTTTCGATCTGTTAGGTGGACAGTGGACAGGGCTCACAGCTGGGTGTCCAGACCAGCCCGGGAATCAAACACGCAACTTTAGGATTGCAAACACAGCTGTTGTTTCCACTGTGCTATCTCTCCGGCCCTGACCCTTCATCTGTTTTAGGTGGCAAGAATGGGAAGTGGGAGAGTTTCCTTTCCTCTCCCCTCTTCTCCTCTCCCTTTTTATGTCCATAGGAAGCAACCCCCTCAACCTTCACCCCCAGTGCCAAAACAAGTATTAGCTTTTCAAACAAATGCCACCAGTGTGTGTGTGTGTGTGTGTTGCTGTTGGCATGATGGCAGGCAGGGAAGAGGACTTAGATCCATTAGAAGTGCCTTGTCTTTCCCCCTGATTGTGTGGCACTGGCAGTGCCTGACCAAATGATGGTGGGGTTGCTCTGGAGAAAAGAAGGCAGTGAACAATGGTCTGAGCTCCCCAGTATGGTGAAGGGGGATGGTTTCCCAGAGCCAGCATGATGTGGGCTTCCAGTCGATGGGCTGCCTCCATTCCCTGCAGTGGATGACATAAACCCTAGTGAAACCACTGACTGTAACAGAGATTATGATAATGATATAACGACAGAGATGAAGCAATTTCACATCAAACCTGGCAGCACAGAAAGTTCTGACTTGCCTTTCTATCTCCTACTCCAACTACAGACCTCAGAAAGCTTTTAATTGTTTTCCACCCATCTCCACTTCACATGGATTCAGCAAGGTGGGTGTGCTGCCATCGTGTCTCGTTTGACCCTTAGAGGCCGTAGCAGCATTGAAGTTTCCTGAAAAAATATGGATATTTAGTGAAATATGTTCCCTTTTTAATAGGAAGTAATCCATTTTGTAGAAGCATCGCATGTAATTTGGTGCAATTGAACTTCGTCTTTAACCTTTTGCTATGATTTATGTGATTAGGTCACCAGAGAAAGTAGTTTTCGAAAGCATGATTAACCACTTTAAGGAAATGATTTCTGTCTTCAAGCACTCTGTGTAACTGCACTGCTTCAAGTGTTTGTCCTTCCTTGTAAAATTGCTGGGGTGAGAGAAGGGGAAGCAAGGGGGAAACATGTTGCTTTGAAGAATTGTCTTAGATTTTTTTTTGAAAAATGAGGACCCTGGAGGCCAAGGCAGTCAGCAGAAGATGACTGGAAGCTCTATTATGACTATTGTTTTTATGGATTGAATATTGTTTTAACTTGGAATGACTGTGCATGATGCTGATGAAATTGTATTTTAATGTGTCTTAATGTATCTTAATTGTTGTGGGGTTTTGGGGTTTTATGCTGTTATGATGTGGGCATCGAATTGTGCCGTACTGTAAGCTGCTCTGAGTCCCCCCTCGGGGGTTGAGAAGAGCGGGGTAAAATCCTGAAATAAATAAATAAATATCAGAAGTGATTTCCATGGACCAGGCTTTCCACCCATCTCCACGTCATATAGATTCAGAAAGAACGGAGGTGGGTGTGCTGCCACTATGTCTATCACGATTATCAGATGAGAGGTGATTTCCATGGACCTGGAAATGTGATTTCCCACTTGCTCGCTTTTGAGCATAATTCTTCCACTAATGAGTGGTGCAGAACTGTCCTCAACATTTTTGTTGACTGGGGCAAATGGCATGATGATACACCCTTACCCCTAGTTCCACTCATAAAATCTAAGCAGGCTCCAGTTGAACTACAGTTAATACTTGTAACAGGGTAAGATCTTCCATTTCATCTAAAAATGTTTCAAAAGCTCTGAATAGATTACATCTATCTATGTATATAATAAGTCAGGGCTGTCCAACTGGCGGCCCCGGGGCCGGATCCGGCCCCGTAGCCTGTTGGACACGGCCCCACCTATGCCCTCAGCCGCCATTTTTAAATTTTTAAAAAAATTGATTTTTTTTTTAAAAATGGCGGCCGGGGGGGAGGGGGAGGTGGGGCAGGGAGGAGGAAGAGAGCTGGCTCCTCCTCCTTCGCCCTTCCTCCTTCCCCCCTGCACCGCGGCTCACGATGGAGCCGCGGCGCGTCACGGGGAGGAGGAGGGCGAAGGAGGAGGAAGTCAGCTGGCTGCTTTCTTCCTCCTTTGCCCCTCCTCCTTCCCCCCCGTGCCGGCGCTCGGGATCGGGGCAAGGCGCGCGGGAAAAGGGAGAAAGGAGAAGCCAGTCAGCTGATTGGCTTCTCCTCTCTCTCCCCCAGCGCGAGGATCCCAGGCGTCGGCGCACGCGCGGGAAAGAGAGAGAGAGCCAGTCAGCTGACTGGCATCTCTCTCTCTCTCCCAGCGCCCAGGCGTCGGCGCGCGCGGGGAAGGAGAGAGAGAGAGAAGCCAGTCAGCTGACTGGCATCTCTCTCTCTCTCTCTCTCTCTCTCCGCGCGCCCAGGCGTCGGCGCCTTGAGGAAGGAGAGAGAGAGAGAAGCCAGTCAGCTGACTGGCATCTCTCTCTCTCTCCCCGCCGCCCAGGCGTCGGCGCGGCGGGGAAGGGGAGAGAGAGAGAGAAGCCAGTCAGCTGGCTGGCATCTCTCTCTCTCCTCGCCCAGGCGTCCAGGCGTCGGCGCGGGAAGGAGAGAGAGAGAGAGAGAAGCCAGTCAGCTGACTGGCATCTCTCTCTCTCTTCCCGCGGGCCCAGGCGTCGGCGCGCGGGGGAAGGAGAGAGAGAGAAAGCCAGTCAGCTGGCTGGCATCTCTCTCTCTCTCTCCCGCAGCGCCAGGCGTCGCGCGCGGAAAGGAGAGAGAGAGAAAGCCAGTCAGCTGACTGGCATCTCTCTCTCTCTTCCAGCGTGCCCAGGCGTCGGCGCGCGGGAAGGAGAGAGAGAGAAGCCAGTCAGCTGACTGGCATCTCTCTCTCTCTCTCTCTCCCCCGCGCCCAGGCGTCGGCGCGCGGGAAGGAGAGAGAGAGAGAAGCCAGTCAGCTGACTGGCATCTCTCTCTCCCCCGCGCGCCCAGGGGCGGGCGGGCGGGGCTGGGGAGGGGCTGGGGCGGTGCCGAATGGCCCCCCAGGTCATCAGTGACCTCAAGTCCGGCCCTTGGCCGGTTAGAAGTTGGACAGCACTGTAATAAGTCAATGTTTGTGGCGGGAGGTGCAGCGGGAGGTGCGGCGGGAGGAATATGTGGCAGCTTTTTGATTGGTCGTCAATGTGGGCTTATTTGCATAAAGAACTCTCTTTGGCCAGCCACAAAACTCCAACACTAAGGCACCAGACAGTTTTTCTGTTGGAAATGGAATGTTCATTTCCTAATAGGATTTCACTACAGAGAGAGGTTTCCTGATGAACTGAGAGCACTACTAGCATTACAAGCTAGGCCCAAAAATAGACATACATCCTTCCAGCTAAAGGTGAAAACACCACTTTTCCCAACAGGCCTCAGCCTGAATGGACAGTAAGGCTTCCTAGGCCTCAGCCTGCATTGACAGTATGGCTTCCTAGGCCTCAGCCTGTATTGACAGTAAGGTTTCCTAGGCCTCAGCCTAAATTGACAGTACGACTTCCTAGGCCTCAGCCTAAATTGACAGTAAGGCTTCCTATGCCTCAGCCTCAATTGACAGTAAGTCCTCCTAGGCTTCAGCCTAAATTGACAGTAAGGGTTCCTACGCCTATAACATAAATTTCTATCCATTCTATTCCCTACTGTGGGCACCTGCGGCTTCTGGCCCCAATGGAGTGGCTTCCTAATGTTAAATAACCGGTGGTTTTATATAGAGGCACATATGAGAAATCATGTTACAATTCAGCATATTTCTACACAACTGGAAATATTTGACAGTAAAAGGGGTTGGAGGTTTATTTGGAAGAGAAAAATATATAGATGGGGGGGAAATGTAAAATCCCTCAAGGCTCTCCTTCCTCTTCTGAAGCAACGTTTTCATAAACAAAGTAGCCACTGGGGTTTAAAAATCACACATTTGCATGACATCTCTACTGTGGGCCCTAGTTAAAATCTGCCCTTCCTTGTTTCTTTACTTTCTTTCCACCTGTCTTTAGTGACGCTGGAGAGAACCTGCCGTTCTCTTTGCACGTGCTGTTCTGTTTGGCTGCGGGCAGAAGTGCCAGTTGAAAACTACAGACAATTCCTATAGCAGCCCGGGTTGTGACCCATCAAAATTCCCTGGCTGGCTGAACAGTGATTAACATTTAAAATATATGCAAACTAGGCTCCTAATTAAAGTTCAATAATGTAAGACTTTGAACCTGTTCATTGCCTTTGGAAATAATCAGAAAAGCAGCCTGCTTATCACCCAAAGTCATTATCATAAAGCACTGCATTCCCTACCTCCCCGCACTTTTCAGCTCTGCAGTGGGGGACAAAAACTATTTCAGCTGCAGAATGTGCGTCTGAGAACGGTTGCATGGATTCCTTCGGGCACTGATTCAAATACAGTTTCCCTCTGCACACAGAGCTTGCTATAACAAAATATCTAAGGTGTGTGTGTGAAATAAAATATTGACCAAACAATAATAATCAATAACAAGAACAACATCATGTAAACTCAATACATATTAAAATTAACCAATAAATAATTTTATATTCATAATTTACATTCATAGTTTAAAAATAATCTGGATAGGCCTACCAAAAGGGCTGGGCTTTACTGCTATCTAGATCAGTGTTTCCCAACCAGTGTGCCGGGGCACACTAGTGTGCCGTGATTGATCATCAGGTGTGCCGTGCGAAATTACAGTGTAGAGAGAGAGAGAGAGAGCCTAACAGGAACTTCAGGCAGCGAAAATGAGGCTTTCCTGGCCGAAGCAGCAATGCCAGCCAGCCTGGCTGCAGTCAGGTAGAGACCTCAGCATCCAGAACTTTCCTCCCTCCCTCCTCTCTCTCTCTCCTTTCCTTCCTTCACTCCCTCTGCACGCCAAGGGCTACCTGGCTGCCCTCTGGCAGCAAGGAGGAGGAGAGGGAAGAGGAGTCAGCGGGAGCTGCTCCCATCTGACCCCACTCCTGGAGGCTCGAGGCGAGGCTTTCTGCCCTGTAGCCCCTCCGCGCCGGGGAAGGGGAGCAACCCCTCATCTCCTGGCCTCTCTTGGCTGGGCTCCAGGTTTGCTGCAGAGCAGAGGCCGGGATGCACAGCTCCACAGCCCACCTTGGTTCCTTCCTGATCTGGCCCCAAGGCGACAGCAGAGAAGCCGAAGGGACGCGGGGGGCACTCCTGGGGGGGCTGAACCCCTTCGGGAAGGAGAGCTGGGGTGGTGACGGCTGCGAGCCTCCACCGCAGTTTGTTCTGAGGCTCGGAGCCACCCTGTGTGCTCAATTCCTATTCGTCCTGCTCAGGTGAGCCCGAGTGCGTTTCGGCCACTCAGCGCAGCCCTCCCCTGCGGGACGGTGATGGGCCCCCTGCGTGTGGGCCTCCCGGGGGAGGGGGGTTTGGTGGAAGCAGCAGCGTCACAAGGGTGACAGTTAGTAAAATGACAGTGTCATTTTGTGTCATTTTGGTTGGTGGTGTGCCCCAGGATTTTGTAAATGTAAAAAATGTGCCGCGGCTCAAAAAAGGTTGAAAAATACTGATCTAGATGACAAATCACTTCCAGCAGATCATTCCACAATCTGGAGGTGACCACAGAACAGCCTAGGTTTAAGCTAAGATGATCCTGTAGGTCAAAGTTTTTTAAACTGTGGATTGCAACCCCTCTTGGAGTCCCGCAACTATATATAGGGGTTGCAAAAAAACTTCTGATCCTTGTCATTTTGTTTTGGACATTTACACGAATCTGTTAGCAACAAAGTTCAGTGAATGCTTTAGTTGTAATTCATAAACATAGAAAAATAAGCCTGCTTGTTTAGCAAAGCTTGCAGATTCTGATGTTACTTGATGACTCCCTTTTCAGGTTCAGAAATTCTTCCCTTCAAATTTTCATTCTAAAAACCAAGATGACTTCATAAATTGTAGTAAAGGTAAACATATTCCCCTGACGTTAAGTCCAGTCATGTCCGACTCTGGGGGTTGGTGCTCATTTCCATTTCGAAGCCGAAGAGCTGGCGTTGTCTGTTGGCAGAAGTTGGGGCTAACAGTGGGAGCTCATGCCGCTCCCCGGATTCGAACCTGCGACCTTTCGATCAGCAAGTTCAGCAGCTCAGTGCTTTAACCCACTGTGCCACTGGGGCTTATACTCAACTGAAATAAAAAAAATCAGTCATCTGCCACTAAAAGTTCAAGAATTTGGAACCTGTGCAGGGAGGGAAAAGTTAATACTATGTATTTGTGTGTGTGTGTGTGTAGGAAATGATATGGATTGTATGCATTTCTTTGAACAAGAGGGATGTGGATATGGGTCCATTTCAGGCACTGTACCACTGGGGCTTATACGCAACTGAAATAAAAAAAATCAGTCATCTGCCACTAAAAGTTCAAGAAGAATTTGGAACCTGTGCAGGGAGGGAAAAGTTAATACTACGTATTTGTGTGTGTGTGTGTGTGTATGAAACGATATAGATTGTATGCATTTCTGTGAAGAAGAGGGATGTGGATATGGGTCCATTTCAGGCACAAGTCCAACTCTGCAACCTGGGACCTCTTAGATTGAAGGTATGGACCTCCCAAAGCTCATTGTCTGTCTATATATGTTGTATGTCTATGGCATTGAATGTTTGCCTGTATATGTGCATTGTGATCCGCCCTGAGTCCCCTGTGGGGTGAGAAGGGCGGAATATAAATGATGCAAATAAATAAATAAATAAATAAATAAAGCACCCCATTGTGGCATCCCCATTTAGGAGAAGAAAGGAGAGCCAACAGAGTACAAGGACTTTCTCTTAGCATCAGGAAAATTGGTGTAAATATGTGTTTCTACATTTATTTATTTATTTATTTACTATATTTCTTTACTGCCCCTCTCAGCCCAAAGGTGACTCGAGGCGGTTTACAGAAGGCAATTTCTGCCATCCAATTAAAACACGATTAAAACAATTAAAACAATAACCATATAACACAACAATTAGCAATGAAAAATCATACAATTACAGTTCTCAGTGTCACGTTGAAATCACTTTCCATCACATCGTCGTCATTCCATAGATCTAATTAAACCGTTATATTTAATCAGCGAATGCCTGCTCAAACAGTCAGGTCTTGACTTTCTTATGAAATGTCAGGAGGGAGGGGGCTGATCTGATGTCACTAGGGAGGGCGTTTGAGAAGAAGACATACATCTCAACTACCAAATAAACATTTGAAAGAAATGAATCCACTGGAATAGTTGGCATCTTATAGTTTCCAAAGAGAAATTGTCTTCATGCCCTCTTGTCTTAGGGGAATAGCTACCATAACAACAGGGTTTTCTCTATGTGGAGCAATTGTTTTTGCGAGGGCTCTAGATCTTCTATTTCATGTCAAGGATGTGAAGGATCCAATGAAGAAACCCAATAAAGGCATAGCGGGACTGAGGGTCAGTGACCTCATATTGCTGAATCACTGAAATGTTAGTGCCAGAGGGACCAAAATTGAGAGCGGCCTGGATGTTTTCACAATGGGGCTGCTACATTTATTTGCCTGTCCGGGACCATCAGAACTATAATACCACAAAAGCTACTATCTGTGGAATATTGAATGTTGTATATCAGCGACCTTCATAAAGTAAATGCTTTATTATAGTGGTTGAATTGGAATGACAGGAGAGGGGCTAGCTAGCAGAACAACATTGTCTATTGTGCTGTTCAAACCATGTGACAAAGAACGATGAAAATAAAGTGTGGCCTCTTTGATATCTTACCTTCTTGGATCCTTCCATCCTTGCTGACTACTGTTGATTTGTGGAAGATGAAAGACAGTGATTCAATTTGTCACAACTTGGGAACAAATCAGCGTCTCCATCAGAGATATAGCTCTGGGGGCAGTGACCTCAACTGATATAAGAATTCTGCTTTCCACAGTGAAATATTCCTTCAGTCCCCAAATCTCTAGCTTTACAGTAACTTAAAACCTAAAGTGAGCATTAGAATCTGAATTCCGGCATCCAAAGAAATGTGCTAGGCCGACTTACCGGCCGAGCGGGTTGCGGGGCGGGGTTGCACTCGCCGCCATCTTGTGGAGAGATGCAGGGCCTTCTCCTTCCCAGAAACCCCTGGTGTGGTGGGAAGGTTTCCCGCCACCAAATGTCGGCCGGCCAATGACGGGGCTGGCCCCGCTCTGCCCCCTCTTTGCGCCGGCTGGCCTGCACTTCCACCTGGGCAGCCTATTTAAGGCCACCCGGGGCTGCCCAGGCTGCACGTGGGGGCCAGCTCTGTTTTTCCTCCCACCCTCCCTACTTATTGCATTGCTTGTTGGTGTCCATTTTGTTCATTCTTCGTGTCATTGTTGCATTGTTCATGGTTATTATTATTATTATTATCATTATTATGTTCTTTGTCACAACTCTGTGTTTGGCGTGTGGCATGGCCCCTGGATCAGGCTGGCTTATCACCCCTTGGTTGTAAGGGGGACAATGCCCAGGCCCCCTGGGGTGCTGAGTTTCTGTGGACAGGCATTGGGCCGCTCGCACCCCAGGCTTGCATACGCCTTTGGACATTAGTGGGGGCTGTACGACCTTGATCCAGGACCCATGCATGGCCGCCAACCCTTTGTTCCTGTTTTCAATAAATGAGTTATGGCCATTTTCATCTAACTACTTGTGTCTGTGTTATTGTCCTTGGCGCGAGGTGTGTCACCTTTGCACACGCAAAGGGACTGACAATGTTACCAAGGGAATGCAAATATACGAGTTCTATGTGAACACTTTTCTTTGTCATGGATTTACCAACCAGAACTTGGTACTTTTTTCACCATAACTTCTAGAATCCCCCAGCCATCATATTTCCAACTCTGAATATTTTTCAGACTCTGGCCACAACATGTAAATTCTGCACACATTGAAGCATGGTAAACAAATATCCGGGTTTTGTACAAACTTAAATTAGGGCCTGAGCAAATTATTCACATGACGATTCTTGGCTCCTTTGTCGTCTATGGAGAATTGTAAATATCTGGAGAGACTCTGAAAGAAGGATTTGTTGCCCTGAACTTCTACTTCTGCCGAGGTATCGGCATGCGTGTGAAACTGGGCTTGATTTATCTTAAGCAAGCATCCAAAGATGGTGCATGTACTGTATGATCAAAATCTCTCCTGACCCACAGAGACAAGAACACGAGCAATAAAGTAGTTTCTTCAACGTTTATAAAAGTACATAAGGATTGTATGCATGAGTAAAACAGAAAACAAGTTGAGTTCTCCACTTAACAAGCCATTGTTCATATAGTATTGTTCATTATAGCTTGAAACAATACAAAAAGTCTATTTCTTAAATAGAATTTCTAAAAAGAGGCTATTTCCTACAAACAGTGAGATGTTTATCCCATTTTTAAATAGTTGGGGAAAATTGCCATAGATCTCTTTAGAAAAACTATTAGCCATGCATTGGCTCTTGGGTCAGTTATACATTTTTCTTGAGAGCATCTGCAGTTCTGAATGCTGTTTTTCCCCAATGCAAAATTGTGTTTAAAATGCTGGCAAGAACAATCTTCCTTTAAGATGACATGTGATTTACACTGGTGTTTGGAAACTTGTGTCATCTTAAGTTCATCGAAGCTGACTGAGAAGGTGTCTTCCTCAAAGAAGGAAGTTCTTCTTTGAGGAACCTCACAAGGATCCTTTTATCCCAGGATAGACTACACAGCCCAATTTTTGGACAAACGTGTTGTCACAGGGCTCAGTATCTCACACAGGTGAGATAAATGGGCATATTTTAAGGCATATCTTAATGCAGAAGGACCATGAATCAGCTTCGCAGTGGCCAAATGCTGCATAAAGCTGATCCGGGATAATGCAGGGCAAGCCACCATAATGGGACCTTGCCCTGTGTTAACAAATCTGGTTGGATAATCCGAATTCTAGCCCAGCATTTTGGGCCCTGGGTTTACTGGATGTGGGTGGCTTGTGGTCAGAGGATTGCATCTACCGTCCTCTCATTTTCTCCAAGTTATGGTGCTCTATTGTTTCATGAAGATTGGCTTGACTATGGTGGTCCACGCCTTGGTTACCTCTAGACTGGACTATTGCAATGCACTCTACGTGGCACTACCCTTGAAGATGACCCGGAAACTTCAACTTGCCCAGCAATCAGCAGCCAGATTAATAACTGGGGCAAGTTACAGGGAGCGGTCAACCCCCCTGTTTAAAGAACTGCACTGGCTGCCATTTATTTTCCGGTCCCAATTCAAGGTTCAGGTGATCACTATAAAGCTCTAAATGGTTCGGGACCCGCCTACCTTTGTGACCGGATTTCCCTCCATGAACCAGAGTCACTCCTCCCCACTGCATGCTGGGAAACTGAGGCCCGGGCTGCTCTGGAGAGCCAGATGCAATCATGAAAAGAGCCACATCTGGCTCCCGAGCCATAGGTTCCTGACCCCTGGTCTATAGTAATCATCTTACTTTTGTCCTGGCTTGTGATTTTGCTTTTTGACTTGTTCTTTTCCTCCGCCTCCTCTTCCTCCTGGGTTGGTGTTTTCCTATAGCAAAGAATTAAAAAGCAAATATTATATGTGGCCCTTCAAACAATGAAGAGTAGCTTTGTTTACTGACCAAATTGCAATTAAATCTTTTTAATAATCCCTTATTATATTTAAGGGGCACCCATAATGAGATTTTTGTGTTATATAAGTATATTTTGATTTAACAACCTAATTAACTGATTGAGTTAATAGGCAGATGGTGAATTAAAGTTATTTAATTGGTTGATGGCCCTGTATAATTATTAATTATTATTATTACTACTGTGAGAGCAGTAAGGATTGCTTGGTGTCTGTGTTTTTTAAAGTTATCTTCAACCCCAGTGTTTCAGCCCACAAAAAGAACAGCATGCATATTATAGATGGATTCAAAGATCAGAGATGTTGACATTGGCAGAAAGCCTTCCTGTATATCATAAAATAGATTTAACAATAACCTTCTGGCCCGATGACTCTGTGAATCAGTATAGCATCTGTTTTCCAGAGTCCCTTAATCTCATTTCAGACCTGCTGGAAGTATTGTAATTTGTGTTGTCCTCTCAAGCTGATGTTGCAAACCGATGGAATTGGGGTACCAACTCGGTTAGGTCTCGCTGGTAACGAGATTTGTATAAATGATGTTAGATTGCTTGGCATTAACCTCCATATCGGTCTGTAGAGGAATGTATTATTAGATGCTGTTGGTATGATCAACATTATGCATGGCATAACGGGGGAAAGAGCCTCAACTCTGAATAATTTTCAATCTAAAATCATCTGACATAACAGTCAATGGAATGCAATTCAAGAGTCGCTAGGTTCCATTAGTTGTTGCCCTGGTCCCTCTGATGAGAAACCATAAAAAAAATCACATTGCTGGCCAAAGTGATAGAACCCCAGTACAAGATTGCACTGTTTATGTTATGCTACTCAGAACTAACTAGTGGGGAAAGAAAATAATACACTTCCATGATGCTGGCCCAATGAGGCTAAGCTGCAGAAAGACAAAATTTTAATACCCTGGTAGTCCTTTCAAGAAGTATTATTTATTTATTTTATTTACAGCATTTTTACCCTGCCCTTCACACCCCCCCCCCCCCGGGGTGTGTGTGTTAGAGTAAAACTAGAAGTTTGTGTCATTCTTATATTTTGTTGCTGAATTTGCACAAAAATGTATTACACTTCCGCTTTCTCTCTCAGAGCACATATAAAGGTCTTATCTTTCCCATATTATCTTCAGAAAAACTCTGTAAGGTAGGCACCGGGACTGTGGTGCAGCTGGCTGGGAGTCAGCTGCATTAAGATCACTACTGACCGAAAGGTCATGAGTTCGAAGCCAGCCTGGGTAGGAGTGAGCTTCCAACCATTGTGTAGCTTGCTGTCGACCTTTGCAGCCTGAAAGACAGTTGTATCTGTGTAAGTACGAAATTTAGGTGCCACTTATACGGGGAGGCTAATTTAACTAATTTACGATACAATAAAACAGGGCTGCCCAGGAAGTCGATTGCGATTGACTGATCGATCCTGGGACCGAAGGAGGTTGATCCCAGCCGGATGGGGCACTTCTAGAGGGGGTGGAGCCATGCCATGCCAAGCCCAGCCCCCTCCCCGGCTTCAGCGCTACCACAGCTTCTCCAGGCTTGAGGAGGGTAGTGCCAAACCAGTAGTGGCTAGTTATGCCACCACTGGCTTGGCACTACCCTCCTCTAGCCTGGAGAAGCTGTGGTAGCACTAAAGCCAAAGGGAGGAGGGGGCGGAGCCACATCAAGCCCCACCCCTGCTCCGCCCTGCTTCTCTCTCGGTAGATCTTTCTAACTTAGTTTTATTGTAAGTAGCTCGCATGCTGAAAAAGTGTGGGCACCCCTGCAATAAAATCTCCATCAAGCAAGCAAAAGAATGAAGAAGTACTCCATCATCACAAATGGATGGTGAATCGACAGCTCCCCTGGTGGCCAGAATATCCTCATGCAGCTGGAATGTTAAATAGCCTCTGTGTGTATGTCTATTTATGTCTATGGCATTGAATGTTTGCCATGTAATCCACCCTGAGTCCCCTGCAGGGTGAGAAGGGGCAGAATATAAGTACTGTAAATAAATAAATAATAAATGAATAGATGAGGTTGAGTCACCACTCATCCCTGCTGTTTTGCTATGAAGGCTGGCAAAATGGCACCGGGGGATTCTCCTATGTGATTAAGTCCTTAGAGTAAATAGGGTAGTTTAGATAAATAGGACATGTGACAGAACATATATAGCTCTGTGCTCCAACTACAACAATGGTTCTCAACCTTCCTAATGCCCTTAATACAGTTCCTCATGTTGTGGTGATCCCCAACCATAACATTATTATAATTCCTACTTCATAACGGTAGTATTGCTACGTTATGAATCATAATGTAAATCTCTGATATGCAGGATGTATTTTCATTCACTGGATCAAATTTGGCACAAATACCTGATATGCCCAAGTTTGAATACTGGTGGGGTTGGGGGGTGGGGGTGGGAATTGATTTTGTCATTTGGGAGTTGTAGTTGCTGGATTTATAGTTCCCCTACAATCAAAGAACATTCTGAACCCCACCATTGATAGAATCGGGCCAAACGTCCTACACAGAACCCCCATGATCAACAGAAAATACTGGAAGGATTTGGGATGAATTGACAGTGATTTGGGATGAACTGATAGTGACTCCCTGCTTGGAATCTCAGAAACAGCCCTCCCCTTGGCTGAGAGACTGTCAGGTCAAAAAACAAACTTGGTTTACTCATAACTTGGTTAACGAGTAAAAATTCTTGAGTAAACCAGGTTTTGGGGGGAGGGGTTGAACCCCTTCCAGGGGTCCAGGGGTGTGTGTTTATAACCCTTAACCCCCCGCATCTGGCTACGGCCCTGCCTAAGACCATCAGAAATATGTGTTTTCTGATGGTCTTTGGCAGGGGTGGGCAATTATTTTTTCCAAGGGGCCACACGAGAGCCAAAAAATATTATGGAGGGCCGCACCTAAAGGCTGAACTACATTCTACATAATATCAATTGAATTTCTTTAATAATAATAATAATAATAATAATAATAATAAAAAGGCACTACATTGCGTTTTGATATATTAATAAGACTGATAAGAGTATATGTTATGAGCAATGAAAAAGAGAGGTTGTCATAGGAAAAATGACATTTATTCACTAAAATTTACAAAACAATGGTTAACAAAATGTGAACATCTGTATCATTTGTGATTCATTATATCAGGGGTCAAGAACCTTTTTGACTCAGAGAGCCATAAAAGCAAAATATTTGGAAAATTATTTCAGTGAGAGCATAATAATAATAATAATAATGTTAATATTCATTCAGCCTCTGCTAATAACAACAACAACAACAACAGATTCCTAGAGTAGGAGGAGACTTCCAAGGGCCATCCAGTCCAACCTCCTTCTGCCATAAGGGAAAAACACAATCAAGGCACTCCTCACAGATGGCCATTCAGCCAATAATAATAATAACAACAACAGGTTCCTAGAGTAGGAGGGGACCTCCAAGGGCCATCCAGTCCAACCTCCTTCTACCATAAGGGAAAAACACAATCAGTGCACTCCTCACAGATGGCCATTCAGCCAATAATAATAATAACAAGAACAGGTTCCTAGAGTAGGAGGAGACCTCCAAGGGCCATCCAGTCCAACCTCCTTCTGCCATAAGGGAAAAACACAAGGCACTCCTCACAGATGGCCATTCAGCCAATAATAATAATAACAACAGGTTCCTAGAGTAGGAAGAGACCTCCAAGGGCCATCCAGTCCAACCTCCTTCTGCCATAAGGGAAAAACACAAGGCACTCCTCACAGATGGCCATTCAGCCAATAACAACAACAACAGGTTCCTAGAGTAGGAGGAGACCTCCAAGGGCCATCCAGTCCAACCTCCTTCTGCCATAAGGGAAAAACACAAAGCATTCCTCACAGGCATCTTGAAGCAAACTTGGCACACTGAACTCTCATGAGACCAAAGTACTGAAAGGGTTTGCTGGGCATTTACCTTGAGTTTGGGAGTTGTAGTTCTCCTACATCCAGAGAGCACTGTGGACTCAAATAATGATGGATCAGGACCAAACTTGGCACGAATCCTCAATTTGCCCAAAGAAACAGAAGAGGAGGAAGCCAGGAAGGGAATGGATGTGCCCCCCCCCCTGCGCACCGGCCTCGCCTTCTCTCCATTGCTGCACTCCCGCTCCTTCCCTCTTCCGTTCAAGGTGGTGGAAGGGGGGAAGGAATGAAAGGGGAAAAGAGGGAGGGAGGGAAAGAAACAGGAAGACGGGAAACAGAAGAAGGGAAAGAGCACCGAGGCAAGAGGGAGGGGGGAGCGCGCGAGGAGGAAGTGAAGGGAGGAGGAGGAGGGCAAAGGCATGCTCTTGCTCCTGGCTGCCTCCCCTTCTTCCCCCTCCCCTCCCTTCCCTTCCCCTCTGCTTGCCTGCCTGCCTGCTTCTTCACGTTTGTAGCCGCCCCAATGTGAGTTCGCCTCCCTCTCTTTAGGACGAAGCCTTGAGGGAGCCAAGTGCTGGACAGCATCGGCTGCTGGGCCGGATCCGGCCCAAGGGCCGTAGGTTGCCCACCCCTGGTCTTTGGTGACCCCTCTGAAGTAGTCAACCCTCCCCCGAATCTTCTATCTAAGATGATTATTGTGTCTTATGGAAGAACTGTTTTGGTTTTGAAAGAAACTGTCTTTTTCGAGCGCAGCTATCTTCAATGATCCAAATCTTTCCTCACTTTTTCCTCAATGGGATGCTTCTGTTCATCTCTCTGTCTCCCTTTCTAGGCTCACTGAGAGTCATCTTTTTTGTTCTCAAAGAATGTAAGTATAACAGGAGGTTGTGTTTGCATAGGGTGTGATGATTCAATAGTCAACTGGGTCAGGGATGCTTTGAAGATGAGGGCTTTAGATTTTATTAGCGTCATCATACAGCTGGCACACATGCACATTTATCTCCCATTAGCAAGGTGCTTTTGGCATCGAAGAGCCAAGCCGTTTGCATCAAAGTTACTTTTGAAAATGGAAATGCAAAGTGAGAAAGGGGAGGGAGTGGGCTGGGGAGGAGTACACTCCCAGGAATGACAATTAGCGGCTAACTATACAAAATGGAGAAAATAATTGAGACAGATGACCAGATTTTGTAAAAAAATAAACCTCACCATTAAAAACTAATTAAATATTTGCATTTCAGCATTTGGATTTCAGCACCAAAGTTTGGATGAACAGCAGGGTGACAGCGAGGATTATTGACTAATTTGCCGAAGTTTTAAAATGAGATTAGTTACAAGCCATGGATGTGATGGCTTCCTCACACTTCCATACAGCTGCTTTATTATTCTTTTGAAAGTGAATCATTTGTAACTGTTCTCAAAGATCTTTTATCAGTCACTTATCTCCTTCAGCTGGACTTCTGATATGAGGGAGGGGGGGAATAAAATGAATCACCAGCTAATATTGGGAGAATTAATCAGACCAGAACAGCAGGAGAGTAATGAACAGTGGAGTATTTGCATGTACCAGGGAAAAGAAGCAGAGGAAGCAGAGGAAGGAAGGGGGAAAGGGGATTTCAACACAAAATATACAGAACCTCTCACCTTTCGCCAGCTGCGCACGTACCTTGGGAAGTCTGAGCTGGCGATGGTGGTCCACGCTCTGGTCACATCCCGAATAGATTACTGCAACGCACTCTACATGGGGCTGCCTTTGAAGACAGTTCGGAAATTACAACTAGTCCAACGGGCGGCAGCCAGACTACTAACGGGAGCTACATACAGGGAGCATACCACCCTCTGCTGTGTCAGCTCCACTGGCTGCCGATCCACTTCCGAGCTCAATTCAAAGTGCTACTTTTGACCTTTAAAGCTCTATACCAGGGCTGTCCAACTTCTACTGGCCCAGGGGCCTGAATTCCGGTCACTGATGACCTGGGGGGCCGTAGGGTCTGCCCCTGCCCCCGGCTTCGCCCATCCTCCCTCTCCTTATTTTAATTTAATATTAAATATATTTAATTCCATCCTCCCCTCTCCCCTTATTTTTATTTAATATTAAACATATTTAATTCCATCCTCCCCTCTTCCGTTATTTTAATTTAATATTAAATATATTTAATTCCATCCTCCCTCCCTTATTTTTATTTAATATTAAACCCATCCTCCCTCTCCCCTTATTTTTATTTAATATTAAACATATTTAATTCCATCCTCCCTCTCCCTTATTTTTATTTAATATTAAACATATTTAATTCCATCCTCCCTCTCCTTATTTTTATTTAATATTAAATATATTTAATTCCATCCTCCCTCTTCCGCTCCGCCATCCTCCCCCCCCTTATTTTTATTTAATATTAAATATATTTAATTCCATCCTCCCCTCTCCCCTTATTTTTATTTAATATTAAACATATTTAATTCCATCCTCCCCTCTTCCATTATTTTAATTTAATATTAAATATATTTAATTCCATCCTCCCCTCTCCCCTTATTTTTATTTAATATTAAATATATTTAATTCCATCCTCCCTCTCCCTTATTTTTATTTAATATTAAACATATTTAATTCCATCCTCCTCTCCCTTATTTTTATTTAATATTAAATATATTTAATTCCATCCTCCCTCGCACCCTCTCCGCTTATTTTAATTTAATATTAAATATATTTAATTCCATCCTCCCCTCTTCCGTTATTTTTATTTAATATTAAATATATTTAATTCCATCCTCCCCTCTCCCCTTATTTTTATATTAAATAAAATATATTTAAATCCTCCCCTCTATTTTTAATTCCATCCTCCTCCCCTTATTTTATTTTTATTTAATATTAAATATATTTAATTCCATCCTCCCTCCCTTATTTTAATGTATCCCATCTCCCCTTATTTCAACTTTAAATATATTTAATTTTATATTTAATACATGAGGGGAGATGGGCGGAGTGAACGAGGAGCCCCCGAGGAGCCCACTGCTTCGGCCTACCTTTTCCACACGCGCTGGATCCAGGAGTCCCCGGACGACGAGAGGCGACGACCGACTGAGTCGAGTCCTAAGCGGTCCCTCAGCGATCCAGTAGTAGAGTAGCCAAGCGTATCCAGTAGCAGCAGCGCTGTCAGAGTGATCTCGCGTTGACAGCGAAATCCCATGTGGATTCCGTAATCTCGCAATACTTGCGCCAAACCCGGAAGTAGGCTTTTTTTTTTTAAAAAAAATTATTTTATTTTTCAATTTTTATTTTTAATAAAAGCTTAGGGCTTGGGGAGGGGAGGGAGCACAGCGGTGAGGATACAAAAATGTATAAGAAAAACATAATGGCAGATGCTAAAGATTGAAGAATTGTACCTAGAAATGAATAACATGAATCTAAAATATTGTATAATTTATTTGATTGATAAAACAATAAAAATTTTTATTAAAAAGCTTAGGGGGCCGTAGGGAAGGGGCTGGGGGCCATATACGCCCCCCCCGGGCCGCAGTTGGACAGCCCTGCTCTATACGGTTCTGGCCCAGCTTACTTGTCCGAACGGATCTGCCGTTACGTCTCACCTCATACTTTAAGATCATCCGGGGAGGTCCTGCTCTCACTCCCTCCAGCTTCTCAAATTCGGCTGGTGGGGACGAGGGAGAGGGCCTTCTCGGTGGTGGCTCACCGTCTATGGAACGCGCTTCCTAGCGACATATGATCAATTCCATCCCTCCTGACATTCAGGAAAAAGTAAAAGCCTGGCTTTGGGACCAGGCGTTTGCACACCAGCACAAGGCAGCATTTTAGATGGGATTTTAATGGAAAGTGGATGAATAGGGCCAATGCTTTTATGGACAGAACATTATTTTAATCTGGAATGAATGTGTATGATGCTAATGTAATTGTATTTTAATGTATTTTAATTGTTGAAGGGTTCTGGGGTTTTATATTGTTACTGTGTGGGCATCGAATTGTGCCTTAAGGTAAGCCGCTCTGAGTTCCCCTCGGGGGTTGAGAAGAGCGGGGTAAAATCCTGAAATAAATAAATAAAATGTAACCACAATCTTAACACTGGAAATGCTGTCCCTGCTGAGGTGGTTCTAGAACATTGTATTTCAGGCTGGTGCCAAGAGCTAATCTGTATGCAGCAGAGATATCCCTGTGTTGTTCAATGTGGTCCTGCCAACTTTTTAAAAAATCAAATAGGGTTGAGATGTGCTGCGCCTGTACCTTGGGAAGTCTGACTTGGCCATGGTAGTCCACACTCTGGTTAGATCCTGTATAGACTACTGGAATGCACTCTACATGGGGTTGCCTTTGAAGACTGTTCGGAAACTTCAAATGGTCCAATGAGCAGCAGGTTTGTTTCCGGGCACAATTCAAAAGTGCTGTCTTTAGCCTATAAAGCCTTAAACCCGGGGTAGGGAACCTACGGCTCGGGAGCCAGATGTGGCTCTTTTCATGATTGCATCTGGCTCTCCCTCTTCCTTCCTTTCTCCCCCTTCACCCTTTCCTTCTCCTTCCTTTCTCCCCTCTCTCCCTTTCCTTCTTTCCTCCATTCTCCCCCTTCCTTCCTTCCTTCCTTCCTTCCTTCCTCTTCCTTCCTTCCTTTCTCCCCTTCACCCTTCCTTCCTTCCTTCCTTCCTTCCTTCCTCTCCTTCCTTTTCCCTCCCTCTCTCCCCTTCACCCTCCTCTCCTTCTCTCATTCTTTCTTCTCCTTCCTTTCTTCTATTCTCCCTCTCCCTTCCTTCCTCTTCCTTCCTTCCTTCCTTTCCCTTCACCCTTACCGTCTCTCCTTTCTTCTTTCCTCCATTCTCCCTCCCTCCCTCCCTCCCTCTTCCTTCCTTCCTTCCTCTTCTATTCTTTCCCACAAGTCTTCCTTTCCTTCCTCCTCCTTTCTTTTCACTTCCCTCTCTTCCCCTTCTTTATTTTCTTCTTTTCCCTTCATTATTTTACTTTTTCCTCACTCCCTTTCTTTTCTTTTCCCCACCCTTCCTTTCCTCCCCATTTCCTTCTTTCTTTTCCCCTCATCTCTCTCCTGCTTTTCTTTTCTTCCTTTTCCATAGTTGGTTCTTCTTTTCTTTCTTCCTCTCCCCTCCCTCCTTTATGTCCTCTTTCTTTCTTACTTTTCCCCTTCCTTCCATCTTCTCTTCCTTCCCAGAGTCCTGCGCATGCCTTTTGCAGAGCCAGGTCTGAAGTGTCCCGTCATTCTGCCAGGGGAATCCTTTTCTCATATTATGTACGTATATACTCACATTTAGTTGAATTCAGTCTTAAAATATATTGTATATTATAGTATATGGCTCTCACTGAAATAAATTTCCAAATATTTTGGTTTTATGGCTCTCTTACGGAATCGAATGGTTGTAAGCCGCCTTGAGTCACCTTCGAGTTTGAGACAGACGGGATAGAAACAGCATAAATAAATAAATGAATACTTCTGTTTGTGAGGTTTGCATGCAGAGGTTGTTTCACACACAAAAATAAGTCAGAATCCCACAAACCAAAGCTTACCCTATCATTTGGTGCCGTTAACACCATACATATATAAACATAAACTTAAATATGTCAATTTGAAATTCATAACTTGAAAATACCTAGTTAGACCTGCCACAAGAGAAAGGTCTTTAATCCTTTTAAATATTCAGACAGCATGTTTAGTTGTCAAACCTCTTATGGCAGGTCATTCCGCAGCCTAGGGACTGTTGGCGAAAAGGTCTTCTGGACAACAGTTGCCGAGCTAGTTCTGGCTGGTTGAAATAAATGTTCCCCAGAGGAGTTGATTGTATGCGAGGTGGCAATCCTGCAGATAACATGGACCTAAACCATATAGAGTTTTAAAGAAAATAATCAACACTTTGTATGTTATCTGAAAACTAACTCACAATCAGTGGCATGATTGTAATATCGATGTGCCCTCCCTCTTGGATGTACCTGTAACCAATCTGGCTACCATGTTTTGAGATAGCCCATTGCAGAAATCCAACCGTAAAGTTACTAATATGTGTACTACTATCTATAGGACTTCCAATTCTCCACTAGTTGCCAATGAGTTTCCAGGCAGAGTACAAAGTCACTCTAGAACAGTGGTTCTCACCCTTCCTAATGCTGCGACCACTTAATACAGTTCCTACAATATACAGTGACCCCCAACCATAAAATTATTTTCGTTGCTACTTCATAACTATAATTTTGCTACTGTTATGAATCATGATGTAAAAATCTGATATGCAGAATGTATTTTCATTCACTGGACCAAATTTGGCACAAATACCAATACGCCCAGATTTGAATACTGGTGGGGTTGGCGGGGATTGATTTTATCATTTGGGAGTTGTAGTTGCTGGGATTTATAGTTAACGTACAATTCAATAACATTTTGATGGAATTGAACCAATGATGGAATTGAACCAAATTTGGCAGCGAAACAGTACAGGGCGGATGGATGCATGAAGAGGTCCTTGATCAGTCAGGTGTGTTAAAGTTCAACAGTGATAAAGATTATAATTTCATATTGTACTTGAAGAAATTCACATTTTTTCTTTCTTCTGGTGAAATTCAATGCACAACATAATGAAGTAGTAGAGGGTAATAACAGCATGCATTTGTTACCAGAGGTCTACCTGATGAATCCCTTTTGGGATCTGGGTGCTCACACCTTTTCAGCATGGGAGCTACTGATTAAAAAAACCAAGTCCCAAAGATCACCTACCCAGAAATGTAAAACGTATAATTATTTTCTTATTTATTTATTTATATTTATTATTCATTTTTATGTACCGCTCCTTCCAGCAGGCTCGGGGCAGTTTACATAAGATGAAGTTATAAAACATCAACATTTCAATTTAATAACAACAATATAAAACAGAGCATAAAAATACATCCAACCACCCCATTTCTCCCCACACTGTCATATTACCACACATATTATCAGCCAGAAAGTAAGAAGAGAGGCTTTTGAACTGCAAGGCCATTTAATATTCAGCAAGGTAAACAAAGGGACATGTATAAATACATCCAACCACCCCATTTCTCCCACACTGTCATATTACCACACATATTATCAGCCAGAAAGTAAGAAGAGAGGCTTTTGAACTGCAAGGCCATTTAATATTCAGCAAGGTAAACAAAGGGACATGTATAAATACATCCAACCACCCCATTTCTCCCACACTGTCATATTACCACACATATTATCAGCCAGAAAGTAAGAAGAGAGGCTGTTGAACTGCACGGCCATTTAATACTCAGCAAGATAAACAAAGGGGCATGCAAAAATACATCCAACCACCCCATTTCTCCCACATTTCCATATTCCCCAACATATATTTCTCAAGGAACAAAGCAAGCAGAGAGGCTTTGGAGCTAAAAGGCCATTTTTAAACATTAAAAATAAACAAAGAGACATGCCACAGAACAATCAAGCACCCACCCCAAAATAAAAAGACCGACCTTTGAGATGCGGTAAGGAAATGACCCCAAAGTGTCCTTCTCCTCCTCCGGCGTTGCTCCTATTTCCTTGATCAGTCCTTGATCAGTCAGGTGTGTTAAAGTTCAACAGTGATAAAGATTATAATTTCATATTGTACTTGAAGAAATTCACATTTTTTTCTTTCTTCTGGTGAAATTCAATGCACAACATAATGAAGTAGTGGAGGGTAATAACAGCATGCATTTGTTACCAGAGGTCTACCTGATGAATCCCTTTTGGCAGGGGTGCTCACACCTTTTCAGCATGGGAGCTACTGATTAAAAAACCAAGTCCCAAAGATCACCTACCCAGAAATGTAAAACGTATAACTATTTTCTTATTTATTTATTTATATTTATTATTCATTTTTATGTACCGCTCCTTCCAGCAGGCTCGGGGCAGTTTACATAAGATGAAGTTATAAAACATCAACATTTCAATTTAATAACAACAATATAAAACAGAGCATAAAAATACATCCAACCACCCCATTTCTCCCACACTGTCATATTACCACACATATTATCAGCCAGAAAGTAAGAAGAGAGGCTTTTGAACTGCAAGGCCATTTAATATTCAGCAAGGTAAACAAAGGGACATGTATAAATACATCCAACCACCCCATTTCTCCCACACTGTCATATTACCACACATATTATCAGCCAGAAAGTAAGAAGAGAGGCTGTTGAACTGCAAGGCCATTTAATATTCAGCAAGGTAAACAAAGGGACATGTATAAATACATCCAACCACCCCATTTCTCCCACACTGTCATATTACCACACATATTATCAGCCAGAAAGTAAGAAGAGGCTGTTGAACTGCACGGCCATTTAATACTCAGCAAGATAAACAAAGGGGCATGCAAAAATACATCCAACCACCCCATTTCTCCCACATTTCCATATTCCCCAACATATATTTCTCAAGGAACAAAGCAAGCAGAGAGGCTTTGGAGCTAAAAGGCCATTTTTAAACATTAAAAATAAACAAAGAGACATGCCACAGAATAATCAAGCACCCACCCCAAAATAAAAAGACCGACCTTTGAGATGCGGTAAGGAAATGACCCCAAAGTATCCTTCTCCTCCTCCGGCGTTGCTCCTATTTCCACGCCGCCAGCATGCGTGCTGCCTCCAGGAGCTCACGAGAAGTACAAGAGGCAGAATGGGCGCTTCTGCGCATGCGCGCGGGGCCAGCCATGCATCGGGTCATCCAGGCCCACCCCCTTTGGTCTCCTATGACTCTGAGTGGCTGGAGAAGGACGGAGGGAGGAGGAGGAATCCAAAAGAGGGGGCCCATTCTGCCTCTTGGACTCTGGAGCTTTTGGAGGCGGCGCGCGAGCAGGGAGTGGGGAGGAGCAATGACGGAGGACTTCTTTGCAGCGTGCAGGGGCATGTGAAGAGGACCAACAGCAAAAAACCTGGTCAGGGGTCTGAAGATCACCAGGATGAGGCCTGAAGATCACCCTGGTGATCCCGATCACCATACTGAGCACCCTTGCCTTTTGGGATCTGCTTGTTTTCTTTTAGGGCTATGGTGATCTATGTTGTCATTGGAAACTTCCCACTCATAACGCTATACCTCTGCCCAATTTTTTTTCTTTCTAAACCTCTTGGCAATGCGGAAGTGGGATGGGGACTGAAAGCTTTTGCCTCTATCCCTCTTTGTTCCTGTCCTATGTGTGTTGCCACTGCTGTGTGTTTGCCAGGGCATTCCCTCCTTTGTCAATAGCTGGCTTTTCTTTGGGCATTTGCTGGTTACAGTGAAGACAGATAGCAATCTTGAGATTCACTTCAATGTCAACGTGGTTTCAGGCAGTGTTGTGCCTTTTCTGTACTTACTCGGGCTGCTTGTTTTTAAACCAACTCCTAAGCAATAATACTAACTACTAGAGACAACGGCTAGAGTCAGTTAGACAATTAGACCCCACTCCTATTATTACTCCCAACAGGAGTCAACCATTGAATCAACAGGATTTAACTACTTGTGCACACAGCATTGAACAATTTATTCAGTGGATCTACTTTACTTAAGAGTTACCAAAACTCTTGGCTTCTCATAGACTAATGAACAAGAAAGGTAAAGTGAAGATTAAGCTAGGCTATTCAATGAAACAAAAATAAAAGGAAATTAAAAGACTCAGCGAAACAAAGACTCAATGAAACAAAAATAAAAGAAAATTAAAAGACTCAGCGAAGCAAACTTAAATGATAATAAGTAACACATCCCCATTGCTTTTACATAATCTGCTACTCAATGAAGAGATGTTGTGAGGAGATAACTGATTATTTAATTTCAATGATCTCATCAAATCCCGCCCCATAACCTCTGCCCATCAAAGAGTGATGGTAGATATTCTTTCCCCAGGCGGAACAACTGAACTGCCAATTGGAAAACTCCATTACTCTCTTTTGCATCTTCCCAACTTGGTGTTTTTCCTATCTAACCATATTGGGGACACACAATTTGAATTTTTGATATTTGGAACTTCAGATCAATCCAAAGAGTTTCAGATACTTCTGCTCCCTAATCAAATTGGCCAATTCCATTCCATTTCATTCCATTCCATTTCTTTCCTTTCCAGATTTCATATTAGGAGAGTATCTCATGAGCAGGATGGAAGGAAAGGAGGAAATCAAGAAAAGCTGGGGAAAGCACCCTTAATAGTGGGAACATGATCTATCCCACCAAGATCCACCTTCGGGGTGGCCAACCATTCCACGATGTATCCCTGTTTTCCTCCGCTTTCTGCCACTGCCTTCCATCAGGAGTTGGAGGAACACCTGACTCCTGAACACAGACTTCTCTGACCATCATTGCATGCTGGCGAGACGGATTTCAATGCACAGCCACCAGAAGTGGCTATGCGTCAAGGGAAGGCCTCAGTTGGACTCTGTTATGCCAGCATAAGAAGCAGGCCTGGATTAACCCCTTTTGGCGACCTGGGCCACACTTTGGCCCTAATTTACGCCCCCCCCTGCCACCAACCTTTACTGCACCCCCACCTCTTCTCCTCCTCGTGACTCAGAGCAGATTACAGTACACATACTTGCAGACAATCCTGCAGTTCAACAAGGATGTGACATTTATCACAGTACAGTACAGTACAGGAGGAAGGAAGGGAAAACAGAGGCAAACTTTCTCCGCCTCCTCCTCTCTCTCAGTGGCGCACCTTGCTTTCCTCCTTCCTGGCAAAATCAATCGGGGTAATGGTCTCATAAATCAATTCCCTTTAATGGGGAAATTAGGGTGGAATAAGGTGGTAGATCACGCTGGATTACTTTGATCTGCATTTCGTGTATTTGGATTTATCACTGCTTAGTCCTAATACTTAGTCCTCACCCCCTGCCACCATGTATTCCATTAATAACACAGCCAAAATAGTGTACAGATCTGTAGATAAACATTGATGCAGCAGTCATAAAACACACTCTTCAACAAGTTCTGATTTTCCCTGGAATCTTAAATGCAAAGTAGTTAGTTGCCTTTTTTTTACTTTCATGAACAGGACACTTAAATTTTCTTAATATATACAATCAGTTGGTCACATAAGGTAAAGTAACTTCTTCTTTCAGTAGTATTCTGCAATGGGAGGGGTTGCTTCTCATCTAAGCACTCTTACCAGCATCTCTATTTTGTATGACTACCACCAAATTGCATGATATTTTTTTGTGTTCCAGTGCTGAATTCCAACAGATTTTTCTGGGATTATTGTCTCAGATACTTTTGGTCTGTTTTTTTTATTTTAAAAAACACCACCAAAAACTGGAAATGACAGCTGAGTGACAATCAAGGACATTGTTTAAACCTCTCAAAGTGACAATGTCATAAGATGCCTACCTTGTAAATCTAGCGCTCCTGTGAAGACTACAAGAAAACATGACTCTGGGGAGCTAAAATGTCCTGTGTACTAGAAGGAGGGTTAAAGGTATGACATAAGGAAAGGTAAGAACAAAATGTACAGTTCATGAAAGCTTCTTGTTGTTATTTCTACGTGGTCCCGCACACTAGTGTCTGTCAGCAGGAGTCCCCATACATGCTAGCAACTGTCACTTATAAACCTAGGAAGAATTGAAGGGAGTATCTCATTTGGGGCCCACTCAAAGCTGGTGCAGGCCTTCTTTGTTAAGGTCAGAAAGAATATTCATAATTACTGACTTTCAGGTTGTTGTTGGTTTTTTTTTTTTTAAAAAAAAAACAAGATTTCCTGGCAGCTGGGAAACTCCCTTGGGAAGGCCAATAGAACAGTAAGATTTTTGTGCAATTTGTGCATGGTTGATTGTGAGCAAACGCGGCACCCATCTTGCGAAAAGCTTTCTCATAACCAAGTGATCATTTCAAATTGAAACCACTGAGCCCTGTGAGATGCCTATGGCTTCCACAATCTCTCGCACTTTCAATCTCCCATCGGCCAACATCATATCGTGAATTTTTTCAATTGTTTCGGGTGTAGAGACCTCAACTGGGCATCCAGAACGTTCGGCATCTTCCGTGGTTGTACAGCCACAACAAAATTCAGTAAACCACTTTTTTACCATTGAAATTGATGGTCAGAGTCCCCATAGTATTTATCAAACTTAGTCTTGGTTTGAGTGATGGTATTTTTCCGCAAAAAAAAAGAAAAAGCTTAATGAGCACACGAAATTCACCGTTTTCAATTTTCTCCTCAAATCATGCGGTAGTCTGCTATCAATGATTGTCAAACACAAACTAAATGACACAGCTTGCTCCAATTTTTGCAGGAGTCAACTGACAGACGTCTGTTGACAGGAGCAGTGTTGCCTTTTCAGTTAAGAGGCGGGAAATTCAAAAAGTCACGGACGTATTGACCCGCACTCGTACTTCTTCTGCAATGCTTTACAAATTTGGAGATAATATTGTTGGGGAATATAAATTGTGTCCTTTACCAGGGAGAAAACTATTTTAATTATTTGTCCTTGCATATGAAAATGATAGGATTTAAGATTTACACTTCTACAGTATATGGATTACATGAGGGAGAATGAGTGTACATTTACATGTGAACTGTGACAATAATGGAAACTAAATTTTTTTTTGCTTCTGATCAGTCATCACCCATCATTTATGACTTCATCACATTCACCCCCTGATTCGCCACAGATTGTAGTGAATCTGGCAGGGCCCAGTGTGGGGCATGGGGAACCTGTCATCCCACGCCCCACATCACTTGCCTTGCCACTCACTCCAGCTCATGGGGGAATGTTCCCACTCAGCTTCCCCAAGTTGTTTCTTAAGCAGCATGAGAAGCCTCCCATGTTGCTGCCATTGCCACTTGCAATGCTTGGACTTCAGTCGAAGCATGGAGCCCCATCGGAAGTTGATCAATGTCATGTGATGGGAGCCAGTTGCTCTGTGCATCCTAGGACTCAAGCCCATAGCTGGGGGGGCTTGAGGGGCTTCAGCGCCCCCCCCCAATTCTCAGGGTGGTTTGCAAGAAGGCCTTACTGGTATATTATTTAAACAGTTATGTTTATTCATATCATGATCTGATCACCATGCTCAATATATCCCATATGCATGGGGGTATTGGGATTACGATACAAAAGGTGTGCTAGGGTAGATCCTCTCTCACTCAGACTAAGCCCCCCCCCCCCCAATCAAACTCCACCTCACCCCCCCGAATCGAAATCCTGGCTACAGCACTGCTAGGACAGGGAATTTGTCCATCTGATGAGGTCCTCTATGGGGGTAAGATTACTCCTTTATTAAACTTCACTCTCTTGTTTGCATTCAAAGTATTTTAAGAGTGATTTTCTATGTGTTTTTAGTTATAAATATGGAGGGAGTTGTAAGGATAATTACTTTGAATTAAACTTTCCATATATTCCAGTTGAATAATTTACTACTTCACTTATTCTATCCTTTTCAGCACTTGGAGGCTGTATTAAATTGCCTGTCTGCATTTTAAAAGCAGGCAAAAGTTCACCTGGAGGTACTTGTTGCCTTTAAATATCTCTCTCCCTGCTTTTTAAAATAGCAATCATTATTCTTCTCCAGCATCCCCAAAAAGCCCTTGCAGCAGCTAAAAAAGTTACTGGGTCTGTCTTCCCATGATTAGGAATTTTGGAGTCAGATGCCAGCAGTTCTATCTTCCAAACTTTGGCTAATATCCCTGACAACTTGAAACATATAAAGCTGCCTGCTCAAGGTGATGAGTTTGTTATCGACTTTTTAATACCACTCTGCAGTTCTTACAATGGTGTAGTTAAAAAGTGAGAAAAGAATGGATTGTTTTCCTCTCTTGCTTTCACCCTGCCAATATAGACAAGGACAGTTGGCTATATTTTCTGTCCCACTAGGGAGGGTACTTGGTGGCTGGAATGCCCGTGAGGCAATCAATCCATGTTTTATTCCAGACTTTAAAGACTATTTAAGATGTTAACCTGCATGTCACAAATAGGATTTGCAGCCTGGGTACTTGATCTCCTTTCTACAATAGTTTTTTTTCTCTCACAAGGCAATGGCCTTCCTATTTAAACAGGCCTTCAACCTGCAGCTGATTTATTTATTTTATTTATTTACGACATTTAACTACCGCCCTTCTCATCCCGAAGGGGAGTGAGTCAGAGCGGCTTACAAGTAATATGTAAATACAATATATTACATTAATACCATAGCACAATATTAGTATTATATATTACTATATTGTACTATACAGTTATACTGTAATATTATTAGTAATATTACATGTAGTATAATTACATCTATATATATAAAAAGAGAGCTGTCATCCTAGGTAGCCTATAGACAGCAAAACCACGCAAGGCAGACACACCAAATCAGCCCACATACACACAAAACCCCAAGAGGTATGTTTACCACCCAAAAAAATAAACAACATGACCAAAATACAAAAAAAAAACAATTGGACTACAACTCCCATGATCCCCCACACCACCCCCCTTTGGCAGTTTAGAGCAGTGTTTCCCAACTTTTTTTGAGCCGCGGCACATTTTTTACATTTGCGAAATCCTGGGGCACACCACCAACCAAAATGACACAAAATGTCTCTCTAACACAGTAATACATATAGTCAATATGTTTTTAAATGTATTTATACACTCAGTGTGACACCTGGACCTGTTTCGATGAACACAACATAGATATCCTGGCAGGAATGGCAGACACAAACTTCCCACACAGAACTCCCATAACCAAGAGAAAATGCTATAAGAGTTTGGTGGTCATTGACCTTGAGTTTTGGAGTTGTAGTTCACCTATATCCAGAGAGCACTGTGGACTCAAACAATGTTGGATCAGGATTAAACTTACCCAAATATGAACACAGATGGAGTTCTGGGGAAATACACCTTGACATTTGGGAGTTGTAGTTGCTGGGATTTATAGTTCCCCTACAATCAAAGAGCATCCAGAACCCCACCAATGATAGAACTGGGCCAAACTTCCGACACAGAACCCCCAGGAGGCAAGAGGAGGTCTCTACTTGGGGAAAGGGAGGCAGGCCTTCCCAATGCATGGAGAGGGAGAGACCAAGTAGACAACGAGTGGGGAGGGGGGGTAGGTTTCTTAGGTTTTTGATACTTCAACACACTAGACTCTCCCCCCCCCCTTCCTGGAGGTTCCTATTTCCCACGGCACACTTGATGATCGCTCACGGCACACTAGTGTGCCCTGGCACACTGGTTGGGAAACACTGGTTTAGAGTGTCGGAATGTTGGTGGTGCTGACCAATTAGAGACATTATGCAAATACTCCCTCAGTTAGAATGTAGAGGCTGAGAGCCACCCCGCTCTGGCAGTTTAGAGTGTCGGAATGTTGGTGGTGCCGGGCCGCCACACCAAGTGAGGCCACTGCTTCGCTGAAGACAGCGGGCCTTCCTCCTTTTAGCTCTTCATCAGCCAGCATCGTCACAGGGGAATGGCTGCCGGCGGCGCTGGCTGAGGAAGACCAAAAAGGAGGAAGGGGGCCCACTGTCTTCGGCGAAGCCGTGGCCTCAGGAGGCCTCTGCTGCAGCAAATGAGGACAGCGCCCCTCCCACCTCCTCCCGGCCTCCTCCTTAACCCCCCCCCAAAGGAACGAAAGAAGGAAGGAAAGAACCAAGGAGGAAGAAGACAATAAGAAAAAAAAGGAAACAGGGAAGGAGGGAAGGAAGGACGGAAAGAAAGAAAGAAAGAAAGAAGGAAAGAGGTCACGCAGGAAGGAGGAACAGAAAACAGACAGGTAATAAAAGGCAATACAAGAGGTAGAAGCTGGTGAAGGGACTAGCAAAAGGAAGGAAAAAAGGTAGGGAGGGAATGGAGGGAGGGAGACAAGGGGAGCAAGAACTGATACAGAAAGGGGAGGGATGGCAGGAAGGAGGGAAAGGAAAGATGGGAGGGAGGGAGAAGAGGCAGGAGGACAGAGAGAAGAGAAAAGCTGAGGGATGAGGGGGAGAGGGAAGAAAGGAAGTATAAAAGGCAGGAAGGGATGTTACTGTTGGTCTTCGCCACATGCAGACACGTATGTACATATAGACATGCACACTGTGACGACTTGGTCACTGGTTCTGGAGATTATTACTTAAAATAATCCTCCCGGTAGTACTGCCACCAACCTAATTACTAACAATCAGGATTTTGAATTAAATAAGATGTTTAAATGGTAGTTCTGTTGACCGAGCCACCCAAACCCAACCACACTGTGAGGAACTAAAAGATGGAGAGATAGAGACTTCTTTAAGTTAACAATAAAACAGAATTTATTAATTAACAGCTAGCAATGAGGCACAGATCACAACGGTTCTACAGAGAGGCAACAATATCGTATAGTTACTGATGGTAATAATATGCTAGAGCGTGCGGTTACAGATATTAAAATACTAAGCGTGCGGTTACAGATAATTAGTTCCAAAATGCTTAGATCTTAACAATACTTTAGTCAGTACTGAGTCTTGACTAAAATATAAGCCTGTCACCCTATTGTCTGAAAATAGGAATGAACAGCTGGTTCCTAACAGGAGCTTCTAAACACCAGAAGTCCCTCTGAGTCTTCCCTGCCTGAGTCAGCTTGCTGCTGACTCTCCAGCCACAGAACCCACCTTTCCCTCTTTACACTGAGGAGACAAGGTGTTTAGTCTGACTCTGCAAAGTCAGTCCTAATGGCTCTAACCTAACTATCAGTGTCATCCCACACCCTGGTTGTGTCACTATAGTATATGACTGGGCAGTTCCTATGGCTGAGGCTTGGAGGATATTGTCACTCCAACCTCAAACCACACCAGCAAGAGCTAAGATCTGTCTCAATCAAAGCTCTGCCCAAGACTGAGAATCTTTCTGCCAAGATCCCTCCTTTAGTCAGCTCTGCTCCACCCCTCTGGCACTCAGCCAATCACAGGGCACTCCTATCTCTGAGCAGGATTGACTCTAAGGCCACGCCCCCTCTCTGGCTATGACCTCCCCCTTCTGGCTGTTAGCTGCAAATCCCTTTGCCAAAATGGATGCCAGCTTTCTTCCAGCAGAAAGGAAAACCTCCAAGCAGGCTTTCCACCCACTTAGGACAGGTGAGTCCTTATACACACATACACACATATATACATGCACTGAAATATACACATGCACACATACACACATCTGTACTTACACACATCTACACATTTGCACGCATATACATATACAAAAACACACGTATACACGCATATACATATACACATATACTGTACATAAGTACACACACATATACACACATATACACACATATGTACACATAGACACAAATTCATATATATACATACATACACACACAAAACACATATATATCTAGACTGGGACACAGGAAAGAGAAAAAGCCACAGCAGCGCATGGCCGGGTTCAGCTAGTGTAATATAATATGATTGTGGGGAATGATGTGAAAAGGATGTGTTGTTTTTAATATGCAATAAGTGCTTTATGTGTTTAAATAGACCATACTATACCCCTGGGCTAGCAGTTCCACTAACTATTAGTTTATTTCTGGTCACATTTCAAAGTGCTGATGTTGACCTATGTTGTTCAAGTTCAATCTGTTTGGCAGAATGTCAGATCCTATCTCTCTGTTTGAACCTGCTTGGGCTTTGAGATTCTCAGAAGAGGCCCTTCTCTCAATCCCACCATCATCGCAAGAACAGCTGGTCAGGACACAAGAGGGGGCCTTCTTGGTATCTGCCCCTGGGTTCTGGAATTCCCTTCCAAAGGACACCAGAATACCCCCTCCTTGGCCTTTTGATGGCAGGCTAAAAATGCCTAGGGAGTGCTGTACTTTTTAAATTGAACTAATTTTTAAGAGATTTTAAAATATTTTACACTATTTACAGGAGGAAAAATTATTTACCAGTCCTTTTCTGTGTTGAAGAATAATAGTGGCATCAAGGAGTATAAACAGACCACCTATATGCATGGCCACACTGAAACATCAGAAAATGGACTGAAAACGGGCAAATGCACAATTTCCCATCCCACAGAAAAATCCCCCTTTAAAGCATTTCTACACACAGGGAGATAAGTGGAGTCAATTCCTGCCCATCTTTAAAATCCATTTATTTCTACATACTGTGTCAACTGAATTCCATGGTACCATTGTCTTTGACCATTTACAGATTTAGTATCCTCTATCCAAAATGCTTGGGGATAGAAGTGTTTTGCAGTCCAGATTTGGGAATGCCTGTATTTGCACATATACATACATAATGAGATATCTTGGAGATGATCTAAATTCAAACGAAAAAAGTCATTTATGTTTCATGTATACCTTATTCTATCTAGTCCGTGAGCTGCTTTTTGCTGCTGCTGCTGCCTTTGTCGCCCATTCAGAAGCAGCCCTACAGCGCCTAACATCCTGCTTTGCAGCAGCTGCAGAGCTGTTTGGGCTGGAAGTCAGCCTGAAGAAAACGGAAGTCCTCTACCAGCCCGCACCACAGGAAGAACACCATCATCCCCACGTCAGCATAGGCGAATCTGTGCTTAAGTCCATTCAGCAGTTCACCTACCTGGGAAGCATCATCTCTTCAGACGCCAAGATTGACAAAGAGATAGATCACAGTTTAGCAAAGGCATATAGTGCATTCGGAAGGCTTCACAAAAGAGTCTGGAGCAACAAGCACCTGAGGCAAAGCACCAAAATCAGTGTGTACAGAGCTATCGTATTGTCTATTCTCCTCTATGGGTCTGAAACATGGGTCACCTATCACCAACACCTACGACTCCTCGAACGCTTTCATCAGCGCTGTCTTTGCACAATCCTAAATATACACTGGACCGACTATGTGACCAATGTTGCTGTCCTTGAGCAAGCAGGGATCACCAGCATTGAGGCCATGCTATTGAGAACACAACAGTGGTCCACCCTGGCCTCACATCGGGAGGCATGCACTATCCACAATGCTGCGGCCTCTTTCGAGAAGACACGCCGAATGGGTCTCGAAGAGAAACGACAACCTAGAAAGAACCGCAACTTGAAAACAACATCACCCAAGGAGACTTTCTGCTGTGCTTTCTGCAACTGAACTTGCCTATCTCAGATTGGCCTTTTAAGTCATCAACGCGCTTGTAAAAAGCGTGGGATGAGTCCTTCCTAAGAATCTTCGTTCGCGAAGTAATGCCGAGATATACTCTATACCTTATTCACATAGCTCAAATGCCTTATTGACATTGGCTAGCAGCATCCCTTGAAAATGCATAGATATCCATAGCTGGATTTAAATGAGTAATCCGAGTAGAGAAGAGAAGCTAACCCTTTTATCTGTTTCATATAGGTTTGTGATGCTAAAAAAGAATCTGACAAAATTCTTGATGAAAATTAATTGGATTTTGCACATGGCGGGGGTATGGGCAAAGTAGCATTTCAAAAATAGTATTTGTATTTTAACTACGCTTCTGTGGGATATGACATTTTCCACTTTTGTACTGTTTTAAGATTTGGTGGCATTTTCTTTCTTTTTTCACTGTATAAGTAGGAGGCAATAACAGCCTGTGTCCTTCTCTGTATTAAAACCATGACTGCCATGCCTGGAATAATATAATGTACCTGGGGATGGCTGAGTTTCTCAGTTCTCAATTTCTCAGAAGGGTAAAAAAGGACCCAAACAATTACTGTCCAGTCAGCCTGACATCAATACCAGGAAAGATTCCGGAGCAAATTTTTAAGAAGGTAGGCTGCGATTACTTAGAAAAGAATGTTGTGTTGTACTTCATGTTCCGCTGTGTTGCACTTTCCACTTCATCCTGGAAAGAAGTGACTAGTGGAGTCCTGCAGGGTTCATTCCTGGGCCCAGTACTAGGGTTGGTTATCTTCTATTTAAATTTATTTGAAATTCATTTTTTTCTTATTTAAAATTAGTTCATTAGTTTACCGACCCTCAGGCCCTAACCCGGAAGAATAATTTCTTTACCGAACCTGGGATGGCAATTTTTCTTTAATTTTTGTAATAGATCGTATTTTCCCCTTCTCCTCTCGCCAGCTCAGAGATTCTTCTAACAGGAATATTTATCTCCTCCAAAATTGCTTTTCAGGATCACTTACAGACATCAGAGTCCTGTTCCTGCCTTCTGCCAGCTCCCAGGAAAAAGGAAAAATGCGCGAAAGCTTTGCCAAAAACCGCAGACCCAAGCAATCAATTGCCAGAGAGAATGGATCGGATCCATTTTGGGCAAAGCTTTCGCACACTTTTCCTCTTTCCTGGGAGAAGGCAGAAGGCAGGGACAAGACTCCGATGTCTGTAAGTGACCCTGAAAAGCAATTTAGAAGAATTTCATACTATATCTGTGAATTTATTTGCATTAATTGATTATTTGTTGATATAGCTTTCTTCTATGATGTTGTTAGTGATGTTTAGGACTGATCCAGGCTTGCCCTCCATTCTTCCCTCCCAGCTGAGGTCATGAATAATAACGAATATTTGTTATTAATAACGTTTTCATCACGAACTTTTTAGAAATGTTTTTGTAAGTATTTCAATTACTAATACCCCCCCCATTAGTAGTTTAGAACCATTTTTTTATGGATCAACCAACCCTACCCAGTACTGTTCAATATCTTTATTAATGACTTGGATGAAGGTTTAGAGGGCGTACTTATCTAGTGTGCAGATGACACCAAATTGGGAGGGATAGCTAATCCTCCAAAGGACAGGATCAGAATTCAAAATGACCTTAACAGATTAGAGAGCTGGGCCAAAACTAACAAAAGGAATTTCAACAAGGACAAATGTAAGATACTACACATAGGCAGAAAAATGCAATGGAAAGATACAGAATGGGAGACGTTTGGCTTGACAACAGTCCAGGTGAGAAAGATCTTGGAGTCTTCATGGACAACAAGCTGAACATGAGCCAACAGTGTGATGCAGCAGCTAAAAAAGCCAATGGGATTTGGGCTGCATTAAAAGGAGTGTAGTATCTAGATTGAGGGAAGTCATAGTGCCCCTCTATTCTGCTTTGGTTAGACGTCACCTGGAATACTATGTCCAATTCTGGGCACCACATTTTAAAAGAGATATTGACAAGCTGGAAGCTCATTAGACCATGGCTTTCAAAATACCCAATTATTATTATTATTATAAAAATATTATTCCACCCTGCTGCTTTCGGACTCTTATAGTACAATAACTTACAGTGTTGCTAAGTTCTGTGCTGCTGCACTTAAAATCAGACGGTTGATGACTGATACCGTTAGGCAGCGCCCTGCTGGGAATGCAGTTAGAGCAACATGTTACAGCTGAAATGCTACTAGATTCTCAGTGTGCCCCTCCCTTCCCCTTTAGTGCCCCCCACCAGTGTTTTCGACCTCTCTCATCAACCACTCCCCTCCCCCTTTGGTTCCATACTTGTTATAATATCCTGTCTTTTAAAAAATATTTTTATACTGATTTCTAATCTAATTTTAAATAACTGTTTACTGGGGAGTTGTCCTTCCCCTCTTAGGGCGCTTGTGCCCGCTTTGTGCTGGTCAGTGACCATAATAAAGTTTTGATTGATTGACAAGCTGGAAGATGTCCAGAGGAGGGCAATTAAAATTATCAAAGGACTGGAGACCAGGCCCTATGATAAGCAACTTATTTATTCGTTTATTTATTTATTATTTATGACATTTTTACACCACCCTTCTCAGCCCGAGAGTGACTCAGGGCAGTTTACGATTGGCAATAATTCAATGCCACAACACAATAACAATTAAAAACAACAAAAAAGCATTAAACAATTAATATACAGTATAAAATTAAAATTTAAAATGTTACAAAACATTTTTAAAAACCCCATACAGCCTGAAAACATTATTGTGAGTGTTAACCATGCCGTGCTACCTTAAAGAACTGGGCATGTTTAGCCTGCACAAGAGAAGGTTGAGAGGAGACATGGTAGCCATATATATGTGAAAGGATGCCATAAGGAAGAGGGATCAGACTTTTTTTTCTGTTGCCCTTGAAACTAGTACTCAGAGCAATGGCTTAAAATTGCAGGAAAGGAGATTCCACCTGAATATTAGGAAGAACTTCCAGACCGTATGAGCTGTTCAACAGTGGAGTTCTCTGCCTCAACTTGTCAACCTCTCCCTTAAAATGTGGTTCCCAGAATTGGACACAATATTCCAGGTGTGGTCTGACCATGGCAGAACAGAATTTTTTTCTGCCTAAGTGGAGTATCTTGCATTTGTTACTGTTGAATTTCATTTTGTTAGTTTTGGCCTATCTCTCTAATGATCTGTTAAGATCATGTTGAATTCTGCTTCTGACTTCTGGAGTATTGGCTATCCCTCCCAATTTGGTGTCGTCTACAAACTTGATGATCATGCCTTCTAACTCTTCATCTAAGTCAGGGCTGTTTTTTTTATTTAAAAAATGGCAGCCGGGGGAGGGGAGGAGGGGCAGGGAGGAGGAAGAGAGCTGCTCCTCCTTTTAGCGCCCCCCTCCCTACCTGGGGCGGGGGCCCGCCCGAAGGGGCAGAAGGCGGCGCCAAGAGCAGCGCGTCACAGGCCTGGCGTGATGCGCTGCTCTTGGCACCGCCTACTCCCTCCTTTCGCGGCTCCCCCGGCCTAGGGGGGGGGCGCCGAAAGGAGGAGCGATTGGTGCAAGGGGCAGCGCGTCACGCCAGGCCTGTGACGCTGCTGCCGCTGGCGCCGCCTTCTCTGCCCTTTTCGCGGCTCCCCAGCCTAGGAAGGGAGGGGCCGAAAAAGGAGGAGTAGGCGGTGCCAAGGGGCAGCACGTCACGCCAGGCCTGTGACGCGCTGCCGTTGGCGCCGCCTTCTGCCCTTTTAGGCAGCTCCCCGGCCTAGGAAGGGAGGAGGGGCCGAAAGGAGGAGTAGGCGGTGCCAAGGGCAGCACGTCACGCCAGGCCTGTGACGCGCTGCCGTTGGCGCCCTTCTGCCCTTTTTCGGCAGCTCCCGGCCTAGGAAGGGAGGGGGGCGCGAAAGGAGGAGTAGGCGGTGCCAAGAGCAGCGCGTCACGCCAGGCCTGTGACGCGCTGCTCTTGGCGCCGCCTACTCCTCCTTTTTCGGCGGCTTTAGGAGGGCGGGGCCTGGGCTGGGGCGGGGCCTGGGGCGGGCCAAGCGGCCCCGCAGGTCATCAGTGACCTCTTATCCGGCCCTGGACCCGCCAGAAGTTGGACAGCACTGATCTAAGTCATTAAGAAAGATGCTGAACAGGACCGGGCCCAGGACGGAATCCTGCTGATGGCACTCCACTTGTCACTTCCTTCCAGGATGAAGAGGAAGCATTGGTGAGCACCCGACTGGGTTTGTTCATTTAACCAATTACAGTAGGGTTGCCATTTTTGGATATAAGAAATAAGGGACATTTACGGGATTTTTCACAAAAATAAGTGACACTTCACTAAAAACTTGAAACTCAAACATTAGGTAGAAATAGTTTTATTAACAGAATAAGATAATGATTGAAACTCACAAAAGAAGCTGACTTATACCCTCTTAACAGTACATGGTATGTTTCTGCATGCTTTGTCATGCAGAAAAAACATTATTAGAACTACCTAATTTTCTCCATCTGTATTTAGTACTTGACTTTGCTGACTTTAAAAGTGCACTGTCTAAACATTAAAATAAAATAAATTTTATAAAACAGTACATCTTCATGATTATTATGTCAGTAGTTAATGGTATAGTATAGTATGGGATATACAGCATTGTATAGTATTGGGATGCACAGCTAGGCCTATTTTAAGAGTAACTCTCAAGCAACCAGAAACTATCGTTATCCAACATGATCCAACATTCCCCTTGGGTAATGGTTAATTAGTCTACTGTACTTTGAAAAAGTCCTGTATCGCCTCTTCCTTCCAACGGGGTTGCAGGCTGCCCTGCGAGTTGGAATCCCCAGGCAGGCATTGCCGTGGAAACCACAGCGCGCACCTTCCTCTGGTCAACCCTGCCCAGTCCTGTCCTGCTAGTCAAAAATAAGGGACAGGACCTGAAAATAAGGGACACAAATTTTAGGGGCAAAATAAGGGACGTCCCTTAGAATAAGGGACATATGGGAACCCTACCCTAGAGCTAAAAGCTACATATTTTTTACAGATTTCTTTCATACCATACAATTACAGCATTCACATAGTGCTTTAACTGCTATCATCAACTTCCTGAATTCAGGACTATCTGTGCAAAAATTGTATGTGGTTGTTTTGTGTAGAAAACCATTTCTTGTGTAGAAAGCAACATGCAAAAGTGTTGATTGCTGTACAGAAAATGCTATTTTCTGTGCAAAGACATCTGTGTTGAAATCTCTAGAACTGTGTTTCCCAACCTTTTTTGAGCCGCGGCACACTTTTTACATTTGCAAAATCCTGGGGCACACCACCAACCAAAATGACACAAAATGACACTCTAACTCAGTAATACATATAGTTAATATGTTTTTAAAATGTATTTATACACTCAGTGTGAAACCTGGGCCTGTTTCGATGAACTCAACATAGATATCCTGGCAGGAATGGCAGAACTTTCTTCCCACACAGAACTCCCATAACCACGAGAAAATGCTATAAGAGTTTGGTGGGCATTGACCTTGGGTTTTGGAGTTGTAGTTCACCTATATCCAGAGAGCACTGTGGACTCAAACAGTGTTGGATCAGGACCAAACTTGGCATGAATACTCAATATGCCCAAATATGAACGCAGATGGAGTTCAGAGGAAATACACCTTGACATTTGGGAGTTGTAGTTGCTGGGATTTATAGTTCCCCTACAATCAAAGAGCATTCTGAACCCAACCAATGATAGAACTGGGCCAAACTTTCCACACAGAACCCCCAGGAGGCAAGAGGGGGTCTCTACTTGGGGAAAGGGAGGCGGACTTTCCCAATGCATGGAGAGGGAGAGACCAAGTAGACAATGGGTGGGGAAGGGGGGTGTTTGTAATTTTGTGCCTTTATCGAGGTAGGTTTCTTAGGGATTTTATACTTCAATACACTAGACTCCCCCCCCCCTTTCCTGGAGGTTCCAATTTCCCATGGCCACCTGAGGATTGCTCACGGCACACTAGTGTGCCCCGGCACACTGGTTGGGAAACACTGCTCTAGAAATCTCTAGGCCTCCAGGATGTCTGGGGGAAGCTGACCATAGGGTCACGCTGGAAAACCTAGAGATTCCAAGAGAGAACATTGAAAATCAAACCCATGAATAATCAAATCCCCAAAAAGTCAAAACTGCAAATGTGGAGGGACGAGTACAATAGCACTTCCCCTTCAGTGGATCTGCTGAACTGAAAACATCTAAGATCCAAGGAACTGCATTTTCTTCAGTTAAGTAGGGTTGTCAAGCAGCATTGAATATGGGACCAGGTGTGGTTTACTGCAACCACATGCTTCAGGTCCCTTCCTGTATCCAAGTTGCATGTATTGGTGTATATTTGTATACACACAATAGGGCCAGATAAACTATAAAAAAATGCTTTCTATTTCTGAATAGATATATACACACAGAGATATATCAATCTCAGCATATTAAGTTACAGTACATATATTTTACTATGTAATTTTGCAGGGACAGATGAGGAAGGTTTTTTATTGTATGGCAATATCCACAGATAATTTACTTTTCCTAAATACTTTTGTGGATTTTGGCTGGCTCAGGGGGCTGGTAATGGGATGAACAGCTTCTCCCTTCAAAGCCATTGATCTGAATCAATCCCTTGTCAGTAGCAACCCAAAGTCATTATGATCTGATGGCTGCGTGGAGTGATTTATGTTGTCCAATATGGTTTGTAGTAACAGAGTTCCTTCTGGTAGCTTATTAAGGGCCTGAATAAAATATATCACTCTAGAGTCTCCTTGTCATCTGAACTGAGTTTGGAGAAGTTCAGACGGATATTGTGTCATGATGTAAATGTTACACTTACAGAGGTTGGAAGCTCTATTTGGTTGACACCTTCTGGTCTACAATTATGGGGAATAATATGGAACTATAGTGTAAAATCCATACTTCAGGAAATAAAACCCGAGGCTTCATTCCAGGACCTTCTGGAACTCGAATATTAGATGCCGGGAGCCCGCCTCGGTGAGTTCCCAGCACAGGACGCAGGACACTCCTATAGATAAGAGATCTACCTTTGAATCACTGGGACTAGGGGGTAGAGTGAATGTTCCTCCCCCCAAACCTGAGATTCCTTATGACCTTTTGAGAATCCCACAACTACCTCCCTTTGACTGTATGTTCACAACCCATCGTCAGTGGACCTTCTGACACTATGTCAAATTGTGTGGGCTCTGAGTTTGTCTTGATTCTGTCCTGTTTAATGTTTTAAGTCCCCTCTCCCCCTCCCTGTTGTATGTAATTACTGTGATATGTTGTTGTTTTCTTGTTGTTCAAACTATGTAAACCGCTCCGAGCCTTCGGGGGAGTGGCAGTATAAAAGTTTGAAGTAATAAAATCTATATATATAAAGGAAGAGTCGTCATGGAAAGACCGTCCCAAACAGAGAAACTTTACAACGCAGAAACACCAAACTTGCCAACAGAAATAGGCCTCAAGCAAGGTACGTTTGTAGCAAAGAAACTTCCCCCCCAAAACCTAAAAGGCCCCCAAAACAACGAGTAAAAAAACCTACATTGCCCAGCATCCTCCGGGGCTGCCAACGACTCTCCCAGCCTCTACATTCTGACAACATGATTGGCTGCCAATAAGGGCGGATTTGCATAACTCCTGTACTGGCCAGCCAACATGAACATTCCGACCCATAATAAACTGTCAGAGGAGGATAAGGCAAAGGGCTGAGGCACAAACACAAACACCCAATTCACTTCCCGCAGAAAATTTACACCCCTACATATCACAGACCACACCCAAAATTGACAGTAAGGCTTCATTAACTTAATTTCCCTGACTAGGCCTCACTTAATGGAATGCTGTTTACACTCTGAATTGACAGTAAGGCTTCATTAACTTGATTCTCCCGACTACGCCTCAGCTCACTGGACATTGTGTATGGCCTGAAATGACAGTAAGGCTTCATTAACTTGCTGTTCCTGACTAGGCCTCAGCTCATGGGACATTGTGTATGGCCTGAATTTACAGTAACCTACCTTGGCACACAGAGCCCCTATGACCCACGCTACATTCTACTACAGTTTGGAGGAGGGTGGACCATGGATTATGGGACTTGAAGTACCTCCATGGATAATGGGATTTGTACTACTTCAAAACCCATCATTCCCCCCAGACCACTGTGGCCCAGAACCAAGACCAATAAAGACCAAACTTGGCACACAATGCCCCCCCCATGACCCACACTCCATCCGACTGCAGTTCAGAGGAGGACACACCATGGATAATGGGATTTCAAGTACCTCCACTCACTTCCAAAGTACCCCACCCACACAAGCATCAACCTCTACATCAACACAGCAGACGGAAAGACAAAAAACATTGTATATCCACAAGCTATGCAGAACGCCAGCAACACCACACACCAACAACTCCCCAGGACTTCAACATCCCACCCACCAGAACAACCCACAATGACACAGCCATGGCCCCAACAACACCATAACTAACAACAATTCCAACCCTTACATACTCAGACTTTCTCGCATCTTCTAAATAGGGCACAGCAACGCGTGCCGGGTACAGCTAGTAAATAAATAAATAAATAATTGGAGGGAAGGATATTAGAGGCAAAGAGGAAGTACTTTGGCCACATCATGAGAAGACAGAAAAGTTTAGAGATGACAATGATGTCGAGGAAAATGGAAAGGAAAAAGAAGAGGAGCTGACCAAAGGCAAGTTGGATGGATGATATCCTTGAAGTCACTAGCTTGACTCTGAAGAAGCTTGGTTTGGCGAGAGTCAACAGGGAGCTCTGGCGTGGGCTGGTCCATGAGGTCATGAAGAGTCGGAAGCGATTGAACGAATAAACAACAACATAGTGTAAAAATGTTGATCATACTACTTTAGACTGCATGTGAATGATGGTAACATTTATAATTTTTGAATAATGAAAATTAGCCCATAAGGAAGAAATGCTGTTTCTCTCCTATACTGGCTTTATCCTTCCAGAGGATTCCTACAAAGGGAACATCCAAAGATGTACTCCTGCATTGTGTATGAAGCTATCTAGTTCTACCTTTTGATTCTTAATCACCTCATGTCCACACCAGGCCTTAAGCTCTATGAACTGCATATTCAACTGCCTTCACTCAAAATTTGGATCATTAAGTCTATCAGTTCCCACTCCTTCATTCTCTTTTCATTACCTCTTGCAGGCTTTGGGGATGCATTCTTTATGCAGCTATTGAGGAACAGCTTTGGAAGGATTGCATACATTCCTTGACAAGCTCATGACATAGGTGTGCACTACAGCAGATGTTGAAAAAGTTACTTTTCAGACTGCAATGCTCAGATTTCCGCAGCCAACTCCTTTTCAATCATAACCCTTCTCATCAAGCAAAAAAAAAAAAAATCACTCATTAAATTGTTACATGGCTCTACAGCAGGGGTGGGCAATTATTTTTTTCAAGGGGCCACACGAGAGCCAAAAAATATTATGGAAGGCCGCACCTAAAGGCTGAACTACATTCTAATCTACATTATTTATTTGTTTATTTATTTACTATATTTACTATGTATTACACATCATTAATATTAACATATTAATATATCAAGAAATATTCATATATTATTAGTATTAATATCATAATTATTATATTATAGTGTATATATATAGACATCATAATATATCGAAATTATAATATAACATTATTTTATATTATTTATTATTATATTATTATATTATATTATTATTATAAAATTATTATAAAATAATAATAAAAGCCACTAAATTAAAATAAAATTCAAGAAGACAAGGTGCGAACCAAGAGGGAATGGCCCAATGGACCCAGCCCAGAGGATGGCAAAGCGGACCCAGACGCCGCCGCAGCAGAGAGCAGAGCAGCAGGCGATTGGAGGCTGCAGGCCTCCGCCCGCTCTCGCCCCTCACTCTATTTTCCTTCCCATTGGATAAAATCGGCTCACTTCACCCCGTCCATGCTTTTCATCCTCGCGCCGCCTCCCACGGTCCTACCCCTTTGTGGGGTATATCCATCCCTCCGATTGGCTGCTTCCTGTCAGTCAGGGCTCCTCCAATGGTCGCCCCAACCACCGTCCCTCCCCTTTGGCCACGCCCCTTTGCCACGAGCCAGAACTCTCCCGAGTTGGTTCTGTGAGGGAAGGAAGGTTCGCGCCTTCTTCTGCTTCTTCTGAGGTCAAAGAGGAGGAGGGGAAGGGCAAGGGCCGGAGCGGCGAGATGTCGGTGGGAGAAGCGCCTGGCGGTGGCTGAGGTGGAAACGGAGGCCTCCCTTTCACCTGGGAGAGGCTCATGACAGCAAGGAGCGCGACGGGAGAGCAAAGGAGAGGGAGGGAAGGGCTTCTTCATCTCAGGGTGGCCGCTTTTCTCCGAAGAGTTGGTTTGGAAACCTTCCTCTTGGCCCCGCCCCCGACGCCCTTCTCCCTGGGCTGGGCAGAATCGGATGCCGGGCTGCATCCGGCCCATGGGCCGTAGGTTGCCCACCCCTGCTCTACAGCTATGCACTTTACAGAACAAGAGTCCGAAGGAAGAAAACAAGGAAGCCAATATGTAAATGTGGCTCATCTGTGTGTGGAGGACTTGTTGATATCTGTATTATGTTTGGGGCTGACATCCCTCAGTGGCTGGTGACTCTGATGCCATTGAGCTGTGAATCTGCCTTAAAGAAACTATCTAGTATGCTGAACCTATTAGCTGTGGTTAGTAATGTCTCTCTCCCGGCATTACTTCGCAAACGAAGATTCTTAGGAAGGACTCATCCCACGCTTTTTACAAGCATGTTGATGACTAAAAAGGCCAATCTGAGATAGGCAAGTTTGGTTGCAGAAAGCCCAAGTCTCCTTGGGTGATGTTGTTTCCAAGTTGCGGTTCTTTCTGCGTTGTCGTTTCTCTTCGAGACCCATTCGGTGTGTCTTCTCGAAAGAGGCCGCCACATTGTGGATAGTGCATCTCCATCCCTCCCGATGTGAGGTCAGGGTGGACCATTGTTGGTGATCAATCTGGCCGAGTCTGAGATCTTGTTTCAGGGAGTCATATCTCTTTTTGGGGGCGCCTCTCTTGCGCTGACCCATGGCGAGTTCACCATAGAGTAGTATCTTAGAGAGGCGGTGGTCCTCTATCCTAGAGACATGCCCTGCCCGCCGCAGCTGTGTTCTCAATAGCATGTCCTCAATGCTGGTGATCCCTGCTTGCTCAAGGACAGCAACATTAGTCACATAGTCGGTCCAGTGTATATTTAGGATTGTGCGAAGACAGCGCTGATGAAAGCGTTCGAGGAGTCGTAAGTGTTGGCGATAGGTGAGCCATGTTTCAGACCCATAGAGGAGAATAGACAGTACGATAGCTCTGTACACACTGATTTTGGTGCTTTGTCTCAGGTGCCTGTTGCTCCAGACTCTTTTGTGAAGCCTTCCAAATGCACTAATTGCCTTTGCTAAACTGTGATTTATCTCTTTGTCAATCTTGGCGTCTGAAGAGATGATGCTTCCCAGGTAGGTGAACTGCTGAATGGACTTAAGCACAGATTTGCCTGTGCTGATTTGGGGATGATGGTGTTCTTCCTGTGGTGCGGGCTGGTAGAGGACTTCCATTTTCTTCAGGCTGACTTCCAGCCCAAACAGCTCTGCAGCTGTTGCAAAGTAGGATGTTAGGTGCTGCAGGGCTGCTTCTGAATGGGCGACAAGGGCAGCATCGTCAGCAAAAAGCAGCTCACGTACTAGATAGAATAATGTATACATGAAACATAAATGACTTTTTTCGTTTAAATTTAGGTCATCTCCAAGATATCTCATTATGTATGTATATGTGCAAATACAGGCATTCCCAAATCTGGACTGCAAAACACTTCTATCCCCAAGCATTTTGGATAGGGGATACTAAATCTGTAAATGGCCAAAGACAATGGTACCATGGAATTCAGTTGCCACAGTGTGTAGAAACAAATGGATTTTAAAGATGGGCAGGAATTGACTCCACTTATCTCCCTGTGTGTAGAAATGCTTTAAAAGGGGATTTTTCTGTGGGATGGGAAATTGTGCATTTGCCCGTTTTCAGTCCATTTCCTGACATTTCAGTGTGGCCATGCATATAGGCAGTCCGTTTATATTCCTTGATGCCACTATTACTCTTCAGACACAGAAAAGGACTGGTAAATAATTTTTCCTCCTGTAAATAGTGTAAAATATTTTTTAAAATCTCTTAAAGCTAGTTCAATTTAAAAAGTACAGCACTCCCTAGGCATTTTTAGCTATATGCCTTTGCTAATCTGTGATCTATCTCTTTGTCAATCTTGGCGTCTGAAGAGATGATGCTTTCCAGGTAGGTGAACTGCTGAATGGACTTAAGCACAGATTTGTCTATGCTGACGTGATTAGTAATGTAATCTGATAGCAATGGGGCAATGAATCTGCTTTAAGTTCTAGTCTGAACTTTAAATAGGTTATTCAAGGTGTTGAACCCTAGTCCCCAAAGCAGGCATGGTACACTAGATAGCTCATTTAACATTTATTTATTTATTATTTATTTAAAATTTTTGTACCCCGACCTTCTCACCTCCATGGAGAGACTCAGACCGGTTTACAGCAAAATTCAATGCTATACAAATTTAAAATATCTTAAAACAGCATATTAAAATACATAAAAACCACATTGCCATTAAATCCACATTCAACTTGGTCTATAAAAGTGGTCACTCATTTAAGACTGAAATCAATCTCAGCTTATTCCGGGAAAGCCTCGTTCCACATCCAAGTCTTCACCCGCCTCCTGAAGGACAACAGGGAGGGGGCAGATCTAACATCACTTGGGAGGGAGTTCCACATTTACACAAACATTTGGAGTAGATTTGGAGCCATCAAATCCCACTAAAAGCTGAGCTCTTCAAGATACCTGTATGCTCATGCAAGTACAGGTATCCCAAATTTGGAACAAATCTAAAATTTAAAACATTTCCAGTCCCAAGTATTTCCGGCAAAGGATACTCAACCTGTAATCTATTGCTGTATACAGAACAGAGGCTTAATTGTAAGGGGACACAAGACTAGAGCTAAGTGTATATACCATATGCATAAGTACACACACAAAACATTCATAATAGGCTGCACCTCTCTTTTAAAAAAAGTACTCATGGCAAACCTGCATTTGCTTCTTTGTAGATGTATGTGATTCTCATGCAAAATAAACATAAAGGAAATCAAAATGAGCCTTGAATGCGCAGATGCTGTTCAAAACCTTGGAAAGTGCACCTTGGCAACTGCAGTGATGCCAAGCAAGTTTTTGTTGTTATTGTTACTGCTGCTAAAAATAAAGGTCTTTAAAAAACTGAAAATGTAACTTTTAAGAACAGAACTGACTGCTCTTATTCTCCGCAGTACACTTGAAAGTTGATTTTTATCTGAAGAGCCACATTATTTAGCCATGGATTATCTTTTATCTCTATGGGCAAAACAGCTGGAAGTGTAGCGACTGAGGTTCAATATCTGTCTTCTTAAAACTTCAGCTCTAAAACACAAACACGATGGTAATCAACTCCTTTGACATCAAAGCAAATTAATATGCAGAACGCACAGTGACTCACTGCTCATGACTGTCTCTAGATCTGGACAACGGGGAGTAAGAGGGGGAGTTATTTTAAAATCCCTGTTTACCCAATAATACATCTGACTGATTCCCATAATTCTGACAGTATGAAAGGTAAGTAATCTTTTCCTTTCACGTCACACTCAACCGTACACATTTGAGAGTTTCATTTTACAAATTTCATTATTCATGGATGCATACTCATTGCATACAATGGTCTCATTCAAGGTTGGGAATCATGGGACTCTAGATTCTGTTGATCTTCAATGCCCAGCATTGCTTGACATTGATTGTGCTCATGGGGTTCTCCAAAAGTTGCAGTCCAAGACTATTTGGGGCACGCCCGGATTAACAACTTTTTGCACCCTAGGCCACATTTTGGAATTACGCCCCCAGCCAACCTCTACACCCCCCACACATCACTCAGACCCACACTTGGCTGGCTTTCGCCATGGTGCCTCCAGAGCAGAAGAGAAAGGCGAGTAGGCACCATCCCACCACCAAGGTCCCCATTCCTACTGGCTGGAACGCTCCGCTGTGCTCTGAAGGTCTCCTTGGGAGTCGGGAGGCTTGGGGAGAGCGCAGTGGGTGCAAACCCGCTCCAAAGGCGCGCGCAAGAGAGAGAGCGCGCGCAAGAGAGAGAGAGCACGAGAGAGAGCAAGAGAGCGTGAGCGAGACTCGAGAGCGAGAGCGCGCGCACGAGAGTGTGTGCGTGAGAGAGAGAGCGTGCATGCAAGAGAGAGCGCGCGCGAGAGAGAGCGAGAGAGAGGGCACATGTGAGAGAGAGTTGCTCCCGAAGGCAGGAGAACCAGACCCTGGGGACGGAGCTGAGAGTTTGCCGGGAGAAGGAGCGAGGAGGGGCATGAGAAAGGGGGAAAGAGGGGCACGGAGCAGAGTTTTTTTGGTCCGTGATCTGCACCCCCCTCTGCTTGTGCCCCTAGGCCAAGGCCTCATTGGCCTTATGGGTAATCCAGGCATGATTTGGGGTATTTGAAGATCTGCACAATTTCCATCCTGTTAATCCTAACCAGAGTAGAGCCACTGAATTAGTGGCATAGTCATATATGCTTACTGACCATATTCCATTGAGTCAAGGGGTCTCCACTTGGGACTAATACATTGAATTAAATCAGTGGTTCCCAAACTGCCCCCTTTCCAGAAAAATTTTTACTCACCGTCCCCCTAGAAATTATTTTTTAAATTTTTTAATAGCAATTAAACACAAAGATATATGTATTAATATTTCTACCTTTTTTGTACAAATATAATAAATATTTCTACCTTTTTTGAAAATTTAAATTTGTAAATTAGAAACATTTAAATTTGAAATTTAGAATAGAAACTGAACTTAGAATAGAAAAAAAGTTAAAACATTCGAAATCATCTTAATGAGAAGGAGGAACCTGGTATGCTGCTACCAATCTAGTAATCCTCGGCTCTATTTTCGTCAGCAGTAATCTCATATCATCGCGATTGACTATTTTGCAATCGGTTTCTTTTTTTGTTAATCAATTGGTTACCTCTGTCGGTGACCCGGAAGCTCAAGCTGGTGCAGAACACTGCCGCCCGGCTCCTGTCTGGTACTCCAACAGGTTGCCATATTACATCTACTTTGCAGGATCTGCACTGGAGTGTTGGTGCTCACCTTTAAGGCCTTGCACGACCTGGGGCCAATGTACCTGAGGGACCGGCTTATCCCATATTGCCCTACGAGATCACCACGGTCAGAGAACAACAATCTACTGGCAATTCCCCCTGCTAAGACGTTTAGGTTGACTGCCACCCGAAGGAGAGTGTTCTCAGTGATAGCTCCAACTCTATGGAACGTTCTCCCAGCTGAGACACGTGCACTACATGATCTTATGTCATTTAGGAGGTTTTGTAAGACTTTCCTTTTCCAATAGGCCTTTGGTTTGTAAGAAGCCATCAATGTACCAGTTCTGCTTGTGTTTTTATCTTAATTGGATTGTATTATGCTGCACGTTACTGCATCTTCGTACAGCATCTTGTCTTTTTAATGTGAGGATGTTTTATACTGTTTTGTGGTGTTTTATTGTGCTACTGTCCTGACTTTGTAAGCCGCCCCGAGCCACCTGGGAGTGGTGGCCTAGAAGTTCGAGAAATAAATAAATAAATAAATCTATGTTCTACTAAATATGTTGAAGGACATTATTATTATTGTTATAAGACTCAACCAGTTGGAAGGGAACCCCAAAGGTATTATTATTATTATCCCTTGCTTGGCGAGAGGAGGAGGAGGGAGCAGGAGGAGGGAAGAAGAGAGAGACACACAGAGAGATGGATGGTAGCCTGTCACCTGGCTCACGCCACCGCCCCCACCGTCCCCTTACAGGGGTTCAGCGCCCCCCAAATTCTCCTGGGCCTTCCAGCGCCCACCTAGATCACCCCACCGCCCACCAGGGGGTGGTACTGCCCACTTTGGGAACCACTGATTTAAATCAATATGTATATACTTTGGACTGAGCCTGGGAAAGTTTGCTTTTCAATGTACAGCTCCGAGAGTCTCTCAGCCAGCATGGCCATCTCTGTTGGTGAGAGCGATTCTGGGAAATCTCATAATATTTATAAGCCTTTTATTAGAGATTTTGTTAGAGACTTCCCTCTCCTCCTATTTCATTTTATCTGCTTTGATGATGTCAATTGAGCTTTTTTTATTATTGCTGTACTGAAAATGTTCTTCTGACAGTTCATTGCAGATCTGATTCCTTATGTGCACTCTATGCCTGTCAATGTGGAATGATTTTGCATCACAGTCGTAATGTAAGCCTTTAAGTTAAGGAAACAGCAAGCCTTAACACTGTCATCAGCCCTTTCCAGACAGATTTTATAGATAGTGGCACATTTGCTCATATTGGACTTTAGTAGTAGGGCTTTTGGAGGCTGGCACAGTCAGCCTCCAAAATCAAGGCACAGTCCTTTAGCTTGTTAGAGGAAGTACTATCTTTTTCACTCTTAGAAATGTGTTTCCACTAACAAATGAAAAGACAAATTCTATAGGATCAGGAGATAATTGCTGATAGGCAGAGAGAGGAAAGGCTTTTTTTCCGTGTCAGGAACCACTTGAGAATCTGCAAATCGCTTCTGGAGTGAGAGAATGGGCCGTCTGCAAGGATGTTGCCCAGGGGACAACATTTATTTATTTATTTATTAATTATCATTTCTACCCCGCTCTTCTCAACCCCAGAGGGGGGACTCAGAGCGGCTTGACAAAAGGCAACAATTCGATGCCGATACACAATATAAATACAATATAAATCCATAAACATTCAGCATTAAAATACAGTTAGCATTAGCACGTAATGCACATTCACTTAAGTTAAAAACAGTGTTCCGTCCACAACATTAGCATTGAGCCATAGCCATCAACTTGCCATTACAATTCCAATTCAAAGTGCTGCATTGTGCTAATGTGCAAAAGCCTTGTCCCATAGCCAAGATTTTACTTTTTTCCTGAATGCTAGGCGGGATGGGGTTGATCATATGTCGCTTGGAAGTGCATTCTACAGATGGGGAGCCACCACCGAGAAGGCCCTATCTCTCGTCCCCACCAGCTGCATTTGAGAAGTTGGTGGGAGCAAGAACAGAGCCTCCCCGGATGATCTTAAATTACGAGGTGGGACGTAGAGGCAGATGCGTTCAGACAAGTAAGCTGGGCCAGAACCGCATAGAGCTTTAAAGGTCAAAACCAGCACTTTGAATTGAGCTCGGAAGTGGACAGGCAGCCAGTGGAGCTGACACAACAAGCGGGGTGGTATGCTCCCTGTATGTAGCTCCAGTTAGTAATCTGGCTGCTGCCCGTTGGACTAGTTGCAATTTCCAAACTGTCTTCAAAGGCAGCCCCACGTAGAGTGTGTTGCAGTAATCTATTTGGGATGTGACCAGAGCGTGGACGACCATAGCCAGATTGTTTTACCATCCTTGTGGGAGGCTTTTCTCATGTCTCCGCATGGGGAGCTGGAGCTGACAGAGGGAGCTCAACTCGTTCTACCCAGATATGAACTGCTGAAATGTTGGTGAGCAGTCCCGCCGGCACAAGGGTATAACCCATTGCACTACTGGGTGCTCTGAGAGGAAAGGCTGATCATGGATTGGCAGTAATGGCTGCCTTGGCGCTCTTCCTCCTGAATTCCATGGACCTATCTCTCTATGGAGAATAGCCTGTTTTGTATCCCCCTAAATAAGCATACTTTGCAGGTATGGCAGAGGGGCCTATTCCATTGCAACTATTGCAATAAAGTTCAATGCTAGCCCAACTTCTATGGGATGGAGCCAGTTATCACCTTGTCCTTTGCAGCAGGTCACAACGTGCCTTGGACCAGCACTGACTCTGGGATGTCTTTACCTTATGACTGTTGGAAGCAAAAAGGCATCAACATTTGAGTAATGGGTGACAGAGGGAGTTCTAGAGTGCATACCTACCCTATCATTTTTCACCTCTCTCTTTGATCTATGCCAGGGCAGTCCAACTTCTGCCGGCTCAGGGGCCGGACTTCTGGTGAGTGATCACCTGGGGGGCCACGGCCATGCGGCTCCGCCCCCTCTCCCAAAGCGTCAGAACAGCTGTTCTGACGCTTTGGGAGAGAGGGAGGTGCCGCGGGGAACTCCCCTCCCTTCCAAGGCATCACGGCAGCCGCGGAAGCTGGCGGTTTTTCCGGCTTCAGCGGCTGTCGTGACGCTTTGGGAGATAGGGAGGCACTGCGGGGGACCCCCCTCCCTTCCAAGGCATCACGGCAGCCGCAGAAGCTGGCAGTTTCACCGGCTTCAGCAGCTGCCGTGACGCTTTGGGAGAGAGGGAGGCACCGCGGGGAGCCTTCCGCGGCTCTGCCCCCTCTCCCAAAGCATCAGAACAGGTGCTCTCACGCTTTGGGAGAGAGGGAGGCGCCGCAGGGGACCCCCTCTTCCAAGGCATCACGGCAGCCGCGGAAGCTGGTGGTTTTGCCGGCTTCAGCGGCTGTCATGACGCTTTGGGAGAGAGGGAGGTGCCGCGGGGGACCCCCCTCCCTTCCAAGGCATCATGGCAGCCGTGGAAGCTGGCGGTTTCAGCGACTTCAGCGGCTGCCGTGATGCTTTGGGAGAGAGGGAGGAGCCACTGGGGGCTCCCCATGGCTCCGCCCTCCCTCCCAAAGCATCACGCCAGCGTCAGAAGCAGGCAAAACTGTGCGCATGCACACTTTTTTCGGGAATTTTTTTTTGAATTTTTTTCGGGAATTTTTTTTGGATTTTTTTTTTACGGAGGAGAGGAGGGCCGCGGGCAAGGGGCTCGGGGGCCGTGTATGGCCCGTGGGCTGCCTGTTGAACAGCCCTGATCTATGCGTTGAAACATTTTTTGCTGCCCACCTGCCTGAAAAGTTCATTCCCCCACTCTTCCTAAGGCTACTTAGTCTTTTATGACCCTTTGTCTAGCAAGAAAGCATTTGTGAAGCTGCTGTTTCAGCATGGCTTACACCCACACTTTTTTAGGGGTTCCTCTGCCAAAAATATTGGTAATTTTTTTATCTATCTTTTTTTTATATCCCAGATGGATTTCCTGAAATAATAAAGGTTTTACTTTTTAGGCTCACAGGCACATCTTGAGTATTTCTCTCTTGTTTTCTACCACAAACTCATATTGCACTGGCCATGCTGCACTCTGCTTGAGATAGATACCAAATATTCCCACCATAACAACTGGAAATGCTGACTCTGTGAGCAACATCACTTGTTCCAGAGGAAAATGAGCAATATCACTTGCTTGGGTGATCTGTAAGTGTCCTATTCCTGCGGAAAAGTGCAGTACGCTTGCCAGCTTGGTTGTTACAGTCCACCAATGAAAGTGTCTCAAGAGAGAATTACAGTCAGCCTTCCACAATTGCTTTTTGCGCATTTAATTATTCAGGGATTTGATTTAAATGTTTCCTCCAGTCTCTAGGTCCTTTGGTGTGATCATGATCAACTTTCTTTGGAAGTTAACTATATGCTAACACTAGAGAACTAGAGATTCATAGACAGAACAACTCTCTAGAAATTTGTGGATCCTCCAGTGCGATGTTGTGGTCAGTTTCGAATGGCCGTTGACTATAGCAGTGTTTTTCAATCTTTTTTGAGCCGCGGCACATTTTTTACATTTACAAAATCCTGGGGCACACCACCAACCAAAATGACACAAAATGACACTCTAACACAGTAATACATATAGTTAATATGTTTTTAAATGTATTTATACACTCAGTGTGAAACCTGGGCCTGTTTCAATGAACACAACATATATATGACTTCCTCTCACATACTTATACATGGCTATCATGTCTTCTCTCAGCCTTCTCTTCTTCAGGCTAAACATGCACAGCTCTTCAAGCCGCTCCTCATAGGGCTTGTTCTCCAGACCCTTGTGAAATTTCACCCTGAGTGAAACTTGCTTCCAGATAACTATGGATGTCATGAAGCTGTTATAAACAGTTCCTTTCCCACGGGGGAGGCACACTGGTTGGGAAACACTGGACTATAGGGTCATAGAGGACCTAAAAATTCCAACAATAATGCTATCTCAGGTTTAAAAAGTAACAATTTTATTTGCTTTTGAACACTTTCACAGGGGTGTCATGCACCTAACTCACATCTAATAGGGATGCGCGATCCATAAACAAAATGGTTCAAAAGTAATTACAAAACTGGGTCTCCTTGAAAAAAGAAAATCTCTTAGCCTTGGAGGGGTTTGATCTTAGAACTGGCTGGCATGCTTATTTGTGGTATGACCAAACAAAAAAGGAAAAAAACTTTGGCAACCACTTCATAAGATCGACCCTCCTAAAGGTATGGAACAAATATGTCATGTACTTCTACGCAAAAACCCCTCTCTGGGTTTCGCCCTCCGAAGCGAAACAAAGGAGAATACAAGGTGGGAATAAATGGTTAACTTACAAAGAAATATTGAAAAACTTAAATGGAAACTGGGAGTTAAAAACCCAAGAGGAAATTCAACAAATAGATGGGAATGTAACATGGCTCCAATATAGACAACTTAAAGAAATATACAATTTAGACAAAAAGAAGGGATTCATTGAGAAAGATGACTTTTGGGATCAACTAATAAAATCTGGGAAGAAAAATATTACTAAGCTATACAATAAATTAATAGATTGGGCTACTGAAACTGAACAAGTAAAAAACTGTATGGTATTATGGGCAAAAAACATTGGAAGACAAATAAAATTGCATGAGTGGCAAACAATTTGGACCAAAAAAATTAAATATACTTATGCCTCAGACTTGAAAGAAAATTGGATGAAGATGTTCCATAGATTGCACATCTCCCCACAAAAAATTGGAATAATGTACAAAAATAGTGATGCCAAATGTTGGAAATGCCACACGAACATGGGAAGCTACTACCACATGTGGTGGACCTGTATAGTAGCAACCTCATATTGGAAAAGTATACATAAAGAAATTCAAATAATATTGCAAAGAAAATTCTCAATGAAACCCGACTATTATCTATTGGGCTTATTAGATAAGGAACTAAAGATAGATGGTAATGAAGATAAACTGTTTTGTTTTATGACGACAGCAGCACGAATGGTCTACGCTAAGCATTGGAAAGCCGACTTCATTCCTAATGTTGACCAATGGCTAGCAAAACTTTATGACATAAAGAACATGGACAGACTGACATTCCTTTTAAGCAAGCACACAGGAAACTCAAGAAAACAAACAGATTGGAGTTTATTGGAGGAATACAGCAACTCAGTAACTAAAAGCATTACAAAACCGAAGTAGTCATAAGGGATGTTATAAAAGAGAGAAAGGAGGACTTCATAAACTCCTGAGGGAAAGGAGTTGAAGAGCCATTTGGGAACCTAACAAATAGTAGGCACCCCCAAAGAGGAAGAATGGAAGTCACTTTTATGTTAGCTGTTTTTTCTTTTTGTGGGTTTTTTTTCTTTTCTGTGTTTTTCTCTCCTCCCCCCTCTTTCCCCTACCCCCCTTCCCCTTTTCCTCCCCTGACCACCCCACTAGTTCACCCACCCCTTTTAATTTCGTTCTCAGGATGGAATCTGGGCTTTTTTTCCGGTTCACAACCTGTTTTTGTATTTGTATGTACGATTTTATGTTACACAACTATTCACAAAAATAATAAAAATATTTTATATAAAAAAGTAATTACAAAACTGGAAGGCGTTGGCATTTCATTTGTAAAGTGTCTCTAAAGTATAGTTCCTGGAAAATTCATTACTATAACAAGAGTAACGAAATTTTGTTCCTATTTCGTTACAGTAATTGCGCATAAATTACTATATTTGGGGAAATTTTAAGGGCTCCTTTCTCCCTCATTTTTACAACTATGGGGGTGAAATTTCCTCCAATGGTAGAACACATTTACCACTGTTCGCTCACCAAATTTCATAATGTTTCACTTATCCACAGACTTTTGGGCAATTTCCAAATTGTTTATAAACAAAGTTATAAAAACAACTACAAAATATATCGCCCTGAATTTGCAATACAATGACAAGAGTTAATGTGATAATTCCCCCCAACTTTCAGAAATATCCATACATTTACTGATTCATACATTTACTGATTTTAGGGAATTCTAAAAAAGTTTTGAGAATGTTTTAGAAGGCTCTGTCTGGCACCGGGACTGGGGTGAGTCACACACCCGGTGGAAGAAGAGGCTCCAGCAAAGGGTGCAGGACCTGCTTAAGATGGAGGATACTCTTGCGCCAGCGCTGGAGACCTTTAGCAGGGCCTCCTCCCCTGTCAAGAACATGACTCGCCCCAGGCCTAGCACAGGACAGGGCCTGCTTGCAGCCCTCACCGAGGCCTCTTCCTCCACCAGGCATGTAGCTTGCTGCAAGGGAGAGCAGCCTTGCCACTGCTGCTAGTGCACAACGAGGGAGAGGGAGCCAGTTAGAGAGAGAGGGGGGGAGAGGACATATGAAGCAAACAAACTTCTTTACGAAAACCCAGAAGTGGGTGTTTCAACTTGTTTGTGTTCGATGGGGGTGGCTCTGGGGATTTTGTTGCCTTCGCTAAGTTTGAATGTGGACATGTGGCTTTAAGAACATAAGAACATAAGAAGAGCCATGCTGAATTGGACCTCAGCCCATCTAGTCCAGCATTCTGTATCACACAGTGGCCCACCAGTTGTACACGGGGATCTCGAGCAGAAGGGAGGGCAAAACCCTGACCTGCTCCCAACCCCCCACAACCAGTACCCAGGGAAATCCTGCCTACCTCAACCAACTCCGAGGTGGCACTTGAATGTCCTTTTCAGTAACTACCGATACACTTGGTATCCATGAATCTGTCTAATCCTGCCTTGAAGTTGTTCAGGCTGACAGCTGTCACAACCTCTTCTGGAAGTGAGTTCCATAACCCAATGACCCTCTGGGTGAAGAAATATTTGCCTTTATTAGTCCTAATTTTCCTACCTTGGAGCTTCAGGGAGTGCCCTCTAGTCCTAGTGTTTTGTGACAAAGAAAATAATTTTTCTTTATTCACCTTTTCTATCCCATGCATGATTTTATACACTTCGATCAAGTCACCTCTTAAACGCTGTCTTTCAAGGCTGAAAAGACCAAGGCGTTGCAACCTGATTTCATAAGGGAGCCGCTCCATCCCTTGGATCATTCTTGTTGCCCTTTTCTGTACCTTTTCCAGTTCCGTTATATCCTTCTTAAGATGCGGAGACCAGAATTGTACACAGTACTCCAAATGTGGCCTTACCATAGATTTGTAGAGAGGTAATACAACATTTGCTGACCTATTTTCGATTCCCTTTCTGATCATGCCTAGCATAGAATTTGCTTTTTCACTGCTGCAGCGCACTGGGTTGACATCTTCATTGAGCTGTCCACCAAAACCCCAAGATCCCTTTCCTGGTTTGTCTCGAAAGCTTTGACCCCATCAATTGGTTGGTGTAGTTGGGGTTCTTTGCCCCGATGTGCATGACTTTACACTTGTTTAGGTTAAAATGCATTTGCCACTTTGTTGCCCATTCACTCCAATTTCGAGAGATCTTTCTGGAGCTCTTTACAATCAGTTTCATTTTTAACTACCCTGAACAATTTAGTGTCATCTGCAAACTTTGCTACCTCAGAATTCACTCCTACATCCAGATCATTAATGAATAAATTAAAAAGTAATGGACCCAAAACTGAACCTTGGGGTACACCACTTCTCACCTCTTTCCAACCAGAGAAATGTCCATTTATTACCACCCTTTGTTTCCTGCAGTTTAGCCAAGTTCCAATCCAGGACAAGACCTGTCCTCTGATTCCATGGCTGAAGAGCTTATTTAGGAGCCTTTGGTGAGGGACTTTGTCAAAAGCCTTTTGAAAGTCAAGGTAAACAATATCAATTGGGTCCCCTTTATCTATGTGTTTATTTACACCCTCAAAGAATTCTAACAAGTTAGTAAGACATGATTTGCCTTTGCAGAAACCATGTTGATTTTCTTTCAGCAATGCCTGTTTTTCTATGTGCCTAGTAATATTTTCTTTAATAATGGTTTCCATCACTTTGCCTGGAACTGAGGTTAAACTGACTGGTCTATAATTTCCTGGATCGCCTCTGGATCCTTTCTTGAAGATCGGTGTTACATTTGCCTCCCTCCAGTCCTCGGGTACAGTGCCTGATCTTAGAGAAAGGTTATATATCTTAGCTAGAAGTTCAGCAATTTCACACTTGAGTTCCTTAAGAACTCTGGGGTGGATGCCGTCTGGACCTGGTGATTTGTTGACATTTAGTTTAGTAAGGCATGTGAGAACATCTCCTTGTTTATCTCTATCTGGTTTAATTCTTTTAATTCCCTCCCTGAAAAAACTGACTCAGCTGCAGTCATATGTTGTCTGTCCTCCTGTGTGAAAACGGAGGCAAAGAAGTCATTTAGCCGCTCAGTAATCTCCTTGTCTTCACTGATTTTCCCTTTCTGACCATTGTCGTCGAGTGGCCCAACTGCTTTTCTAGTTGGGTTTCTGCTTCTGATGTACTTAAAGAAGTTTTTGTTTTTTAAAAAAATATTCTTTGCTATATGTGCCTCAAAATCTCTCTTGGCTTTCCTGACTGTTGCTTTGCATTTAGTTTGCCAGAGCTTGTGTTCCTTTCTGTTCTCCTCGGTAGGAAGAGCCTTCCATTTCTTAAATGAGTTTTTCTTCTTTCCAATCACATCTTTTACTTCATTTGTAAGCCATACTGGTGTCCTTTTGGACTTTCCATGCCTCTTTCTTTTTATTGAATGCATTTTAGTTCGGCCTGTTTTAAGGTATTTTTAAACAGTTTCCAAGCATTTTGGAGGGATTTGATTTTTTTTTACTGCTCCTTTTAGTTTGTTCTTTACAATTTTTCTCATTTTGGTGAAATTCCCTTTGTGAAAGTTTAATGTCTCCGTGTTAGTTTTCACTGACAGTTTGCTATCCAAACTTACGTTGAAGGTTATTGTGTTGTGGTCACTGGTACCTATGGGCTCAGCTACAAGGACATCTTGAACGAGATCTTGTTCATTAGTTAGCACCAAGTCCAGGATCCCCTTTCCCTGGTTGGTTCCATGACCATCTGCTCAAGGGAATAATCAGCTAGCATGTCGAGGAACCTTGTCTCTCTTTCATGCGTAGAACAAGAATTTGGCCAATCTATTTGGGGATAGTTGAAGTCCCCCATTATGACTAATGTATTTCTTTTTGAGGCCTGTTTAACTTCATTTTCCAGATGGCAGTCTGCCTCTGGAGTTTGGTTGGGAGGGCGATAGCAGGTCCCTAGTGCTAGATTAGTTTTTGTCCTGGGACTTTTATCCACAATGTTTCTGTAGGTGAGTTTGAAATTTCTTGAAGTTCTAATTCATGAGATTCTAGCTCTTCATTTATGTACAGGGCCACACCGCCACCATTTTTCCCTCTCCTGTCTTTCCTGTACAGTTTATAACCTGGAATCTTTGTGTCCCATTTGTTTTCCTCCGTCCACCAGGTTTCTGTTATGCTTTGAGGCCTTATGGGTCGCGGATGCCTTCCTATGAAGAAAGGGAGACTTGGCCAGGTTTTAAATGATGGCACTGAACTCTGGATGGTAAAGTTCAATAGTTTTATTGATTACAACCAGATCCCTGGTGGCCCAATTTCTTCCTTAGTTACTAGATGTTACAGCAAAGTCTTTGGGGGGGGGGGTTAGTTACTTGTCTCGGAGTTGTAGAAGAGAGATGCAGTTCTCTGTCTGGTTCCAAGTGGTCCCTGTCCTACCAATGGCCTTCCAATGGCTTCGGGGTTACAAAAACTCCAAGGTCTCAAATCTGCAGACCCTTTACAGTCTGCAGGCTGGTTGAAGGCACCAGGATCACACAAGGTCACCAAGGTCTTGCAGTATACCTTGATATGCTTGAAGCTGATCTCAGATGGGTTTGGGTAAAAGGAAATGGCTTGTCCAAGTTGAAGCCCAGATTTCCAGGCCGCACGTCCTTTGCTTTCTTTGTTAGACTGAGCTGGGAGGAGAAATCCCCCTCCTCAGGTGACCTCGGGAGGAGGAGGGGCCAAAACCCAAGCCCCTCCCACCCAATGCACACATACAATTGAAACTACAGGGAACAATACAAAGGGATTGCTGGCAGGCAAAGCTTAAAGGATCGAAACAAGGTGAATAGGCCCCTCTGGGGCTGCAACAGGGATCATAAATTGGGTTGTAAGTATGGATGTAATTGTTAGTGAAACACAATTTATTGACCCTCTTGCAATTTTTTGCACAGCCCTAGTAATTAACATTATTTTCTTGGGTTGATTGTTTATGATTATTTAAATTTAATGTTTTACAGATTTAGTACCCCTTATCCAAGACGTTTTTTGAATTCCAGATTTGGGAATACCTGTATTCATAAATACATAAAATCATAGAATCATAGAAAAATAGAGCAGGAAGACCGCACGAACCATCTAGTCCAACCCCCTGCCATGCTGGAAAAGCACAATAGAAGTATTCCTGAGAGATGGCCATCCAGCCTCTGTTTAAAGTCTCCAAGGAAGGAGCTTCCACCACACTCTGATGCAGAGAATTCAACTGTTGAATTGTTTGGGTCCTTTTTTCCCTTCTTGAAGATAGGGATAATATTTGCCCCCTCCAGTCTGCTAGGACTTCTCCTGTTCTCCAAGAATTCTCAAAGATTATTGTCAATGGCTCTGAAATGATTTCTACTAGTTCCTTCAATACTCTTGGATTGGCTCTGGAGATTTGAATTCATTTAGAGAAGTCAGGTATTCCTGGACTACTTCTCTACTTATTTCGGGTTGCATTTACCCTATTACCTCGTTCGCTCCGTATTGCTCAGGTTGAACACCAATCTCCTTTTGGAAGAATACTGAGGCAAAAAAGGTGTTGAGAAGCTCTGCTTTTTCCCTATCCCCTGTTAGCATTTCACCACCTTCTTCACGCAGAGGTCCTCTAATTTCCTTTTTCTTCCTTTTTCTACTGCCATAACCAAAGAAGTCATTTTATAGGTTTTAATCTCTCTGGCAAGTCTGAGTTTATTTTGTTCCTTAGCCTTACAAACCTTTTCCCTACATACATAGGTTATTTCTTTGAATTCCACATACATAATAAGATATCTTAGAGTCTAGATATAAAAATAATTTGTTTCATGCACATCCCATAAAGACAATATTTTAAATCAATAATCTTGTACATAAAACTAGATTTTTGCACTTTGAACAATCAGAAAATTGAAGTTTTTCAACCACCCAAGGCTACATTTTGGAGTATTTTGGATTTTGGAATTCCAGATGGGGGATGCTCAACCTGTATCTGATTAAAAAAAGTAAAACACAACCCACTTTGTATGTTGTGTATATTTTTACATGTTTAGACCAGTTTTGCATTCCAGAAATGTTTACAAGTACATAATAAGCTAGGAGCATTAAACATAAATACAGTCAGCCATCCACATTTACTAGGGCTAGGGGAACAGGACCCACCTGAGAGTAGAAAAAACATGAATTAAAAAACTGCTATTTTGTACCTGATGGAACATCACTCTTAGAATCCATAGGTCTGCCAGCATGGAAAAAGTTGACCTTAGAGTCAACCTCAAAGATCCCTAAAGAAAAAATTTAATCATGTCCACAAATAATCAAGCCTGCAAAGGTTGAATCCACAAATGTGGATGGGCCAAATGTAGTTAAACACCGACTCAAGTACTGAAATATGGCATTTCATTGACAGCACAATCTTATCTATGCACTAAAAGCCTATTTGAGGTCCATGGGAATTCCTTCTTGGTAAGTTTATCTAGGATTGTTGCATGAATTTCACAAAAAACAGTTTTAGTTTGTAACTAAAATGCATTCTCATTCTGGGCCACGGACTGAAATAAATGCTATTGCATATATGCTTGATTTGCATATATGTGTAGCAAATAAATGACAAAACATTTGAGAGGGCTTAACTCTGATAGTACAGTATATTTGGAATTGCAACTAGAAAATGGTTGTTTGCATTTATGTCTGGCATTTCACACCCCACTAACTAATCGAGACACTCTTGCAGTTGCTTACAATGAACTACAACAAATTTCCTATACAACCTCTCAGTCACAGCACAAAATCAGCAATTAATTACCAACTCAAACTTGGCAGTCGAAAGCTACCATACATCAAAATAATGTCATAAACCATCAAAAGTACAGGAGGTTTGATTGGCTAGATCTCTCTGGGTAGGAGTTTTCTAAATGAGTCACAATTATTTGAAAGAACATAGTCTTATGGCCTAGGAAGATGCTGAGAAGTCTGTTTAGATACTGACGGAAGGAGGAAAAAACAGGCTGGAATAGGGTGCCCTCAAGGCTCAAGCAATCCAGTTGGAGAACACCATTCTCCAAATGTAGGTGATAATTTCCACCAGTAGTTGCCATTGGTGACACTGGATAGGTTTGATGGGAACTGCAGTACATCTTGAAAATAACATATTTCCCACGAGTCACAAAATACTTCTATATCCTGTACATTTCCCCTGCATGTCAACACCTGACCTAGGACATCAAAGGTTTAAAAAGCAGTTTGATTTGAGACCAGAAATTAATAGGTGACCCGTCCCTTGTTTTCAGGACGGACTTGTTATTAATGCTTTGAACCACAGCATACATTTTAATCTCCTTTTAGCCAAAAGACTATATCACATGGCGATATAGCAGAGTAGGATACAATCACTTTTGGTGATGGCCCTTCTAGTACGATATTGTGTGCTTCCTGTTGTTAGTCTGTCTTCACCACGCAGTTAAGCTGCCGGGGACTATTGATGGGTAAACCCTTGATCATGTCATGGTACTTAAACTTAGCTCATGCAATGAGTGTAGGCCAGTGGTTTTCAACCTGGGGTCCCCAGATGTTTTTGGCCTTCAGCTCCCAGAAATCCCAACAGCTGGTAAACTGGCTAGGATTTCTGGGAGTTGTAGACCAAAAACATCTGGAGGCCCCAAGTTGAGAACCACTGTTCTAGGCATTTCTGTGGTGGCATCCTCTGCTCTCTCCTTGCTGGACATCTTCAGTTTTTTTTTAAAAAGGGGAAGCAATACAATAGAATTACACCCACCCACCCAGAAGTGTGACTTTGCACTGCTGAAGTACTATAGTTGCACAATGCTAGAGGCTGTGCAATATTGCCTGGCATCATGATGGTAAGTAACTGCTACCCTGTGTTGTGGGAAAGTCATGGAACAGCAGCTCCCATGCTATAATGTCTAAAACAGTTGAAGCAATACACTTCACCCTCCAACAAGTTGGTGGGTGGAGCAATTTTGTCTCCTCCCCTCAGAGAAGAGATTGGTTAATTTCGCAGAACTTTCTGGGGAGGGGGTGGCATAGTGTGGAGGTGGGGCTGGCATAGTGTGGTGCCTTCTCCCTCATTCTGCGAAAGGACATCGCCCACCACTCCCACCCATGGACAGTATAATACGGATCGTCAAATGGTTTACCATTTGGGGTCGGATAGGAATTTCCCCTCATATGTTCTATGAGGGTTTTTTGCCTACCTTATACTGTTGTCTTAGTGGCTAGATGGAATGGTTGGCTTGTAAACTAGCCAAGCATAAATAGATTAGTTATTCAAAGGTTTGTATACATTTAAGGCACCCTTTAAGGGTGTGGGGCATTCTGCAAACAATCACCTAGAGGTTAATTTTAGAGGTAAGGTGAATGCCCCAGGAGCGGGGAGAGTCTGGTCTCAAAAGTTGAGAGAGATTTCTACTGATGTTTCCCGGACTCTAACACTGCAATGACTTACAGTGTTGCTAAGTTCTGTGCTGCTGCCCTTAATATCAGACAGGTGATGATTGTGAAGGTATCCTGTCTTTTAAAATGCCTCAGGGACCTTCTCCTCTTTGGGAGAGTCTGGTCTCAAAAGTTGAGAGAGATTTCTACTGATGTTTCCCTTACGGGTTGCCCGGGTTTAAATCTACAGGGGACCCAGGTAGTAATATACAAACAACCCAAGGGGGAAGAAACAAACACCAGAAGAGCAATTTCTCAATAGTAAATCCTTTAAATCAAAATGATCATAGAATACATACTGTACCACCACAAATCCAGTCACAGGAGGTGCGAAATCGCACTCAGTCTATGTGTGAACCAGATCAATATAAGTCAGATTCAAGTTTGTAATCCACTGCGGTAAGCTCGCCAATGCGAGTATTTGTAAAGTTCCAAAGGCTTCCCCGGTTGGGAGCAAATCAAAGGTAATAATGCTGTGAAATGAAAAAGGTGGTATCAGGAGGTCAAGGATGCAAATAATCCGGGACGCCGAGGAGTGCAATCTGTTCCTCTCGACATATGTGGCTCCAAAAAGCTGACGGTTTGCCAATGCGATGTCAAAAAGGCCTGCAGTAATCCGTTTCACCGCGAAGCGGTTTTTCCAAGGCATATAAACAATATGAAGGTGTCCAGTATCAATGAAGTAACACTCAATAACATAACCCATGCTTAGTAGCAACATCAGGGTGGAAGACAAATATCAGCAGCTCACATGATTCACAATCCAATCACATTAACATGAAAACCTGTGGTGTTTCAGTAAAAGAGACTTTAGAAATGGGATGATCTGAAACCATTGCTTGGATGTTTTGGAGTGTAGTGGAGACCTATAACAATCAAGGGAAAAAACTATATGTTGTCATCTTTCAGGTCTAAGGTTTCTGGACTTGTACAGAGATCAATTGGCTTATTTGGTGCTATGTAATGTATGGGTTGAAGTATGCTATTTTTCCATTTGTTGTTTTTCTGCTATACATTGGTCTTATATATTGATCTCTACTTTCTTGCTTCTATGATTAATCAAAGATTTAATCAGGACTCTGTCATATTGGAACAGTTGGAAGATATGCAGTAACTAGAAGAATCACAAACATGACTTTTACACAGCAAAGTGAATGATATCATCTCTGCTTAAGTTACAAATTATGGTAGTTATGGTAACATTGCAGGAAACTAGTTAGTTGGTTCTTGTAACCACACTCTGGTTTGATTGAAGTATGCTGTTGGGTGCCAAAGTTTGGATGGGGAGCGTGTGATTTATTCTGGGCTCTTGATGGCAATTCCATGGTGGCGAACGGCGTGATTACAAAGTCTACATGTCTCCTCTATCTTCAGAATCAGAAGGGATCACTGTGATCAGTTATGCCTGGCTGAAGATGCTGCATTTTCTTCTATGATGTATGTGTCACTTTTCATTAATTCTGAGAGACCCGCTCCTTTGGAAACCAGGGTAAACAGAGTGGTACGTTGGATTAGATCTTGGCTGTGAATAAATTTATTTTTCCATGAGTGTGAAAAAAGGAAAGGAGGAGGGGGAGAAAGCGCAAGGCCAAAACCCCTCGGAGCAGAAAATGTCACCGTGATTGCTAATACATTACTGCACAGAGAAATGCCTAATAAAACCCCTATTAGGATGTCATACCTGCTTACTGCTGAATTCTCCAGAAAGTTTATTTGATATGTCTAAGCCAATTATCAAAGTCTTGGTGATAAGAAGCAGCTCAGTGGGCCCGAATATGTCAGATTAGAATGACTAAATTGTGGGAATTCATGGGCCTCTGCTTTGAATAATTAACTTGACTCTCTGTAAAAGCATACTCTGGGCAAAGTAATTTTCTCTTTACACGCAGCATTTTGCCCTTGTGTTGCCTTTGAAAAGTAAACTGCTGGAGAGGCTAGTTGCTTTTATATTCTCCTTGTCTTTTATCTTTGTCCCCAGCCTTCTCTTTCTCTTTGACTTGTCTTTACCTGACCAGCTGCACCAACAAAGCAGGGAGTGGAATGCAGTTTGGGAAAGCCATTTGCTTTGTAGTAAGGAACATGGCTATCATCCCACCATCACATTGGTAGCCTCTGTCCAAAATCCCACTTCTTCCTGACCTGCCATTCATAGATTTCATTTTAGGAATCAGGACTTGCACTATAAAGGCAGTCCCCAAGTTACAAACAAGATAGGTTCTGTAGGTTTGTTCTTAAGTTGAATTTGTATGTAAGTTGGAACAGGTACATAGTTCAGCCATACACAGAGAAAGAGAGAGAGGGGGGAGAGGGGGAGAGAGAGGGAGGGAGGGAGAGAGAGAGAGAACGAGAACGAGAACGAGCGTGAGCTTTGGATAGCATAGGGAAGAGTTAACACCCCTGTGGTGTTTGTTTTGCAGCCTGTGCCCGTATTCAGATTTTATTATTTCACCTCACATTCTGTCCTTGCGTTGGATTTTGAAAATATTGGCTTGTTCTGGAAACAAAGATTGGTGATAAAGCTTCAGTTGAGACACCTTTTCTCCATGATAACTCTTTTATGAGTGAATTTCCCTCCCTAGGAGTAAATTTCTCTCATTCTTGTTGTCTCACCTCCATTTGTAACTCATGGCCTCACCAGATACGGGTTTCCCCCCATCCTAGCACTGCTGAGATGGAGACAGGCCGAATGCAGGGCTACTTCCAGTGGTTTTCCATTCTAGCTCCCTCTTGGCTCAGTGTGGGAGGAAGCCGGGAACAGTCAGGAAACATTGTGGAATGGCAAGGGAATGAAGCCTGGTGCTGCCCCCCCTGCTGTCCCCCAGCTTTTGGACCTCCATCTGATGAATCTTTTGTAAGTTGGATATTTGTAACTCGGGAATTGCCTGTATATTCACATGTAAGTCTAGAAGTTTTAGTGGAGAAAAACCCATTTAAAACCCTGGATTGACTTATTAATGGGTACTATATTTTAATTCTTTTTAAAAAGCAGTCACTTCCTTCTCTGAACAGAGTAGCGAAAGGCAAGAGGTTAATCTGTCCTGGGAGAATCCAAAAGGAGCACTGACCACCTCGACTCTTTCCAAAGAGTTTAATATTGTTTAATATCTATATGCGTCCACTTGCCTGACTGGTTCGCAATTTTGGTCTGGAGTGTCATCAGTATGCTGATGACACCCAGCTGGTGCTGAGAATGGATGGCAGGCCTGACACCGTACACGATTGTTTCCATCAATGCCTTGAAGCCGTGACTGGATGGCTGCGTACCAGCCGGTTGAAGGTGAACCCATCAAAGACGGAGATCCTATGGCTGGGTCGTCTTGGTGTTGGTGAGTGCCGGTTGCCTACCCTGGATGGTGAGCGGTTAAGTCCGTCATCTTTGGTAAAAAGCCTGGGGGTCCAATTGGACCCACTGCTATCGATGGAGACCCAGGTCTCCACGGTTAGCAGGTCTGCATTTTTCCATCTTTGACAGGCTAGCCGACTGGCCCCTTACCTATCCAGGAGTAATCTAGCTACGGTAATCCAGGCGATGGTCATCTCGAAGCTAGACTACTGTAACGCCTTCTACATTGGCTTTCCCTTGTCAACAATCAGGAAACTTAAGCTGGTGAAAAATGTTGCTGCTCGATTGCTGGTGGAGCATCGGCAAGAGACCATATTACACCAATTTTACAGCAATTGCACTGGCTACCAGTAGAGTACCGGATTGTCTTCAAGGTTTTGACCTTCAAGGCCTTGTATGGTCTAGGGCCAGTGTACCAGAGGTACCGCTTCACCCCATATGTCCCCCCCCCCGAGATCACTGCGATCAGAAGAACAAAACCATCTGGTGATTCCATCAGCCCGTTCCTGCCGCCTTTCAACAAGAAGACAGTGAGCTTTCTCCATGGTTGCGCCAACTCTAAGGGAATGAGTTACCAGATGGAGCTCGCGCTATTACAGAGTTGGCCCCTTTCCAGAAGGCCTGCAAGATGCTCCTCTTTAAGCAGGCCTTCAGTCTAAGCGCCTCCTGATAATTTCTATCCATGTCCTTGTGTTTTATGCAATTAAATAGTTTTATGTATGTTTTATAGTTTTATGCAAACCGCCCCGAGCCTGCAGGGAGGAGCAGTATATAAAAGTGAATAATAAATAAATAAAGTGGAACTCATACTATTTTGCAAATGGAATTTCATTATGTTCCTGTTGCTCCTGTATCACAACTGGCTTCTTTAAGTAAGTCCCACAAACTACACAATATGTACAAAAATCTGTATCATTTGGCAATTTTTCCTCCAACATGTCAGTCCTGATATAAAACAACTTCTAGGACACAAATCAGGAAAGGCCTTTCTACTCTATTACAGGAAGTGAGTTCTTTCTATGTTGTAGCATCGCAGCGATTTGGCAAGAAGATAGTTTACAAGAAAGAGCATCCATCCAGTAAAGGGAGGAGGTTTGGGACAACATCTAAAATGTTGCTCAATTAAATAGAATCTTTTCTGACTTCATGTACCCATTCATTTTCGCACTTCTGTTCAGGTATTGTTCTGGGATCATTTCCATGGAAACCATATCCTTTGTTTCTTAACTGTTTCTATATATAAAAATCCCCCATTTGAACCTCTAAAGCTGGTGTGGCACAAGCAGAATTTCCACATGAACTAATTGTTTTGTCCTAACCAGCAGACAAAGTGTGGAAGAGGAGAATAAGCAGTCCCAATCATTAAAATCTTCAAAAATAATGGTATTTTTGTAATGCATAAAACAACAGGGAACACAGAAGACAATCAATTGAATTTATAAAGTCCTGTAGCTAGGGCAAACTTCTCAAAGATAGTTTCTCTCATACTTTTCAATATTTGGTTAAGTGGTGTTTTGTATACAGTTTGGGCTCTCATCTACACTGGCTTCTGCTGTCTGTTTTGGGCACAATTGCAAGTGCTGGTTATTACTCATAAAGGCATATAATCCTTAGATAAGCCTATCTAAGGATTATATCCACCTGATAAATAGTATCTGCCTATCTGAACCTGCCTGAACCCTAAACTTCACAAGAGAGGCCTTTTCTCAGCCCTATCACCTTCACATAGGGTTCCCATATGTCCCTTCTTCTAAGGGACGTCCCTTATTTTGGCCCTAAAATTTGTGTCCCTTATTTTCAGGCCCTGTCCCTTATTTTTGACTTGCAGGACAGGACTGGGCGGGGTTGACCAGAGGAAGGTGCGCGCTGCGGTTTCCACAGCAATGCCTGCCCGGGGATTCCAACTCGCAGGGCAGCCTGCGTCCCCGTTGGAAGGAAGAGGTGATACAGGACTTTTTCAAAGTACAGTAGACTAATTAACCGTTACCCAAGGGGAATGTTGGATCATGTTGGATAAAGATAGTTTTTGGTTGCTTGAGAGTTACTCTTAAAATAGGCCTAGCTGTGCATCCCAATACTATACAATGCTGTGTATCCCATACTATACTATACCATTAACTATTGACATGATAATCATGAAGATGTACTGTCTTATAAAATTTATTTTATTTTAATGTTTAGACAGTGCACTTTTAAAATCAGCAAAGTCAAGTACTAAATACAGATGGAGAAAATAAGGTAGTTCTAATAATGTTTTTTCTGCATGACAAAGCATGCAGAAACATACCATGTACTGTTAAGAGGGTATAAGTCAGCTTCTTTTGTGAGTTTCAATCATTATCTTATTCTGTTAATGTAGCACAGCAGTTCTCGTTTGTGCCTGGAGGGCAGGGGTTAGGACCCGGGGTCCCATTAGCATTAGAACCAGCTGTGCCAGAACATGATTCAGAGGATGAGCTAGATGACTGGGGCGAAGGGCAGCTTTCCCCTGAGGGGCCTCTTTCGCCCACAGAGAGCTTGGCCTGGGAAGAAATGTTGTTTGGCCCTAGTGAAGATTTAGATAACCAGGTGCAGATGGACAGCGATTCTGGAAGTTATGAACATCCGGGTGGGAGATCTTCTCAGGAGCCTCCAGGGGAAGATATGGAAGAAAGCACATGGGAAATGGCTAGGGAGGAGAGCTCTCAAGGAGATAGAAACACAGCTGCGGAGAGACAAGGTCGAACCTTTGATAGGAGACGGAACATAGAGTCTAGCAGAAGGGAATGGTCTAAGAGCATAGACCGGCCGAGGTCCGTAAGCAGCGATTGGAGACGAAGAAGCCTAGAGCGTCGGGGACCTCGGCCGAAGGATTATGATTAGGATCCGTGGGAACGAATTCTCAGTGCTCCGGCCACGTCTTTCCTGAATAGGCGTGAAGCGGAGTGGGACCACGAAGCTAAGCTAGCCCGTGGTCATCAAGCCTTGCCTTGCCTTGCTTTGTTCCTGATCCGCCTGGTTGTGCGGAGTCTTGCCCTGTTTCCTGATCCGCATAGTTTTGCGGAGCCTTGCTAAGCTTTTAGCCTATTTGCCACGTTACCTTGGACATTGTTACTTCAAGCTTTTTGGATTGCTTTTATATTCATATGGACAATATCTTTTGAACTGTTTTTATATTCAATAAAGTAGTTAGCCTTTAGTCCGTCTCTGTGTGTGTGATTAAGGGGCCGGTCAAGTCCGTGCATCGTGACAGTTAATAAAACTATTTCTACCTAATGTTTGAGTTTCAAGTTTTTAATGAAGTGTCCCTTATTTTTGTGAAAAATCCCGTAAATGTCCCTTATTTCTTATATCAAAAAATGGCAACCCTACCTTCACACGTGAAAAAATAACATGATTTAATGTTCTCAGTGGCTGCCCCTAGATTTTGGAACTTCTTCACACCTAGAAAATAATAATAATAATAATTTCATGTTATAATATTGTAAAAGACACAGTCACCCAAAACATTATTTAAAATAAACATAATAAGACATTTCCCCACAATATACATATTAAAATACACAAAACAGAGACTGAACATAAGATGCAAGTTTAAAATTCATCATTAAAACTGGGTAGGCCTGCTGGAAGGGATAGGTCTTCACTTGTGTCTTAAATTCTGACAGCTGATGTAGCTTTCGGGAGCCCAACTGGCAGGTCATTCCACAGCATTGGGGGAGCTGATGAAAAGATCCTGTGGGTGGTGGTTGCCAGTCGGGTTCTGGCAGGCTGGAGTAGACACCCCACAGAGGACCTCAGTGTTTGGGGCAGATTGTATGGAAGTGAATCCTTTAGGTAACTTGGCTAAACCATGTAGGGCTTTAAAGGTCAAAAACCAACACGTTGTAGTTTGCCTGGAAACTAATTGTCAGCCAGTGGAATGACTTTAGGATAGGTGTAATATGCTCACTCCTAGGTGCTCCTGTAACTAATCTGGCTATTTTGAATCAGCTGGAATTTCTGAACTTGGTACAAAGGTAGCCCAATGTAAAGCGTATTGCAGAAGTCCAACCTTGAGGTTACCAGTGCATGCACTACCATCTTAAATTCCTCCAAATCTAGGAAGGGCCGCATGTGATGTATCAGCTGAAGCAGGTAGTAAACACTTCTTGCTGTCACTTGTACTGAATTGTCATTTGGAGAGCTGGATCCAGAAGCACTCCCAAACTGTGAACACAGCCTTCACGGTGAGTGTCCAGAACTGGTTGACACACCTCCACCCCCAGATTAGGAACCTTGATGGCAAGCACCTCTGCAAAAACAGCACCACCATCTGGAACCTGCCTGAGAGGTACAACTTGAGCCACTGCAGCACAATGCCTCCGATTCCCAGCTCCTCAGGCGTTCCAGAAGGATTCCATGGTTGATGGTATCAAAAGCTGCTGAGAGGTCTAGAAACACCAACAGGAACACAAATCCCTTGTCAGTGTTGAGAATGAGATCATCCACTAAAGCGACCGTAGCAGTCTCAACTTAATATCCTGCTCTGAAGCTGGTTTGAAATGCGTCAAGGAAGTGTGTGTGATACAAGACTGCCTGGAGTTGGAGGGCAACTGCCCTCTCAATCACCTTGCCCAAAAAAGAGAGGTTAGACCAGGGGTGTGCAATTACCGGCCCTCCAGGTGTTTTGGACTTCAATTCCCAGAAATCCTAGCCAGTTTACCAGCTGTTAGGATTTCTGGGAGTTGAAGTCCAAAACACCTGGAGGGCCGGTAATTGCCCACCCCTGGGTTAGACACTAGTCTGGAATTATTAATGTCAGGGGATCCAGGGAGGACTTCCTCAGCAATGGCCTAACTACTGCTTCTTTTTAGCAGGATGAAAAATTCCCCTCCCTGAGAAATGCATTAATAATTTGTTAAATTTGAGATCAAACTGCACCTCAAGGGTACAATGGTCTCCAGGGGTGGTCCTACCTATAAGCAGGGGAAGCGGCCGCATAAGGCGCCACCTGGGAGGGGCGCCACCGCGCTGGCCCCGCCACCACGCCACTGCACCGCTGCGCCGCCCACACCGGCTGTGCCTCCGCATGCGTGGAGATTTTCGCGCATGCGCACTGGCTCCCGAGCGCGCCTCCAGCTTTGGAGCCAGTGTGCATGCGCGGAGATTCACACATACGCACTGGCTCCAAAGTTGGAGGCGCTCGGGAGCCAGTGCGCATGCACGGAGATTAGCGCATGCGCACTGGCTTCAGAGCGTGACTCGCGCTCGGGAGCCACGGGGGCAAAATAACCCCCTCGGGATAGGTAGGACTGCCCCTGATGGTCTTTGGTCTGTCCTTTTGTGAAGACTTTTAAAATATTCAGACAGTACTTTCGAATTTTTAACCAAGGACTTAATCACAGAAACCATTGAAGCAGAGCCATCATCTTTGGTGACTTCCTTCCTCTTAAATCACACAACTTGCAACCCATTGCAGGTCTGTCCCCTCTCTGTGACAAACTTGCCCGTGCTATTGATGAGAAAACCCATCAATAGTCTCTGATTGTGTCATGTTCCCTTCATTTACCCTGTGTGATGATTTCCGATTTGCTTCTGTGTTTACTTATTTTTGATTCTACCTAAATGTCACTGGAATTGCAAAGTTGCTTTTGTAAAAATATTTTTACAAAATTCTGGTGTAGTGGAACGGCAAGTGGGCAGAGTTACATATGACTGTAGGACCATGTATTGCCAAAGTGTGGCAGTTGCGTAATGAATTGAGAGATGCCATAGCGAGGATATAGCGGCAACTTACTGCTGCAGAATCAGTGATAATAAGTTTTCTCACAACAAATAGTGCACAATGTTTGAGGGAATTCTACTCTTCTTGAAACATGGTACAAGTCCCCATGGTAAGATTCTGAGAGAAAATAGTAAAAACTAAAAGATGGACATAGTCAATTTGGGCTGAAATGTGCAAATGACGTGTGTCCTTGTAATTTTCTTCAGTACTTAAATGTATGCATAGATCAGCATTTTTACAGTCCAGAAGCAAAAGCATGGACTCACTTTATTGCTGACTTGAAAGTAATTAAATTTTATAAACACCTCCGTAATGGTTGTAATTTTTATTTTGCATAAATGTTAATTTTTTTAAAGTGATTGAGAGCGCTCGGCATATCTCTGTTAGAATAAGGAGAAGCAATATTTTAAAAGCAATGTTTAATATTGAAAACAATTTCTGAGATATACAACAAGAAGGGAGATCTTAAACATTGGAGAACCCACAATGCTTTTGTAGATCTTTGCCACTAAGAAATAAATTATAAAATTGCATAAAGGATTCTTAAGTTTTTAAATCACTGTCCCCTGGAAGAACCTGCACTTAGAACGACAAAACATAGATCGGTTGTTCTCAACCTAATGCCACAACCACTTAATACAGTTCTTCATGTTGTCTCATGACCAACAGAAAATACTGGAAGGGTTTGGTGGGACTTGACCTTGAATTTTGGAGTTTTAGTTCACTTACAGTACATCCAGAGAGCACTGTGGACTCAAACAATGATGGATCTGGAGCAAACTTGCCATTAATACTCTATATGCCCAAACATGAACACTGGTGGAGTTTGGGGAAAATAGACCTTGACATTTGGGATTTGTAGTTGCTGGGATTTATAGTTCACCTACAATCAATGAGCATTGTGAACCCCACCCATGATAGAATTGGGCTAAACTTCCCACATAGAACCCCTATGACAAACAAAATACTGTGTTTTCTGATGGTCTTTAGTGACCCCTCTGACACCCCCTCATGACCCCCTAGGGGTCCCAACCCCCAGGTTGAGAAACACTGGAATAGATGATCCTATTCAATGTATTAGCTCAGTTCAGATGTAATACTAATTCGTGGTTGGAAAGGGGGGGGGGGGAATACTGGAAGGGGGTCAATTGATTTTGCCTTCAGAGTAATTATTTGCTTCCAGATTTTCTTGTAGACAAGATGAAAGGTTGCCATTTCATTAAAATTAGCACACTACAGTTTGGGCTAGCTCTACAAATGCAGTTTTGGTTCTGGAAATGCATTTCTACATTTTCTAGTGAGAAATTCTGATGAGTAATCACATGTCATAGCAGTTCCCCTAGCCATTTCCCAAAGAGTGTCCAAAAATATAGACATCTCTCTTTAACCATGCTAATAAAGAAATTCTAGCAGTGCTAGCAATTCTCCCATCCTGAGAAAAAGGTGGAGTATAAATCCAATTCATCCATCCATACAATCCATCCAATTCAGTCCATCCATCCATGTAAAGTCAGGGTATCATAAATGCTTATTAAAACCCATCTCAGTTCCAAATATTTTCTCCAGAAAACCTACAACAATATAATGGCCTATCTATTTCGGCACTCTGTTTACAACAGTGAGTAGAGTTGCGATGGTATGAGGGTTACACAAACAATATTAACAGCATTCCAGTTTGCAGCCCATCTACTGGTATTCTGAAGCTTGAGACAGTTTGGAATTACAGACAGTCCCCAAGTTACAAACATCTGACTTCCAAATGACTCATACTTACAAATGGGGGTGGAACAACAGGAAATGAGAAAAATCTACCCCTAGGTATTATTATTATTATTATTACCCTGCTCTAACTCTTCAAAGTGGACTCAAAGCAGTTTGACACAATAACATTAGCATACAATTAAAATATATAAATATAAAAACAATAAAACAGAATTAAACACAAACAGCGCTAAAAAAAAATCACGGTTAAAGTCCATCAAAATCATATTCAAAGTTTAGAAACCACAGCACTCCCTGACTAGATCTTAAACATCTTCATCTTTAAAAGCCTGTCTGAATAAAAAGGTATTTGTCTTCCAACCCCTGAAATGACGAGACAGACACAAATATATGGATTTAAAATTTGGGCAACTTTTATTTAAAGTTACCTAATTAACTTTTAATTCAAATAACTTTAGGTGTCAGTTCAACTTGTTGTGTCTAAGCTGAGGTAGCATCTTCTAAAGTCTACACCTCAGCTATTCAGGCATAATACCTGGGTCCCCTGAAGATTTAAACCCAGGCAACCCGTAAGGGAAACGTCCGGAGAAATCTCTCTCACCTTTTGAGACCAGACTCTCCCTGCTCCTGGGCCATTCTAATTCACCTCACCCCCTAAAATTAACCTTTAGGTGAGTGTTTGCATAATGGCCCACACCCTCAAGGGGTGCCTTAAATATATACCAACCTTTGTATTACTAATCTATTTATGCTAACCTAGTTACAAACCGACCATCTGTCTATCTAGACCAGGGGTGCTCACACTTTTTCTGCATGGGAGCTACTGATTAAAAAACCAAGTCCCAAAGATAACCTGCCCAGAAATGTAAAACGTATAACTATTTTCTTATTTATTTATTTATATTTATTATTCATTTTTATGTACCGCTCCTTCCAGCAGGCTCGGGGCAGTTTTCATAAAATGAAGTTATAAAACATCAACATTTCAATTTAATAACAACAATATAAAACAGAGCATAAAAATACATCCAACCACCCCATTTCTCCCACACTGCCATATTACCACACATATTATCAGCCAGAAAGTAAAAAGAGAGGCTTTTGAACTGCAAGGCCATTTAATACTCAGCAAGGTAAATAAAGGGGCATGCAAAAATATATCCAACCACCCCATTTCTCCCACATTTCCATATTCCCCAACATATATTTCTCAAGGAACAAAGCAAGCAGAGAGGCTTTGGAGCTAAAAGGCCATTTTTAAACATTAAAAATAAACAAAGAGACATGCCACAGAACAATCAAGCACCCACCCCAAAGTAAAAAGACCGACCTTTGAGATGCGGTAAGGAAATGACCCCAAAGCGTCCTTCTTCTTCTCCTCCGTCGTTGCTCCTATTTCCACGCCGCCAGCATGCGTGCCACCTCCAAGAGCTCACGAGAAGTCCGAGGGGCAGAATGGGCGCTTCTGCGCATGCGCGCGGGGCCAGCCATGCATCGCGTCATCCAGGCCCGCCCCCTTTGGTCTCCTACGACTCTGAGTGGCTGGAGAAGGACGGAGGGAGGAGGAGGAATCCAAAAGAGGGGGCCCATTCTGCCTCTTGGACTCTGGAGCTTTTGGAGGCGGCGCACGAGCAGGGAGTGGGGAGGAGCAACGACGGAGGACTTCTTTGCAGCGTGCAGGGGCACGTGAAGAGGACCAACAGCAAAAAACCTGGTCAGGGGCCTGAAGATCACCAGGATGAGGCCTGAAGATCACCCTGGTGATCCCGATCACCATTCTGAGCACCCCTGATCTAGACCCTAAAGAACAGTATAGAGTAGGCGAAAAAAACCTCCTAGAACAGAGTCATCATGGGGAAAAGGTGCCTCCATTAAAGCTTTATCACCAATCCTTGTTTCCACAACAACCCAAATTTTTCACAACCCAGTTATCACAGGGATGGAAAGTACAGTGAAATCTTCTAAACAGGGACACAGAGAGCAAAACAAACCCCACTGAGATGTTAATCCTTCCCTATGGAATCCAAAGCTTATATCTATATCTGAAGTTAAACTTTAAAAATGTACCTGCTCCAACTTACAAACAAATTAAATTCAAGAACAAACTTACAGAACGTACATTGTTTGTAACTTGAACTGCCTCTATTGCATCTGCAACATCCAGACCTCATTTGCATTTGTTTGCATGAAGACAGGAATATATATATATATATATATATATATATATATATATATATATATTTCCTGTGGTAATCCTGCTGTCACAATGCGGGATCTAGGCCCGTCCCCTCAATCACACACACCGAGACAATAATCAATTAACTGTTTATTAAGCACAAAAATAGAATCAGGTGAAAAGAATATAGTTCAAAAATAAAGTATCAATTAGTCCCAAAAGAATTGGCAATAAAGAGTTCAAAGGTAATCCAAAAGAGCAGGGAATGTATCAAAAGCAAAGTCCATAAAAACAAAGCAAATCAAAAGCAAGGTAACTTAATCAGCATGGAATTCAAGGCAAGGCAAGGTCCATGAAAACAGGGTTCAAGGCAAGGCAAAACAAGGCAAGCCAAACTATGGCTTCAAGGATCCTGATCGCTACACATCTATTGAGTTCAGACGTGGCCGATCAACTGAGGGACAGTTCCCACAAAACGTATACTTAATTCCCTCCTTTGTGGGACCACCTCCTTTCTAAACTACGTTTCCATTCCTTACGCCCAGCCTCAATACTGCTGTGTCTGTCGAAACTTCTTCCCGGCCTGGCCTCAGCTGTGCTGTTATCTTCATGGGAAACCAGCTCCTCCTCGGTTTCCATAACTTCTTCTGCAGCTGGATCCCAAACACGTTCTTGTGACCCGTAAACCCCCCCCCCCCCCAGTCTTTCGTATTCTCCTTCTGAGTCAGAATCAAACAAACCTTCAGGCTCCGGATAAGGCTCCGGATAATCAGTAGGCCAGGTGTCATCCCATTGCAAACTGTCCGTTGGCGAAACTGGCTCATTAACCCCGTCATCGCCTGCACCTGAGTCAGCATCATTTAAGTCCAAAGCAATTGGGACCCCCGGGCCGCCACCCAGCCCCCCCAGCTGGATCAGAGGCTGGGTTGCTATACCTGCAAGTCTTTCTGCTACTTACAAACAGCCCTTATTACCCCAAAAAGTATGCTATAGTTACTGGGATCATATTATTTCCAAATGTGGATTTCAAGTGTCTATTTTTGAGTAGGACTGGCTCCCTTTTTTGTATCCTTTATCTATGTTCTGGTTAGAGATCTCATTAATGATGGTTGCAGATAATCAAGGGTGAGAAAACGATTCTTCTAAATCATTAGTCTGTTTCTTCAGGTGTCTTATTGAAGGAAGAACATTTTAACTAGATGGAATTGATTTAATGGTATATCCGCTTAAAGCCCCTTTGCCTGCTAATTAGCACACGTTATATGCCTTAAGTGCGGCCACCAATAGAGAATGAAATGAATGGAAAAGTAACATATAAATTAGCAAATACTACTGGCATCACTAACTGTAGGGCTTTGGGAATTTTACTTTGGAATATATGTTTGTTGATCTTATACTAAAGGAACAGATAACAGAGGTGGGATCTGGGGGCTTAGAGGAAGTACTGGGAGGCTATGGAGAGTGCAGAAACGGACTCCGGTGAACTCACTTTAACTATAAAGTTGTATTTAGAATTGGTAAAACAAAACCAAATTTAAAAACTCTGTAATAAAATGCAGAATAAAATCCTTACTAAATACACACAGAATTGGAATATCCAATTGCAAATGTAGTATGATTATTAAATTGAGACCTAAGGAATGACAAAGACTGTGACGCCCCCTGGGGGGGCTGTATTTACCTGTATTTGGTTTGCCATGTACTTGCATGGCTCTTTGTTTCACAGTTCCTTTGTCTTGCCATGTGCTCCTTTGTCTGCCATGTGCTCAACTGGGGAGGAGCTGCGTTCTGGCTCCAAACCTGGTGACCCACCCTCAACTCCTCCTTTTACCGGAGTTTACCTAGGGGCCGGATTTCCTCTCTGGCCTCACTTTCCAAAGGTCACAGGACAAGCAAGGCTGGAAGTTAGGTTGCTGTGAAAGTGCAATCTCATTTCACCTACAAAGTCTACCTCCATCTTCAACCAAATCTTCAGCATATAGGAGAATCCTTTCTCGCCAGAGGCTGGGATTTTGGGGCCTGCTACAGGACTTCGGACCTGTAAGCCAGAGGACAACAGGACGCTTTGGATCGAATAGAGGTACCATCACGTGCACCTTCAGGCATTGTGATAGACTCCCTTTTTCTAAAGGACTTTGCAACCAACTCAAGCTTTCGAACCATCAGCTTTGCTGATTGTATTCCAATAATCCTATTTTGGTTCGCTCTATCTGAGTCCTACACTCTTTCTCATAGAGATCCAAGGCTTTCCTGCATGTGGGAAGACCTTAAACTCTATCCCTGGGGTCAAAACTTGCTTTTGTCCTACCTTTAAACCCTTTTTAGACCCTGGGGTCAGAAGAACGACACAATTGGAAATCGACCTAATAATGAGACGCTGATTTGTATATGATATGATTGTGTTAGTAACTGTTGATGTATTTATCTTGGGCAGTCCTTGCCATGTATACACCATCTTGAGTCGCCTTCAGGCTGAGAGAGGTGGTATAGAAGTAGAGTAAATAAATAAATAAATAAAAGATAGACCAAGGAAGGAAGGGAAATCCAAGCAGAGCACTTTACTTATACAAATAGTAAAACAAAATCTGGCTACCAGTATTTAAAAAGTCTAAAACTATAACAGTAAAACACTCAAACACAGGGGAACTCCAGAGAGGAAACAATCAGGGACAGCTAATCACCTCTCAGCAAAAGATTCCCCCAGGCACTAAAAAGCCACACCTAAAAACTATCAGACCATCAAATGCTAATCAAGGTGGCCAATTGAAACATTCACACCTAGCTCCAAGAGACAAGAGTTCTTTCTTCCACCCTGGACTTTCCACAGATATAAATGCAAATTTCCTAGTTTCCAACAGACCTCACAACCTCTGAGGATACCTGCCATAGATGCAGGTGAAACGTCAGGAGAGAATGCTTCTAGAACATGGCCCAAAAAACCTACAACAGCCCAGTAAAACAAGTACTCAAACTTTTTCTGGAGTGGACTGTTTAATACCACAGTTGAGGAAGAAGTGCTGACTGTTCTTTTGTGTAGCATAAAAAGAAACTTGCCGGGTGTTGAAAACTAGATAAGAAGAGAAGTGTGCCAGCCTAACTTTGTCCAGGACATGCTACTTTATGTTGAGAAAGAAATATATATCTGTCATAAGGAAGGATTCCACCATGAGAGAAACTGCCTACCATCTAGGACAGAATTAAATGAAAGAAAAGACACATCGCTAAGCACAAAACTCAAGACCTGGACATTTTCTTCCTGTGTCCTTCCTGTGTCCCATATTTGAGATATGCCTCAATCTTGGCAAGAGGAACAGAGCTTAGATTGCAATTGTAAGACTCCTTCAAGTGGGCTAAAAGTCCCAGTAAAAGTTGAGTCGTTTTGTTGCTGAATTTCATACCTAGTAGTGATTATTCCCACTCCTTGATTGAGTCAGGCCATTAATATATTGAGGATTTGTCCACTTCTCTCCCTTGCTGCTGGAGGAGTTAATGAGCATAATAGTGCAAAATGCTGAAATGTTAGCTTAAAATGAAAGTGTCCCTCTTTGCAAAAAGGAACAGAAAGATCGAAGGCAAAGGGGAGATTGTGTGTTCCAGATACACAGGATGCCAAACATCAGTGACCTGACAATTCAATGCTTATCTAGATACAAATAATAAAATGTTTATAGATGCTGCCGCTGCATACGTAGACCTTATTAATTGAAAGTGTCAAGATGGCAAAACAATGGGAAAAACATGTTTTTAAGAACCTGATTGGATAAGGGATGTGAGGAGAAAGGTTACACCACGCCTAGTAAAAATGTATAAAAGATAACAGAAAGAATGTAGCAGGATGGGCAGCTCTTTCTTTGAACGCACTTGCTTATCACCCCCCTTAGGGTCTTGGCCACTTGACCTCCCTGGATAAATCACACAGCAACGAAGGTACAACGGGTTTTATTGGAAGCAAGTAAATATAAGGAGAAGGTTGGAGGCAATCCTTGCGGTGCCCCAACTAGCAGCAACAGGTATCAGCAAGGCAAGGGGGCTCCGTAGTATAATGGAGCACAAGCGGCAACCAGGAAAACAAGCCGGATGCAAAGTCTCTATAAACCCCAGCCGAGGCAAAAAGGCTGGGGTGCGTGGTTTAAAATGCAAAGAGTTCAAAAGGTAAAAGGGTCTTCCACCAGGAACTCCTGCCGTAGCAATAGGCAAGGAAAGTTGGTTCAAAAAGGCACAAAGTCTTAAAAGGAATTCCTGCTGCAGCAATAAGGCAGGAATGATTGACTAAGAAGCAAAAATTATATAATGCTATATCACTTTAGTACTATAAATGTGATAACTATGTAAATGTGAGTAGATCAGTAGGTATTGCTTTGGCAGGAAGGTAATGATGCCCCATACAGTCATGCCAGCCATATATCCCACGAGGCCTCTATGGATAACACTGGCTCTTCAGCTTAGAAATGGAGATGAGCACCACCCCCCAAAGACAGACTCGATTAGACTTAATGTCAAGTAGAAACCTTTAAAGGTAAAGATAAAGGTTTCTCCTGACATTAAGTCTAGTTGTATCCGACTCTGTGGGTTGGTTCTCATCTCCAGTTCTAAGCCAAAGAGCCAACGTTGTCTGTAGACACCTCCAAGGTCATGTGGTTGACATGATTGCGTGGAGTGCTGTTACCTTCCCGCTGAAGCGGTACCTATTGATCTACTCAAATGTGCATGTTTTTGAACTTCTAGATTGACAGGAGCGGGGCCTAACAGTGGACGCTCACTCTGCTCCCCAGATTTGAACTGCCAACCTTTTGGTCAGCAAGTTCAGTAGCTCAGCTGTTTAACTTGCCGTGCCAGCAAAACACTGGGAAACTACCTGGTAATACTGAGTATAACTCAACAAAGAGCTAACACTATAACAAAGAGCCGTGCCACCAGGGACCTCATGGGAAACCTTTACCTTTACCTTTTACTATGAAGTGAGAGGGTGAAGAAACAACCAATTTGATAATGAAAGGCCACACCCCCATTTAAAAATGTGATCAATGGAACTCCCCAGAGGTATAGGAAAAATTGGGAGACTGGATATAGACACGAGGATTAACTCCTGCTTGTATTAGAAACAGCCAGGTCACACACAAAAAAACCCTCAACCTCCTACTGTAGGCTTAACACACACCATGGTTTTGTTTGATGTGTGTCTTGAAGTCATTTCTGACTTATGGCAACCTTACGGTGAACGTATTACAGGGTTTTCTCTGCAAGATTTGTTCAGAGATTTGTCCCATTCTTACTTTATGTTGAGGCTGACAAAGTGTGAGTTGACCAAGGTCACTCAGTAGGTTTCCATGGCTGAGCAGGACTTATTTTATTTATTATTTACTTTATTTATATTCCGCTCTTCTCACCCCGAAGGGGACTCAGAGCAGATTACAGGTACACATACTTGGCAGACAATCCCTGCCATTTCCACGTAACACACATATAGATGAACAGAGGCAAACTCTGGCCACCAGGGGAGCTGGCACACTCCTCATCTCTCAGCATTCCCAGCATCCCTTGTTGTTTCTTCCGCATTCCTTAGCATTCCTGGAGTTCTTTAATGGCCTCATAATTCAGTCAAAATTTGCCTCCCCACTTAATGTGGTACCTTTATCTCCTACTTGACAGATGCAACTGTCTTTCGGGCTGCAAAGGTCGACAGCAGGCTACACTTAAAGGTCGAGCACCCACCTCGACCTGGGCAGGCCTCGAACTCATGACCTACTGGTCAGAGAGAACGTATGCAGCTGACACTTAGCCAGCTGCGCCACATTCCCGGTGCAATTATAGGACTTGAAATATAGGGCATTATCACATCAGTCAGTAAGCTGCATTGGAGGCTCCCTAGACACAAATAAAAACTCTTTTGCCACACAATGTCATTCTTATCTCACCCCCAACCAAACTTCAGGTCATGTCACAGCTGTATTAAATGAAAAGGATCTCCCCCAGCTTGCCCCATGTAGGCTGACCACATCTAACGCTGAAATGCAAGACTAAAAAGGCTTCTTGTTTATGTCCAATTGCCTATTTATGTCAAATATCAATAATCTGTTTATACCCCTGCTTAAAAGGGGACACCACTTGTCCTTATACCAGAGCTGTCAGGAGTATCCCTTCTGAATATTTTGATGCAACCTCTCCCTCTTTCCCCAACTGTTGCCTTTGCTTGCTAGAAATCCGTAGTGTATTAAGTAAGCTGTCAATATATCAGCTCTGTGTGATTTGCTGATATCCCCAAATGAGAGGGAAAGACTCATTGGCTTAATGCGCTTAAGATAAGAGAATGGCTTCTTCTGAAAGGAGTGGAAAGATCCTGCACTCTCAATAAGCCTGTCCAAATTGTCTGCTGGGCACTGGAGGATGAAATTGAGTTTAGCACTACAACTTGTACTGCCAAGTGCAGGCCAGTGAGTAAATATTGAAAGGATGTCGTTTAAGCTTCTTGGGCCGCTTTACCTGAATTTTGTTTAGATGACAGGAAGGAACCTAGTGCACTGCAGAGCGAGATTAGGTGCAAGAAATGAGGTTGTAGAGATTAAATGCTCATTTCCCAAGGAGCCCTTCATTATAACTAAATGGTTGTGGACATATCTTATGGTGGGGGGAGTAGGTTTCACTTGGCTGCATGATTAAGCATTCAGAGGACTATATAATTGGTAATATACTTTTTATATTCCCATGTAAATAAAAGTCTTTATTTAAACTGCTCAATGTAGAATATTTAAAATCTTGTCAGCTAATAACTCACAAGAGACAGGAAGACATAAAAAGTATAAGGGCAGGAGCAAGTGTACTCACCCCTCTGTTGCTTTTTGAAAGGACTTTTCACAGATGAGGAATGAACTCAAAATGTCACCTGCAGTCATGCAAATTTAACTAGGTTTTGGAAGGACTTTGGTATCATCATCATCATACCCAAGTAGCAAAAAAGGTAACTTTCCTAATCTTTGCAGTTAAGCTTTTGCCAAAATACAACTTGCATAATAACATATTCTACAATGTCTTTATTTGGCAGAGAGAGTGGTTTACAAGAAGAATTTATTAATTTACTAGCTGTACCTGGCACGCGTTGCTGTGCCCTATTTAGGAGATGCGAGAAAGTCTGAGTATGTAAGGGTTGGAATTGATGTTACTTATGGTCTTGGTGGGGTCATGGCTGTGTCGTTGTAGGTTGTTCTGGTGGGTGGGATGTTGAAGTCCTGGGGAGTTGTCGGTGTGTGGTGTTGCTGGCGTTCTGCAGAGCTTGTGGATATACAATGTTTTTTGTCTTTCCGTCTGCTGTGTTGATGTAGAGGTTCTGTGGTTTCCCAACTCTGGAGCACGCTATGTAGAGTTGTCCGTGGGAGAAGCATTCTGTGTCAAGGTCTATGCCACAGATTTGTAGTGTTTGTCCTTGAGCCTTGTTTATGGTGATGGCAAAAGCTAGTGTAGTGCAGTGTCTTTCTGTTCTGGCGTTTGTTCTGCCCTTTTTTGTTTGATGTATGTAGCGTTGCGAGTGTGTCGTCCGATGCTGTTCTTTTTAGGAGGCATGGCTTGTCTTTTGGGTCAGCTCATGCCTGTGTGGAAGGAAGGAATGGCATACAAATGGGTTGAGCAGTAGATGCAAGGTTGTGTTATGTGCGTATTGTGTTGTGTGTAGGTATTACTTTTTTGGTGAGTTAGTGGGTGTTTGGTGGCATTGTGGGTGGTAGTACGTTGTGGAATGCTTGTGTGGGTGGGGTGTTTTGGGTGTTTGTCTGTGTTTGTAGAGTATCAGTGCAGTGTTGTGTTGTGTTGTGTTGTGGTTGGAGTATAGGTAGAGTTGGTTTTTGTTTGTGGTGGTGGTAGGTGTTGTGTGTGTGGGGTCCTGTAAGGTTGGGGGGATGGGTTGTGATAGGAAGTTGTGTTGTGTTGTGGGTAGGAATTGCTGGAGTATTGTGCCTGGGACGTGTGTATATTTGGAGGTGTGTGTGGTGGTGAGTAGTGAGTGCAGTCCTGGGTTTTGTGTTGGGGAAGTTGTCAGGTATTTGTGGGGTGTATTTTGTGTGTGTGTGTGTTGTGGTGACATAGTTGTCTCAGTATGGCTGTGTGCTGGTTGTGATGTGGAGGGGGTGTTGCTTTTGCCAGTGTGTTTGTTGTGTATTTGGGGGGGGGGGTTGTGTTGCAGGATTTTTTTGTGGGTTTTGCAAGTTTGTGTTATTCTGGGGGTATGTGTTTGTCAGTGGTGCCTGTGTCCCTGGTGCCCTATTTGTCTCCCTCCTAGATCTTGGCCTTGACAGTTTAACCCTCAAACACCAACTGACTGAACTCAAATCACTCAGCATTCTATCCTAGCCTTGGCTGGCTCTGCCCAGCGTTACTATGGTTACTCAGCCTCCCTGCATTTTGTGTGAGCCGATGTTGGCCAATGGGTTTCGCTGGCTGCCGCAGAGGATGCTGGGAAATGTAGTTTTATTAAATCGTTGTTTTGGGGGCCTTCTAGGTTTTGGGTGGGAAAGTTTCTTTACTAAAAACCTTCCTTGCCTGAGGCCTATTTTTGTTGGCAAGTTTGGTGTCTCTGCCTTGGAAGGTTTCTCTGTTTCTGTCAGTCGTTCGATGACGGGTCCTCCTTTATATAATAGATGGCATTTTGCAGCAATGTGTTCCACTTCTGTATGTTTTCTTATTAGCATTTCTTTTTGGACATTGTATACATAGCTCATCAGAGTCTACAGCAGGGGTAGGGAACCTATATCTTGGGAGCCAGACGTGGCTCTTTTCATGATTGCATCTGGCTCTCCAGAGCAGCCCGGCCCTCGGTTTCCCAGCATGCAGTGGGGAGGAGTGACGCAAATGCACTGTGACTGCTGCTTCCACATTGCCATAGCTGCCTCTTCCTCATCCCCGCAGCTCTCAGGGCCCTGCGCCCTCTTCGCCGGGGATGGCACAGCCTCGTCCTTGTCTTCCTCTTCGTCCTCTGCGACGGGCCTCGGGAGAGGCGGCGGAGGCAGGTCTGTCCCTGGCGGCATGGACCCAGCCTCGCTGCCCCTGGGGGACGCCCAACTCATCTCTCTCCCCTTCTTTCTTTTTTTCTTTTCCCTTCATTATTTTACTTTTTCCTCACTCCCTTTCCTTTCTTTCCCCCACCCTTTCCTTTCCTCCCTTCTTTCCTTCTTCTCTTTTCCACACCTTGTCTCTCTCCTGCTTTTCTTTTCTACCTTATCCATAGTTTGTTCTTCTCTTCTTTCTTCCTTTCCCCCTCCCTCCTTTCTTTCCTCTTTCTTTCTTTCTTTCTTTCTTTCTTTCTTTCTTTCCCCCTTCCTTCCATCTTCTCTTCCTTCCCAGAGTCCTGAGCATGCCTTTTGCAGAGCCAGGTCTGAAGTGTCCCGTCATTCTGCCAGGGGAATACTTTTCTCATAGTATGTACGTATAAACTCACATTTAGTTGAATTCAGTCTTAAAATATATTATATATATATTATATATATTATATGGCTCTCTGTTGCACCGCAGAACGCAGGCAGTCCCCCCTAGATCACACACACCAGGCAGATGCAATAAATGTACTTTTATTTAGAATGTCCAAAGATGTAAGAGTAAAGCAATCAAAGCAAATCCAAAAATAGTCCAAAAGTTCTCGAGTTGAAAGTCCAAATTAGCTTGAAACCCAAAGAAGACGAAGTCCAAAGACAAGGCAAACCGCTCCTGCGGTCAAACGGGAAACTGGAAACAAACCGCTCCTGCGGTCAAACGGGAAACTGGAAACAAACCGCTCCTGCGGCCTCCATGAACATAGAGACTTGACTAGAGACTTTCCCAAGCTGAGCGTAGCTTCAGGTCTGGCTAGGATAGCCCGGGCACAATCTAATAAAGGAAACTATTTCCTATCGGCCCAACGCACCCCCTTTCTCAAACTCCAATCTCTATGGGAAGAACTGATGTTAGCTCTTCTGTCAAATTCCTCCTCATTAGCGGCCCCAGGTGCAGAGCTCTCATCCTGGGAAACTGCATCCTCCCTTACTCCCCAATCTTCAGAATGCTCATCTGGCAAGGGAGTAAAGAATCTCTCATGAGAATCAAGGTCACTGAGCCTTTCACTGTCCAATTCAGAACTGACTTCCATGGAGTCATCCATATTCTCCTCTGTAGTATCATATCCCTGTAGCCAGCCGTCATCCCATTCTAATAATAATGCAGACCCATACCCATCCGGCCACCTATTATCCCCTTGATCTGGAGCAGCTGGGACCCCCGGAGTCTGTCTCTGACCACTAGGCTGGAATACCACACTAGGCTGGGACACCACACTCTCACTGAAATAAATTTGCAAATATTTTGCTTTCACGACTCTCTAGATATCTCACTGCCCCCATGGCATATCTAACAGACCTGGAGGTGCCCAAACACCGAAGGGCTTTTACCCTGGCAAGATGCCATGCCCTCCCATCGGCTGTATTGGAGGGGAGGTATCAGAAGACCCCCTTCAAGCAGAGACTATGTCCCTGTGAGTCTGGTCATGTGGAAACAACTGAGCACGTGCTTCTTCAGTGCATGTTCTACAGAGATCTTAGACCTAATCTCATTAGACCATGGCTTTCAAAATACCCGGGGCGCACTGAAAAATATTATTCCACCCTGCTGCTTTCAGACTCTAACACTACAATAACTTACAGTGTTGCTAAGTTCTGTGCTGCTGCACTTAAAATCAGACGGTTGATGACTGATACCGTTAGGCAGCGCCCTGCTGGGAATGCAGTTAGAACAACATGTTACAGCTGAAATGCTACTAGACTTGCAGTGTGCCCCTCCCTTCCCCTTTAGTGCCCCCCACCAGTGTTTTCGACCTCTCTCATCAACCACTCCCCCTTTGGTTCCATACCTGTTACAATATCCTGTCTTTAAAAATATATTTTATACTGATTTCTAATCTAATTTTAAATAACTGTTTACTGGGGAGTTGTCCTTCCCCTCTTAGGGCGCTTGTGCCTGCTTTGTGCTGGTCAGTGACCGTAATAAAGTTTTGTTGTTGTTGTTTGACTCTCTGAGTCAAAAAGGTTCCCAACCCTTGGTCTACAGAGAACAAGCTGGGGACGTTAAGGGCTGTTAGGGTTATTCCTAGCCCTTGGTTATTTGAATCTTGCACTTTCTATTGGCCCCATTTAGGAAGCTTTGCACTGACTTGAATCCGAACCCATTGTCGACTTTATCCCAGCCATATGATTGTTTTATGATGATGTTTGTAACTGTTTTATATTTTTAATTGATTGCTTTATTATGTTTTGTTTTTATTCTGTATTTTGTGTTTCCCCTGTAAGCCGCTCCAAGTCCCCTTGGGGAGACGGTGGCGTGGTATAAAAATAAAGTTATTATTATTATATTATTATTATTATTATTATAGCTGCAGAAAACAAGCAAATAAGAGGAGACAGAAGTATATAAAACGATGCATCATGTGTAGAGAATAGTACTAAAGTCAGGGTGTAGTACACATTGTTGAAGATGCAGGGCAGATCAAAGGACGAACTTTTAAAGACAAAATATACTTGTCAAATTTGGTGGCGGACAATACAGACCATTGCAGAAGGGAACTAGATAAATTGGTTGTGAAAAAAGGGTAATAGTCTACCATCAGAGACATATGCTTTTGTGTACCGGCTGCTGGGGAGGATGAACCGGTGATACAATTGTCTTATGAACTGTGCATTTCCTTTATACAACCACAAATCTGAGCTAATCTCATCCAGGGTGCCTCTTCTTATGGATAACTAGCTTGGGGACCCGGCCCTGCCCGGGTTATTTGAGAAAGGCATTGTGTGCCAAAGTTGGCCCTTATCAGATGTTTACGTGGCTCGCAGTGGTCTCAGGAAGTTAGTGAAGGTACTGCGAGTCCCATCGGCCATGTTCCATCGCTTTGAACCAGTTCAAAGCCGATATGGTGGGTTGTTCTGCCGTAACATTCAGGGTTATAAGCCAGTGTGGAAGGTCCTTGGGTTATGTGAGTTCCTTTGCACACATCTGAATAAAATCCCATGCCATTTGCTTTGAACCAGATTATATGAGTGTGGACTCAGAAAACCCAGTTCAAAGCCGATATGGTGGGTTTTTCTGCCGTAACATTCAGGGTTATAAGCCTGTGTGGAAGGTCCTTGGGTTATGTGAGTTCCTTTGCAGACATCTGAATAAAATCCCATGCCATTTGCTTTGAACCAGATTATATGAGTGTGGACTCAGAAAACCCAGTTCAAAGCCAATATGGTGGGTTGTTCTGCCGTAACATTCAGGGTTATAAACCTGTGTGGAAGGTCCTTGGGTTATGTGAGTTCCTTTGCACACATCTGAATAAAATCCCATGCCATTTGCTTTGAACCAGATTATATGAGTGTGGACTCAGAATACCCAGTTCAAAGCCGATATGGTGGGTTGTTTTGCCGTAACATTCAGGATTATAAGCCTGTGTGGAAGGTCCTTGGGTTATGTGAGTTCCTTTGCACACATCTGAATAAAATCCCATGCCATTTGCTTTGAACCAGATTATATGAGTGTGGACTCAGAAAACCCAGTTCAAAGCCGATATGGTGGGTTGTTCTGCCATAACATTCAGGGTTATAAGCCTGTGTGGAAGGTCCTTGGGTTATGTGAGTTCCTTTGCAGACATCTGAATAAAATCCCATGCCATTTGCTTTGAACCAGATTATATGAGTGTGGACTCAGAAAACCCAGTTCAAAGCCGATATGGTGGGTTTTCCTGCCGTAACATTCAGAGTTATAAGCCTGTGTGGAATGTCCCTGTGTTATGTGAGTTCCTTTACAGACATCTGAATAAAATCCCATGCCATTTGCTTTGAACCAGATTATATGAGTGTGGACTCAGAAAACCCAGTTCAAAGCCGATATGGTGGGTTTTCCCACAGCTCTATATCCCAGAATATCAAGGCAGGAAACAAATACCAAAGGGATGTTAACCCCTCCCTATCTTATGCAAAGCTCACTCCATCTATATCTATATCTCTATCTCTATCTTTATCTATCTATCTATCAATCATCTATCTATCTATCGGGATGAAGTTACACTTTAAAATATATCTGTTCCAATTTACAAACAAATCCAACTTAAGAACAAACGTATATCGCTTCTAACTTGGGGTCTGCCTGAATATGATTTCTAAGATATTAACATACATTTCCAATAATTTTGCCATTCTCCATATGTCCATGCAACTACCCTACACAACACAGCTGACACACTAATGCAGTGGTTCTCAACCTGGGGCCCTTCCACACAGGCATATAACCCAGATTATCAACGCAGAAAACCCCACAAGATCTGCTTTGAACTGGGTTATCTGAGGGCCCTTCCACACAGGTGAATAAAATCTGACTTTTTCTGCTTTGAACTGGGATATATGGCTGTGTGGACTCAGGGCCCTTCCACACAGAATATCAAGACAGAAAACCCCACAAGATCTGCTTTGAAGTGGGTTATCTGAGGGCCCTTCCACACAGCTCTATATCCCAGAATATCAAGGCAGGAAATCCCTGCACTGGATATCTGGCTTTGAACTGCATTATCTGAGTTCACACACTGAGATCTGAGTTCCACACTTAGTATCTGAGTTCACACTCTGAGTATCTGAGTCTGAGTTCACTCAGATGCCTTGATATTCTGGGATATAGGGCTGTTGGGAGGCCCTGGGATCTCTTTGGGCCCTTCCACACAGGCAGCTATAACCCAGATTCATCAGGCAGATCTGCTTTGAAATCCCCCTTCCACAAATATCTGAGTTGAACTGCATTATCTGAGTTCACACTGAGTTCAGATCTGAGTTCACACTGAGTTCACACTTCATCTGAGTTCACAGTATCTGAGTTCACACTCTGAGTTCACACATCTGAGTTCACACTCAGAGTTCACATCTGAGTTCACACTCAGGTCTGAGTGTACACTCACATCTGAGTTCACACTCAGGTCTGAGTTCACACTCACATCTGAGTCCACACTCAGATACAGTGGGATTTTCTGCCTTGATATTCTGGGATATAGGGCTCTTTGGGAGCGCCCTGGGAGATATGGCATCTTTGGGCCCTTCCACACAGGCATATAACCCAGATTATCAATGCAGAAAACCCCACAAGATCTGCTTTGAACTGGGTTATCTGAGGGCCCTTCCACACAGCTGAATAAAATCCGACTTTTTCTGCTTTGAACTGGAATATATGGCTGTGTGGACTCAGGGCCCTTCCACACAGAATATCAAGACAGAAAACCCCACAAGATCTGCTTTGAAGTGGGTTATCTGAGGGCCCTTCCACACAGCTCTATATCCCAGAATATCAAGGCAGGAAATCCCAGGGATATCTGCTTTGAACTGCATTATCTGAGTTCACAATCAGACCTGAGTTCACACTTAGTATCTGAGTTCACTCTCAGATCTGAGTTCACACTCAGATCTGAGTTCACACTCACTGAGTTCACACACTGAGTTCACACTCATCTGAGTTCACACTCATCTGAGTTCACACTCACATCTGAGTTCAGTTCACACTCTGAGTATCTGAGTTCACACTTCTGAGTATCTGAGTCCACACTCTGAGTTCAGATCACAGTTCACTCTCTGTATCTGAGTCCACACTCAGATACATTGGGATTTTCTGCCTTGATATTCTGGGATATAGGGCTGTGTGGGAGGGCCCTGGGAGATATGGCATCTTTGGGCCCTTCCACACAGGCATATAACCCAGATTATCAACGCAGAAAACCCCACAAGATCTGCTTTGAACTGGGTTATCTGAGGGCCCTTCCACACAGCTGAATAAAATCCGACTTTTTCTGCTTTGAACTGGGATATATGGCTGTGTGGACTCAGGGCCCTTCCACACAGAATATCAAGACAGAAAACCCACAAGATCTGCTTTGAAGTGGGTTATCTGAGGGCCCTTCCACACAGCTCTATATCCCAGAATATCAAGGCAGGAAGTCCCACGGATATCTCCTTTGAACTGCATTATCTGAGTTCACACAGAGATCTGAGTTCACACTTAGTATCTGAGTTCACACTGAGGTCTGAGTTCACACTTAGTATCTGAGTTCACACTTAGTATCTGAGTTCACACTCACATCTGAGTTCACACTCACATCTGAGTTCACACTCACATCTGAGTTCACACTCACATCTGAGTTCACACTCACATCTGAGTTCACACTCACATCTGAGTTCACACTCAGATCTGAGTTCACACTTAGTATCTGAGTTCACACTCACATCTGAGTTCACACTCACATCTGAGTTCAGTTCTGACATCTGAGTTCACACTTACTCATCTGATTATCAAGAGTTTATTTATTTATCTATTGTTCATTTTTGTATCTGAGTCCTTCCACACTCTAGTGGGAGGAACTGAGTCCTCAGGGGCCTGCCACACAGAATATCAAGATAGAAAACCCCACAAGATCTGCTTTGAAGTGGGTTATCTGAGGGCCTTCCACACAAACATAGTATATCCCAGAATATCACAGGCATATCACCTTTGAACTAATCAGAAAAGTTCACAAGATCTGCTTTGAACTGGGTTATCTGAGTTCACACTGAGTACAAATCTGAGTTCTGCTGTCTGACTGGGTTCATATCTGAGTTCACACTCACAGATTCTGAGTTCACACTCAGTATCTGAGTTGACACTGAGCTATCTGAGTTCACACTTCAGTTCACACTCACACTCATCTGAGTTCCACTCAGATCTGAGTTCACACTCACATCTGAGTTCACACTTCTGAGGGCCCTGAGTCCACACTTTGAGATACAGTGGGATTTTCTGCCTTGATATTCTGGGATATAGGACTGTGTGGGAGGGCTCTGGGAGATATGGCATCTTTGGGCCCTTCCGCACAGGCATATAACCCAGATTATCAACGCAGAAAACCCCACAAGATCTGCTTTGAAGTGGGTTATCTGAGGGCCCTTCCACACAGCTCTATATCCAATCTATATCCCAGAATATCAAGGCAGGAAATCCCAGGGATATCTCCTTTGAACTGCATTATCTGAGTTCACACAGAGATCTGAGTTCACACTTAGTATCTGAGTTCACACTGAGATCTGAGTTCACACTGAGATCTGAGTTCACACTCAGGTCTGAGTTCACACTCACATCTGAGTTCACACTCAGGTCTGAGTTCACACTCACATCTGAGTTCACACTCAGGTCTGAGTTCACACTCACATCTGAGTTCACACTGAGATATGAGTTCACACTGAGGTCTGAGTTCACACTCACATCTGAGTTCACACTCAGGGAGATACATCTTTGAGCCCTTCCACAGTTTTCATATAATCTGAGTCCAGACTTAGATCAGTGGGAAAACCTGCCAAGATATTCTGGGATATAGGCTGTGTGGGGCCCTGGGAGATATGGCATCTTTGGGCCCTTTTCCTTTGAACACATATGGCATATAACCCAGATTATCAAGACAGAAAACCCCACAAGATCTGCTTTGAAGTGGGTTATCTGAGGGCCCTTCCACACAGCTCTATATCCCAGAATATCAAGGCAGGAAATCCCACGGATATCTGCTTTGAACTGCATTATCTGAGTTCACACTCAGATCTGAGTTCACACTGAGTTCACACTGAGTTCACACTGAGATTCACACAGATCTGAGTTCACACTCAGATCTGAGTTCACACTCAGATCTGAGTTCACACTTCTGAGTTCACACTCTGAGTCTGAGTTCACACTCAGAGTTCACACTCACATCTGAGCTTCACATCTGAGTTCACACTCAGATCTGAGTTCATCTGAGTCCACACTTAGATTCAGTGGGATTTTATTCCTTGATATTCTGTGATTTAGTGACCTGTGGGTGGGCCCTGGGAGATATGGCATCTTTGGGCCCTTCCACACAGGCATATAACCCAGCAACGGGATCTGCTTTGAACTGGGTTATCTGAGGGCCCTTCCACACAGCTGAATTTTGTTTTTCTGCTTTGAACTGGGATATGGCTCTTTGTTTCCACACAGAATATCAAGACAGAAAACCCCAGATCTGCTTTGGTGGAATCTGAGGGCCCTTCCAGCAAACCTTTTGGCATTGTTATCCCAATAACCCCATTGTTAAATAACCCCATGAAGATATAATGAGCATGGTGATCAGATCATGATATGAATAAACATAACCGTTTAAATAATGTACCAGTAAGGCCTTCTCGTAGCACACGGACCACCCTGAGAATTTCGGGGGAACTGGGGTGGCTGTGCCTGCCCCTCAGGCCCTTCCACACAGAATATCAAGACAGAAAACCCCACAAGATCTGCTTTGAAGTGGGTTATCTGAGGGCCCTTCCACACAGCTCTATATCCCAGAATATCAAGGCAGGAAGTCCCACGGATATCTCCTTTGAACTGCATTATCTGAGTTCACACTTAGTATCTGAGTTCACACAGAGATCTGAGTTCACACTGAGATATGAGTTCACACTGAGGTCTGAGTTCACACTCACATCTGAGTTCACACTCACATCTGAGTTCACACTCACATCTGAGTTCACACTCAGGTCTGGGTTCACACTCAGATCTGAGTTCACACTCAGATCTGAGTTCACACTTAGTATCTGAGTTCACACTGAGTTCACACTCACATCTGGGTTCATTTTCTGCCACTTGATATTCTGGGATATAGGGGATTTTCTGTGTGGGATATAGGGCCCTGGGAGATATGGCATCTTTGGGCCCTTCCACACAGGCATATAACCCAGATTATCAATGCAGAAAACCCCACAAGATCTGCTTTGAACTGGGTTATCTGAGGGCCCTTCCACAAAGGTGAATAAAATCTGACTTTTTCTGCTTTGAACTGGAATATATGGCTGTGTGGACTCAGGGCCCTTCCACACAGAATATCAAGACAGAAAACCCCACAAGATCTGCTTTGAAGTGGGTTATCTGAGGGCCCTTCCACACAGCTCTGATCCCAGAATATCAAGGCTGGAAATCCTACTGGATATCTGTATCCACACTCAATATCAAGAGTTCACACTGAGTTATCTGAGTTCACACTGCAGATCTGAGTTCACAGATCTGAGTTCACACTTGGGTATCTGAGTTCACACTCTATATCCCAGAGTTCAAGGCAGGAAGTTCACGGATATCTGAGTTCACACAGAGATCTGAGTGCACACTTAGTATCTGAGTTCACACTGAGGTCTGAGTTCACACTCACATCTGAGTTCACACTCAGGTCTGAGTGTACACTCACATCTGAGTTCACACTCAGGTCTGAGTGTACACTCACATCTGAGTTCACACTCAGGTCTGAGTTCAGTATCTGAGTCTCAGATACAGTGGGGATTTTCTGCCTTGATATTCTGGGATATAGGGCTCTTTGGGAGCGCCCTGGGAGATATGGCATCTTTGGGCCCTTCCACACAGGCATATAACCCAGGCAACGCAGAAAACCCCACAAGATCTTTTGAACTGCCCCTTCCACAGCTGAATAAAATCCGACTTTTTCTGCATATAACCTCAGGGCCCTTATCAAATATCAAGACAGAAAACCCCACAAGATCTGCTTTGAAGTGGGTTATCTGAGGGCCCTTCCACACAGCTCTATATCCCAGAATATCAAGGCAGGAAATCCTACTGATATCTGCTTGAACTGCATTATCTGAGTTCACACTCAGATCTGAGTTCACACTCAGATCTGAGTTCACACTCAGGTCTGAGTTCATACACACATCTGAGTTCACACTAAGTATCTGAGTTTACACTCCGGTCTGAGTTCACACTCAAATCTGAGTTCACACTCAGATCTGAGTTCACACTTCACATCTGAGTTCAATCTTAGTATTGGAGTCCACACTCACATCTGAGTTCACACTCACATCTGAGGTCACACTCAGAGCACACCTGATGATTGCTCGCGGCACACTAGTTTGCCATGGCACAAGCTGACTTGTGGCTTCGTCTCCCTCCTTGCGCTGCTGCTGCACCAACTGTGCCTGCGCGGCAGAAGAGCTAGCTCAGGCCGGCCGCCCCTGCTCGCATGGCTGCTCCACCTCCAGGCAACAGGCCTGGCCAGGCTTGAGGGAGGAGCTAGCAGGAAGTGGTGTGAACTCGCTCGTCCTCCCTCCTCCTCCTTCTCCCTCCCTCCCTCCTCCTCAGACTGCACTGCCTGCTCTGCTCGGCACCAGGGGAGTCGTGTCACGGGCAGCCTGAGCCAGGCAGCCCGGAGCAGGCCCGGATTACCCATAAGGCCACCCGAGGCCATGGCCTCGGGCGGCAGATTTGGGGGGTGGCATTTCCGGGCCTGAAGGAAGGGGTGAAGGAAGGAGTGGCGCCCGCCCGCGCGAGGGACAACAAGGAGCCGGGGGGAAGTCCCGCCGCCCCTAGGGCGATTGACGCGGCTTCCCCCGCCGCCGCCCCGCTCGAGCGGGCGGGCGCCACTCCTTCCTTCAGTGAAGGGAGGAGGGGCGCCGGTGTGAGCGCGGCGGCAGTGGGGGAAGCCGCCTGCGTCGCCCGAGTGGCGGCGGGACTTCCCGGCTCCTTGTTGTCCTCGCGCTGGCGGGCGCCACTCCTTCCTTCACCCCTTCCTTCAGGCCCGGAAATGCCACGAAGGGAGGAGGGGCGGAGCCACTGCTGACGTGACGGACAAGGCGCCACTGAAAGTCCCGCCCCTAAGGAGACTCACGCAGCTTCCCCCGCTGCCGCCGTGCTCGCACGGGCAGGCGCCACTCCTTCCTTCAGTGAAGGGAGGAGGGGCGCCGGTGCGAGCGCGGCGTCAGCGGGGGAAGCCACATGAGTCGCCCTAGGGGCGGGACTTCTGGCGGCGCCTTGTCTGTCACGCCGGCCCCTCCCCCGCAAGAGGCCCCGCCCCCGGGGGCGGCATTTAGACAGGGGGGCCTTGGGCGGCACAGTCCGCTAATCCAGGCCTGGCCAGGAGGAAGATGCATGCCGCGATTGACCAGTTCCGCCTCCGCGATCGACTGGTCAATCGCGATCAACATAATGAGCACCCCTGTAGTAAAGCAATGAGCTCCCCATGTTATAACAAAGTCACATGAAACCAACATGGAGTAGGTCTGGGAAGCAGACCTCTTTCTGGACTATGATGAAAAGAAGCCCGCAGCAATTACAATCAATGGCAAGTATGGCTAAAGGATTCTGAGACAAAAGTTAAATTCTCCATGTTTTGAGCAAGAACAGATGTATGCTGAAATCTGCATGCCAGTGTTGAGCTTTATATTCCCCCCATAACATTAAAAATGTTCACCTTCTGATTTTTGCCCTTTTCAGCTGTTGTAGAAACTTCAAAAGTATGTGTTCTAGAGCATCATTGCAATGACCTACTTTTCTCCATACTACAATATGAGGTATGTAATCAGCAGCCTTACATGCGGCAAGGGGATCTTAAATGCCTGTAGAACATAGCCATCAAATGATTTCCTTCTGGTTTTTGGCAGATGCTGACCAGAACAAGACCCTGAAATTCTTCCAAAGGTTCTCTCATATGTATTAATACTAATTTAATTTGTATTCTGATTTTTTTGTGATAAAAATGGTATCTGTTAAGAATATTAAAACACAAATGCAAAATGAATATTAAAATCTAACATAACAACACCTGAACATTAGGAACAACTTCCTGACTGTATGAGCTGTTCGACAGTGGAACTCTCTGCCTCAGAGTTTGGTGGGCGCTCCTTCCTTTGAAACTTTTAAACCGAGGGTGGATGGACATCTGTCAGAGATACTTTGATTGTGTTTTCCCTGTATGGCAGGGGGTTGGACTAGATGGCCCATGTGGTCTTTTCCAACTCTATTCTTTTATGATTCTATGAACACATCAACTAACAGCATCATTCAAAATGTTGTCATTGTTGTTACTGCCCTGCCAGGCCAGTATCAAATGACAGCAATGGCACAGGAATAATGGTTGACTAGGAGGTATTCCTAGTCAGTCAAAAGGCCAAACGGTGCAGGCTGACAACCTGTAATGGATGGGGTTACACTCCCCTGAAGACACAGGTTCCTACTTGGGAGTTCTCCTGGATTCATTGCTGAGCCTGGAACCCCAGGTTTCGACGGTGGCCAGGGGAGTATTTGCACAATTAAAGCTTGTGCACCAGCTGCGCCAATACCGCGAGAAGCCAGATTTGGCCACGGTGGTCCACACTCTTGTTACATCTTGAATAGACTACTGCAATGCACTCTACATGGGGCTGCATCTGAAGACTGTCCGGAAGCTCCAAATAGTTCAATGGGTGGCAGCCAGATTTCTTACTGGAGCGGCATATAGGGAGTGTACAATCCCCCTGCTATGTCAGCTCCACTGGCTGCCAGTTTGCTACTGGGCTCAATTCAAAATAAATCTCTAAACTAGGGGTGGTTGATCCATAAAAAAATTGATTCTAAATTCATGTGTGTGTGTGTGTGTGTGGGGGGGGGGGATTTCCGTTGCTGGGCCGTTATAGAAATTATTCCGAAAAATTTTAAGTAAATTTCGTAATTGAAACGTAATTACTAACGAATTTTCATTTTTATTCCTTACGCCAGCTGAGAGGGAAGAATGAAGGGCAAGCCCTGCCCTCTTCCTCCCCCCCCAGCTCAGAAGCATCGGGATTAAATTTAACGTGGGATGGCTCTGAGGTGTGGGGAAAGGAAGTGTGTGTGGATGCAAGACTCACCCCCACACCTCCTTCCCTGCTTGGGAATAAAGTGCTTGCCTCAGCTGTCAGCTGGCAAGAGGAGAAAGGAGCATGCTGCTGCCCTCCAGTCTCCTCTCACGAGTTGAGAACTGAGAGGGGAAAAACAAACTAATAATGTTACCTTTACAAAAAATGGAGTTCCCGGGTTCGGTTTTGAAACTTCACTTCCGGGTTGGATGCCAAAGTTCGATATAGGGTCAAAATAATTTCAAATATGAATTATTAACGGATTTCAAAGTATTTTAATTGGAGATATCCACCCCTACCCGAAACGGTTCTGGTCCAACTTTCCTGTCTGAATGTATCTCCCTTTTGAGGCAACTAGAGCTTTAAGATCTGCTCTCAGCCCCACCCCTTTGCAAGTGTCATTGGTGTGGATGAGAGACAGGGTCTTCACAGTGGTGTCCCCTTGGCTGTGGAACTCTCTCTCCAATGACATCAGATTGGCTCCATTCCTTCTGACCTTCAAGAAAAGTTAAAGACCTGGCTTTGTACGTAGGCATTCAGGAAGTAGGGTAATACAGAATTCAACCTCAATCTACCAGTCTGGAAATCAAGACTCAGCACTTTGTTTTTAATCTGTTTTATTGTATTTATATGTTTTAACCGTTTTATAGTTTGATACGGTATATTTGGTAAAAAACCATTGGTAAAAAACCATACACATTAACATCATGGCTGTTGAGCTCTAGTTTCTGATACAGAACATACCACACAAGTAGTCACAATCTCCTCGCCCACAGAAAACTATATTTAATAGCTTCGACTCTAGAGAGGGTCTTGCGAGACCAGTCACTTTCTCGTTGCAACAGTGAGGTCCCTGACTATATTTTTAGTTCTTGCGGACCACTGGTGGTCCCGCGGACCACAGGTTGGCAACCACTGTGGTGTAACTGGATGAGAACTCTGCCTCCATTGATTAAAAAGCCTTGTCTCACAACATTATATAGAAGGACTGGTTACAGAGAAAGAAGTACAAAGATAATTCTACAACATTCAAGTTCTTTTTAAATTTGTCAGGGCACGTCAGGTTTTAGAGTAAGAATCTTAGCTAACCTTCCTGTCCAAAAAAACTCTTCCAAATATCAAGTCACAACATTACTGGCAAAACTGGACAGCTTCATTTCTGAGGATGTATGTTCCAATTCCTCTTCAAGTCTGAAAAATTACATTAGTATATTGTTTTTAGTGGCATCAAATAGTTGCCTATGCGTAAAGCTACTGGTCCTCTCAGGGTTGAGGAGAAGCGAAGTGGAAATGTCACAAATAAATAAATAAATAAATAAATAGCTTTTGTCTATGAGTCACTCCTTTACTTATTACCTGAAATTTTAAAAAAACCTTTGATAATTTGATATAGTAGTTCTTCCATTCAAATATGTTCAGAAATTTGTGCTGTTAAAAAGAATAACCTGTGTTACAGAAGGAAGGCAAATGGACAATTCAGTGGTAATGCCCGCTGTTTGCTGCTTCTGGATAAAACCTAGTACATAGAGCAAAGATGCTGCCACGAAGTACAAGATATATTGACTTCTTTTTCATTCATCTGGACCGCGGAAAAAGATAAAAATTTGAAGTCAGCCAAATGCATTTAGGAATAATAGATCTCTCAAGCTTTTGACTTTGTTATGCCTACTAGAATGAAACCATTTTATAAAAAAGCATACAGAAGAAAATACAATAAAGGAAATATATCAGGATGAGGTTCAAGCAAGTTAATTTGAGATGGCCATCCTTCCTAATACAGGAACAACATTCCAATGAAAAGCCATACTTCTATATTTCTTCCTAGATTACTATATATATACTTGGTACTCGGCTTGAATATAGCCTTGAGGCATCTAATTTTACCACAAAAAACTGGGAAAAATTTATTATTTCAGTATAAGCGAAGTGGAAATGCAGCAGCTACGGGTAATTGAGGCATCAATAAGTTAATTTTTTTTGAATATTTACATACAATTGTAATTTAAGATAAGACTGTCCAACTCTTGATTAAACCATTATTCAAACCTTCTTCAATGTAAATGTGCTTACCTGTCCTTCCAATAATACAATACAGTAAAAAACTTTATTATGGTCACTGACCAGCACAACACTTCCAATAATAATAAATAAGATAACAATTGAAATATTAATAATAACAGTACTAATAGAGGTAAAATAATAAATGTAATAATGATAATAAGTAAAATAATAAAAGTAATAATAGAAAAATAGTAAATGGAATAATCCTAGAGCAAAATAATAAATGTAATAAAACTAATAATAGAGTAAAAATAATGTAAATGTAATAATAATATTAATAAATAAATAGAGTAAAATAATAAATGCAACAACAACAACAACAGAGTAAATAATAAATAACTTTTGACTCAAGTATAAGCCAAGGGGACTTTTTCAGCCTAAAGGAGTTGAAAATTCGAGCACTCACCTATATATGGGAATTTCACTGCCTGAAATGTACAAATGTGGAGAAACAGTCCAAGGGAATAATTATAGAAAAATAAATTTCGCAAAGGAACTGCTACTGAATTGTATTACAGAGCTCTTCTTTCAGAATAGAACAGAAAATAATGCTCATTCTTTACTGAATGAACATAAATACTGTCTTATTTATTTATTTATTTATTTATTTATTTATTTATTTATTTGTGGTATTTGTATCCGTAGCTTCTCACCCCAGAAAGGGGACTCAGCACGACTTACAATCGCAGCACTGCAGGCCACAATATCACAATACATAATAAAATCAATATAGCCATAAAATCAACATCAGTATAAACAGTAAAACCAACATATTAAAAATCCAACAGTACCAATAATTTAGCCCATCAAGCGGGCACAATGTCAATCTATCCAAGTCAAAGTGTCAATCCAGTCCATTCCAAAAAGTATAATCTATGTCTGCTGCCGAAGGCCCTGGTCCCAGAACCACAACTTTAGCTTTTTCTAAAGCCAGGAGAGATGAGTCGATCTTATTTCGTTTAGAGTGCATTCCGCAGGCAAGGGCCACCGCCGAAGGCCCTATCGTCCCCGCAATCGCATTTGCGATGTGGTGGCGGGCCGAGCAGGGCCTCCCAGATGATCTTAGGGTGTGGGTGGACAGAGAGAGAGATGCATTCGGACAAGTGGGATGGGCCAGAACCGTATAGAGCTTTATAGATCCAATACCAGTACTTTGAATTGGGCTCGGAGATGGACAGCCAGCTGGTGGAGCTTACACAACAGGGGTGGTATATTCCTGTATGTCGCCCCAGTTAGCAATCTGTACCGCTCGTTCGGACCAGCTGCAATTCCGAACCATCTTCAAAAGGCAGCCCCATGTAGAGTGTGTTGCAGTTGCATATTCTCAGATGGAAGAAAGAATGGAAAACTGACTGTAGTTCCAAAGTTAAAGCTGCTTTCCTTGCCAGCTCTACATTTCCTTTCAGAAACAAACACATTGCTCATTCAAAAGGGAGGAAGGGGAATTTCAACAGCTCTCACTTCAAAAAGGTAACTGCCACACCTCCATCCAGTTTTGCCACTTCAAGATATTTCCTCACTAACACCCAAAGGCAAGTAAAAGGCTTAGTCATCAGCAATACAAAGCACAGCTTTCTTTTAGCAGGCTCTTAAACAGCTTGCTCAGTCCAAAGCAAATATTGCAAACTTTTCCACACAGATTTCAGTGTCAGGAGGAGGGCTGCGCGGGAAGAGAACCAGCAAAGCAAAGAGAAGTGGAAAGGAAGGAGGGATGGAACCTGCCTGACTAAATCCAGACAGTAGACAGAACTTGAGCAGGATGCCTGCAGGAAGCAAAAGGGCACGCGTTGAGAAGTCATGTTTCATTACACATACGGGAAACCCCAGAACACCGCAGAGCAGGAGGAGATATGCTCCAGATACATTAACCCCAACCTCTTCTATTTACTTTACAGAAAACCTAACAGTGTTGGGATTTCCCAGCAGTGTATCAGGGAGGTTCCTACCACTGAAGTTACATCTAAGAGTTCAACCAATATTCAGTATGACCAACGCTTTAATTTCTTAAAGACACAGCCTTCATTCTGTACATAACAGCAGATTCCTTGATCGTACATACTTATGGTTGAAGGGAGGGGATCATGGAAACTACTAGATATTCAGCTATGCAAGAATATACTGCTTTTAGAATCATAGAATCATAAAGTTGGAAGAGACATTTTGGGCCATCCAGTCACGCATACCCCTGTAAAAACAGGAAAATCACATTTTGACCATTTATACTACTATTATACTACTATAAGCTAACGATTCATAGGTCAGGAGGCATACAACAGAAAATGAAATAAATCCATGAACACAAACAAGATAATAGACTTAGCAAACATAGAAGTGACAACATTTTGAAATCAGAATGTGAATACAAAGTTTGAATTACACACATAACACCACACTGCAAGGTTGTAGGAAGGCAGAAAAAGATACCATGAAGCTCCATGTTTTATACATCATATAGTGACTCGGAGAAGATGTTTAATGTCTATATACACAACCTACACACTCTATTCTTGCACACTATCATATACAATGATAATGCTGTGTAAAGCAATCATCGCGCAGTTCCAGACACAAAGGGAACCATAGAGTAAGAATCACAACAACTTTTAGTGATTTCCCTCAGGTGTTATCCAGGATTTTGGGACAAACTATCACATGATTATTTCATGAGTGACAGAAACAAACTACTGTCACTATTTAAGATGCAAAATCAATATTAAACAACCCCCATCCGAATACAAAGATCCATATGAAAATGTGTTGTGCTTTCACAAATGAAAATATATGTATGTATTACTGCCATATTTATAATTTACATATTATCTTTAAATTGTGATGGTTTACAACATTTGTTTGTTTATTTACTTGATTTATTGCCTGCCTTTTCTGCTTGTGAAGGACTCAGAAAGTACTGTCCCATTTTGATATCATCAGCTCATTGCATTATTGAATCACCACTTTCATACAGCCTCATAGCCAAACTAGGAGGCAGTTTCTCTTCATTTTACAAACCCCAACTAATTATGGTTGCACCTAGAACAAATTCCTAAGGGGATTATATAAACACCTGGTCTAGTGACTCCTCATTGTGGCACGATCTTTGCATATCACATTCTGCAGTCTTCAAAATCAGCTCTCACCTGCTGCGCGTTTGAAGAATAACAACAGGCTAAACGGCAAAGTGCACAGACACAAAGCAACACACCGCATGGGGCCAAGAGGCTCACCCGCAAAGCCAGTCACACAGTTAGGAGCACACAGCAGTCACTGGGTTAGTAGGCTGGGGTGGTGGCACCATCACATGCAGACTAAATTCCAAGACAGCGTTAGACTCTGAATGCAACACAGATGGTCTACAGGTACAGGAAAGGAAAAAAAAAAAAGTGAACAGCCACTTCCAATTAGAAGTTTATCAAAGGACAGAATGCTTGAGGGGAACACTTCACTTGGGAAAGTGGTTATCCAGCTACTGGAGCCATTATGTATTACTCAACATTGTTCCTTACATAGAATACTTAGTACTGGTCAGCAATCAGGATCAGAAACTAAGGAGAAAATGCTAACATGGAGCTTTCAAGTACTGGTGGTTGAAAGCAATGTGGTGCTGAAAGGAATAGATGCAGCGAGAACTATGAGGATAAAGGAAGATTGAGAGAGACCCAAATTTGTATGAGATCTATAACAAAGCTCTCAGTGACCCTCTACACTTGCACCGGGACACCTGTGCTGCCTGCCAGTTAAATTGTTAATGCTGATTAGCAGCGGAAATATGTACCCAAATCAGCATAATCCTCGTGCAGCTTGCAGGTTGTTGGGTATGCTAATTCAGCAAGCTTGGCACCACAGAACAGAAAACTGCACTTCTCCTCGTAGAAAGTGTATCGAAAGCCTAAGGCCTATATTACCAAATACGAATGATCCAGACATTTACAACAAAAATAATAATAATTCTGAGGACTAACAGTGCTAGAGGAGAGCCATTCTATGGTGCCATAGCTTCAAACAAATATGCAGCCATGATAGACTCCAACTAGGCTTAAAAACACAGAGTAATGGAAGATTTAACATGCAGCTCATGTAATTTGGCCCACGGTTAAAAACTTTGCTGCCGTCAAAAGATGAGTGGTCTGTCTATTGCAGCAAATGATTGACTGACTCAACTAATTGCATGAGTCTATGTGAACACAACCAACAGGAGAACTGTGAAGAATGCTGTGCAACTCCATTTAGAAATGTAAACTTTGTGTATGAGTGTGAAAGCCAGCAGTTACTTCTGAATACTACACATAAAAAAGAGGCGGTGATTTTTAAAACTCTTAAAAACTGTTGGCTATAAACTTATAGTAAGGGCTATAAGCTATGATAGTTGTGATGTTTACCTGTTGGGTCAAAGTCGTGGGCACTGATGCAGCGCTCAACCTTCTGCTTCTTATCTGCTGGAGACTCTGCTCAGAATGCTGCCGTGCCTGAAGCCAAACAAAGAAGAGTCGAACTAAATACAACACAGTATCACCGACAAGGAAATAAAAAGTTAGCTTGTTGAACTAACACATCTCATTAGGTCCTCAATGATCCCCCCAAACTCTTTAGAGAATGTTCAGCCAAAAACAAATAACAAAAAACCCCAAAATGGCTGGAAGAACTGTAACACAATGCTACCAAGTCTCAAAACAATCAAATGATCCATAGGAGATTCCATGGTCAATGGTATCAAATGCCATTGAGAGTTCTGCCCTTACAAGTCTTTCTCCGGTGTCAATTGTTGGCTGATCATATAAACATACAATGTCAGGCTTCAAAGAGTTACTTCTGCTCTAACGTGTTAATCTATATAAATAAAAATGTAACGCTCGTTTATGGTATTAACATAACTCAAAAGCCACTGGATGAATTGACACCAAATTTGGACACAATACACCTATCAGGCCAACAATTGACCATCACTCCTTTAAAAAAAACACTGAAAAAACACAGCAGAATGGACTTAAAAAGCAAAAAGATGCTACAAAACGAAAATGAACTCCACCTGGCAAACAAACACACAATAGCATATCCACACTCTCTTCTGACTACAGCTCCCAGCATCCCCAAACCAGGCACTTTAGGATATTGGGAGGATGATCCAAAATGCACTGCTTCAAGCTGAATACTTTCTTCTCCTTGGATTTCTTTGAGAACATCCTAGTCCCAGCATATTTCCAATTTCCTATTCCTGGACTGCAACTCCCAGCAATCCCCCAGAGATATATATATATATATATAGATAGATAGATAGATAGATAGGTAGGTAGGTAGGTAGGTAAGTAGATAAATCCATCAATCAGGAGGAGTGCTGGAAGTTGCAGTCCAAGAATAGGTAGAGAAGAAAGGGAGAAAGATGACAAAAAAGAAGAGGTAGTGGAAAGAAGAAAAAGAAGGAAGGAAGAAGAGAGAGAGAGAGAGAGAGAAAGAAAGAAAGAAAGAAAGGAAGGAAGGGAGAGAGGGAGGGAGAGGGGGAGGGAGGAGAGGGAAAGAAAGGAGAGAAAGAAAAAGGGAGGGAAGGTTGGCCACAGCAATGTGTGGCAGGTACAGCTAGTGATATTCAAAAACTCTAACTTTGAGAGAGTGCCTCTTCCTACATTTGCTTGTCCAATGACTGAGGTCTGTGGGGAGACAGGTTCCTCTGTGTCCTACTAACAGGATCAATTATTTGTGCTAGGACTTGAGAGGAGGCTTTTTCATCTGTGGTGCCTCAACTGTGTAATGCCCTCCCACAGGAGACACAATTGGCATCAATGTTCATTTTAAGTGCCAAGTGAAAATCTTTCTATTCATTAAGGCCTTTGGGACTCATATATTTCCAAATATTTCTTTAAATGTTTTAATATTTTATATCTGTTTTTAATTCATCAATATAGTTAATATGTGTTGAGCTTATTTAAATTATTGTTATTGTTTAGAACTGTTCAGCTCCTTTCTTCAACGAGTAGGCCAACCTAGGCATTGGAATTCTAGTTAAAGACAGGAAGAACTATCTTCATCGTGAATTGTGATAGGAGTACGAAAATTATCTTGTCTATACATTCACAAAAGTTGTAAAATCCTGAAGAACTTACCTTGTAGGTTTTTTGAGAGGAAACCTGAAAAGTAGAAATAAAAAGAAAAATTAGTACAAAATAGTTTCTTGGTGACTAAAAAGGAATATGTTATGTTTCAGAGAAAAGATGTTAATTCACAATGTATTACTTGCTAGTTCTATGCATTCCCTCTTTGTTTAGTTGCAATCTGCTGAGCAAAGATTTCAGTTCTAAATCACTGAAGAAATACTGAAGACTTTTAACCTCTTAACTCTTTTATACATCCCAAGAAAGACTATCTTTCTAAAATGTTATCCAACATCTAAAATTCTTTGACCTAGGTAATGCACTTCTGTTGCGGAATATTTCACTTTTTTCTGTATCTGTTTCTGTATCCTCCAAACATTGAACTATACAAAAATGTAGGCCCCTCTATTTTATTGAAGTATTAAATGCAGCATAAACTATAGGAATATCAGCATAGCTCAGACATTCATTCTATACATCTCTCTGCTCGCAAACTATGACATGACTAAAAATTTTGACATAATATTAATATACAGGTTAACAAATGCACAAAATGCCTAAAGACTGATTAGAACAAAACTTTAATAATTGCTGCACTCAATCAGCGGAGTATTTTACATAATCTCTGTATCTATCTACCCACAAAATTCTGAAGAGCACTGCCAAACAGAGAAGCAATGCAACTTTATATACATATATATACATATACATATATATAGTAACAAGCCCCAGAACTTATATTACATCTTCCCATGCTGCAGCAGAACATCTCCTCGAAAAGAAAGCAGGCTTGTTTTGAAGTCTGCAGAAATAAACACTCGGAAATGCAGCTCTAGCTGTATGAACTCCAAGCTTATGGATGCCTCCCCATCCTGCCTCAGTCTCCATCTCTCTTACATGAGAATGCCTGCAAACAATGCCGCATGCGTCAAAGGGGAGAACTCATCTAAAGGCATTCTGGGATAGGTTCCCGGAAGCTCTTGGGCCGCAAGCCAGCTTCCCCAGTTTCTCTCCACACATTCTGCACAAGGAGATGGAAAAGGAAGAACAGAAGCAGGGCAAGGAGGAGGTCATGTTCACAAGGAAACCACTCATAGCCCAATACACTGTTTCAATGCAATAAGATGTTAAGATATTCATCCAATTCCACTCAAAAGAAGGTATAAAATGTCCTTATTATTTTCTTAGGCAAAATAAAAGAATAAAACCAAGCTGGATGCATGCTCTGCATCTGTTATGATCCTGACCTACTCCCTGGAAGGAGTTATTTTTGTGGTGTCTGAAATATTGCACAAAGGGCTGCAACATTAATCCAATTAAGTTTTTAATGTGCTTATTTAAACAGAGCAGAAAAGCTGAAAGAAAGAACATTTCTTCTTATGTCACTTAATGGATTCACCGAATACTCTCTTATATACTAGTGGTGGGCAATTGCAGAGGCTAAGGGGATGCAACAACCTCTACAACTCTCTTGAAAACAATATTCTACATTGAACTTGATCCAGCATAGAAGGAAGGAAGGCAAAAGTTGTGTCCAAGTGAGCGACGTTACTCTTCTATGGGTCATCCTCATATGTTTGTGCCTTATAACAATATCAGCACTACAGGCAGCATACCATCTGTTTTGCCCTCCCTAGAGCATTGTTATGATTTTATCTATGAGATTCCAAGACAGTTCAAAAACCATGTGATTTATCAAATGCAGAGTGGCCAAGTGATACTAATGTTTGGAGTGCTTCCTGATTTTATTTACAGAAAACAATACAATTATTTTTAATATAAGAGAAAAATATATTATTTTTAATATAAGAGAAGGAGCCCCCGGTGGTGCAATGGGTTAAACCCTTGTGCCGGCAGGACTGAAGACCAACAGGTCGGAAGTTCAAATCCAGGGAGCGCGCGGATAAGCTCCCTCTGTCAGCTTCATAAGAACATAAGAACATAAGAAGAGCCATGCTGAATCAGACCTCAGCCCATCTAGTCCAGCATTCTGTATCACACAGTGGCCCCTAGTTGTACACGGGGATCTCGAGCAGAAGGGAGGGCAAAACCCTAACCTGCTCCCAACCCCCCACAACCAGTACCCAGGGATATCCTGCCTACCTCAACCAACTCCGAGGTGGCACTTGAATGTCCTTTTCAGTAACTACCGATACACTTGGTATCCATGAATCTGTCTAATCCTGCCTTGAAGTTGTTCAGGCTGACAGCTGTCACAACCTCTTCTGGAAGTAAATTCCATAACCCAATGACCCTCTGGGTGAAGAAATATTTCCCTTTATTAGTCCTAATTTTCCTACCTTGGAGCTTCAGGGAGTGCCCTCTAGTCCTAGTGTTTTGTGACAAAGAAAATAATTTTTCTTTATTCACCTTTTCTATCCCATGCATGATTTTATACACTTCGATCAAGTCACCTCTTAGATGCCGTCTTTCAAGGCTGAAAAGACCAAGGCATTGCAGGGACATGAGAGAAGCCTCCCACAAGGATGGTAAAACAACAAACATTTTGGCATTCCCTGGGCAATGTCCTTGCAGATGGCTAATTATCTCACACCAGAAGCGACTTGCAGTTTTTCAAGTCACTTCTGACTCTCTCTCTCTATATATGTGTGTGTGTGTGTGTGTGTGTGTGTGCGTGCGCGCACGCACGCGCGTGTGTGTGGGGTTAACATAACTCAAAAATGACTGGACAAACTGACATCAAATTTGGACAGAATGCACCTAACAGACCAGTAAGTGACCATCACTCATTAAAGCACTGTAAAACACAGCAGAGGAGACTTAAAAAGCCAAAAAACCAAAAAGAAAATACATTACAACACATGAACAAAACCACACATCTATGTAAACACACATATATACACATATACACAAATATATACACACAAAACACATATGCACAGACTGGGCCACAGCGATGCGTGGCAGGTGATGGCTAGTGTGTGTGTGTGTGTGTGTGAAGAACATTCATAAATGGCAGTTGACTTGTAAGAATGCCACACATAACATTATTTACTTTAGATTTATGTCAGGTCCACAAATAGATCTAATATCCACCTTCAAAAGAGTAGTACTGAAGCTTCACAGTTTAAACATACCTCTAGAAAGTTAGAACTCCCAATTCCAGATCTCACAGAATTATTCAACATGGGATATTATGCTATTAAAGATAACATACAAAAAAACTGCTGCCTAAGTGCTACTCATTTGATGCTAGGCTGCTGAAAATGTTTAGGCCAACACTTAGCTTTGGAAATAAGCTATCAGATAACCATGACAACAAGCAGATAACTCAGTACATTTTCCTCATGTATATACTACAACGAAAATCAAGATGTGTCACTGATTGCCATTATTTTGCTGAGCTAAAGTAAAATGAGTAAGAAAATAACGCAAACCAATATCCTATATGAGTTATAAAGCGGTAGACAATTTAGTAAAAGAAAAAAGAACATTTAAGTGCTTTTTGATAGTAAATTCAAATGAGTTATTCAATACACTTAAATGACACTGATAACAATAGCACTGACTGTGCCTATCCACTATCAGCTTGAGTAGTCTGGGCTATAAATTATATTCTCATACTATACAAGCAGTGTCCTTTGTTTCTGACCTCTATATGTGTTAAATGCATATATCTGCCTGTTCAAGGGAAACTAAAGCCTGTATGCTATGTTCAAAGTCTATGTATCATGCTCAAGTCTTTCTGCAGCCTTCCCACACTCAATAGATTCTAGTGACCCTTAGTATTGGGGGAGAGAAATCCAGCAAAGATGTTTTTCTGTTTTATTTGTAAGTATATACGTTGCTAGTAGCAAAATACAGTGCTGCTCTTGTTTGAAGCCAGCCTTGAAGCAGACAGATTCTGCAATAGAGTATATTATATATTATCCATCACAGCTGCCGGGTTAGAGAAAGGCTGGTGAACGAGGGGGTGGAAGTGTCAAACCCTTGCTACTGAAGTTTCAGCCACAGTCCAGCCATTCAGTCCCAGCCCAAGCAAGGCCCTCAGCGATGTTCCATGACACAAGTTCTCAGATTTTTCCAAGAGCTGATGTCAGGACTTTTCACAGAGAAAGACCTGCATTTACAGAGTCTGTGAGGAAGGAGGGCTTCCAGCAGTTAATCTCAATGTGGCCATTGTATTTCTCAGTAGTGAAAGCCAGACCCTTGCAAGTGGTTTTATTTGGTGCAGAAATTCTGCCTCCTTAAGAAAAAGGTGGCCAAACATTTCCAGCACCAAATAATGTACTTTCCAAAGAGATCAGTTTGTACCTTGAGGAGTTCATTTTACTACTAAGCTCACAACATAGCCCCACTGAAGCTATGAAACAGACTATCTTACACCCAAATAAACTAAATATTTTGGTTTCCCATCTTAAGATATTTTAGAGGCCAGTTTTCATAGTATATGATAATACTGCTGCTGCTTTTATCTGCCAAGTGTTAATAAATATGAAAAAAAAATCCTACACGTTTTATACTATTGGATTTTTATAACCTATCTGGAATCTGAACCAGAAGGGACAAAAAGCTTTCATTAGAATTGCACACACACAAAAACAGTGTGTAACTTTTAAAACCTAGGTCCACAGGCACATTATATTATAGCTTACAGAAAGCCGAGATCAAATCAGCATTTAAGACTGGGAGAAAATAGAACTAGATGGGAATTTCTAGATAAACAAACAAATAAAAAACATTGAGTGTAACTAGGCTCAATGTTTTTACATGACAGAAATGTCTCTCTAAAGATTAGCATGAATAAGGAAATCCAGGGCATTCATAATTCAGCAGGAGCACACCTGCCTTTCCGCATAGGAGGCCCCAGATTCAAGCTCCGGCATTTCCCGATAGGTCTAAAAAAAAGAACCCTGGATTTCTAATTGAGCTTTTCCTGTATGACAGCGGCTTGGACTAGATGGCCCATGTGGTCTCTTCCAACTCTA
>JARBWK010000006.1:112943691-113089255 GCA_030556195.1 Anolis apletophallus | reverse complement strand
ATTTGCATTATACAATTAAATTGTATTGTTTTGCCCCACACTATCTTAACTACTTGGAAGGTGAACTGCCTATGCAGGGAACAGATCAGAGACTATATTGTTGAATAAAACAAGAATTTATTAACTGACTAGCTTGGAGACCCGGCGGTGCCCGGGTTATTTGAGGAAGGCTTTGTGTGCCATAGTTCGTCATTGGTGTGGGCCACAGTGCTCTAAGGAAGTGAATTAAAGTACTGCAAGTCCCATCATCCATGGTCCATCCTCCCTCAAACTGCACCAGGATGTAGGGTGCATCTTGGGGGTCTGCGTGCCAAGTTTGGTCTTGTTCTGTCATTGTTGGGGGCCTAGTCAGGAAAATCAAGTTGAGGAAGCCTAACAATATCCCATGAGCTGAGGCTTAGTCAGGAAATCAAGTTAAGGAAGCCTTGTTGTCAATTTTGGGCCTGGTCTGTGATTTATAGGGCCTGCAGTGTTGTTTGGGAAGTGAATGAGGTGAAGATACTGCAAATCCCATCATTCGTGGCCCATCCTGCCCTAAACCACACCAGGTTGTGAAGTGGGCCATTGGTCCCTTGTTTGCCATGTTTGGTCCTGATCCGTCATTGCTGTGGGCCGCAGTGGCTGACTGCCTGAGGCCTTTTGCTTTCCCTCTGAGTCACCTTAGAAGTGTATTGAGTGAAGGTACTGAACATTCCATTTCCAACAGAAAAAACGGTCAACTGGATAACTTCAACTCCAGCCATTTATGCCTGCCTCAGGCCTTTTCCTTTCCTTTCTGTGCTGTGTTGGAATGTTGGGAGGCTGGCCAGTCACAGCCATTTATGCAAATAATCCCAGAGTGGCAGCCAATCGAAACGCTGCCACATATTCCCCCCACCGCTCGGCCGCAAACACTGACTTTTATTATATACATAGATAAGAATTTTAGATCTTTTCTCCTCCTGAGTTTCACTATAAAGTCTTTATGAGAAGAGGCAAAGTATTTGCAAGATATAGTTCTGGCCGAACTGAGGGTCTTGAATGTTTATTTCTTCTTATTGTCTCTTTCTTGTATGGTGTTCAACTGTCTCTAAGATGGTCTCAATATTTAACTCTGACTGGGCTTGAATACAACTTTGATTGGATTTGAATACAGCTCTGACTGGACTCGCTATTTGTAGACCTTCCAGCCTTCCTCTTTCTTCACCTTCCAGTCACAACAAAGGCTGGCTCTTCCAAGAACTAGAAGTGCCTTATCTGAGGCTCCACCCCTGAGGGGGGTTCTTATAGGGGCAGGGCGATGAAGGCTTCAAATCCAACAAGGCTGTCTAAACTGCCTCCCTCCACCCAGAAACTTTATTAAAATATTAATCCCTCCAACTAAAAAAGGACTTAACTAAAAGTAAACAGTGAGGTCTTCATGGGGCACGACCGGTATGCTACTACTTTAATTGTCTTCCTGAATAATCCTGGGATTTGTTGTTTATTATAGTATTGTTACAGGCAATGGTCCATGGACATGTACAATTTAAATCTAACGGGCTATTTGTATAAGGGACCTCTCATGTTCCTTGTGAATGGGTTTTTCTTCTGACCATAGAAATACATACCAGGAAGCTACAATGGGCTTAGATTCCTGGTGTAGATATACAAAAAAAAAGAACCTTCACATGATAATCCATAGCGGGCCAGATGTTATGTTAATGATGGTCACATAAAGAGGCTTTATAGTGACTCACCTGTCTATGTTTCTAGTTCAGTATTGTCGACTCTGGCTGGTAAGTTAGAGAAATAGCCGTCCTAGCTCTGATACTTGAGAAAATTTTAGCTCAAAAGGCTGGGGATGATGTTGAACCTGCAATCTTTCTTTGTTCTACCACTGAATGCTTTTTCTCGTTTGAGAAGCACCCTTCAACAAGTCTTCAACAATTACCATATCTCAGAAATTAAGTTTTCACACAATGCAATGTGGATTGCTCCTGTTCAAATTACTACTTTAGCCATCCAGCCAAACCTTCTTTTAGGATATCCCATTCCATTCCTCTGGTTTTCTGCTCCTTTGTCGTCAGCATCATGTGACTATTTGTGCACTCAATGCATCATTTTGAGGGGTTGGTTAGATCTTTGGGGGCCTCTTCACATCTTTATTTTTTTATTATATTTTGATCGCCCACCTCAGCATTGTTTTCCAGCAGGGCTGCCCACCTCAGCAAGGTTTCCCAGTATGATTAGAAGCATATTACATATTTTTTCCCCAGATACAAAACCTCACATTTCACTGAAATATCTGAGGAATGTATGAGTGAAGCAAATTTCATATAACGTTTGAGAGCTAAACAACGGGACAGGAATCAAGTTGCACTACCCCAGCATCATCCTAAACATCTGGCCCCATATCTGTTTCATTGAGATCCCTGGTCATAAGAAATGTGCTATGTACATTGACTTGAACCTGAGTTCAACCACTATAGAGGTCTCCCAGTTCAATGCAGAGAGGATGAAAAATGAAGGCTGAAACCCAGAAAGCAGGAAGACATTAGGGATGGGATCTGTGAAGACATTCCCAACCCTGTTGCCACTTTATCCATTTGTTTAGTCCATATGTAATGGTCGAGGTAGGGTAAGGCATACTGTATATTACATACATAATTTCATAGATGCACTTACATTCATTTATTTGACTGGTGTAAGAATGCTCAATACAAGGCTGGACTCCATGCACTGTATGTATCTTTATGGTTATCTGACTTAAATGAAAGTACATAGGAAAGCTGAGTTGAAGAGGAAGGAGGCGATACAAAAAGGAACAAACTAACCATACAATGGACTGAATATGATGACATAGGTTTTTTAAAAAGTTTTTTATTGTAAAATTTTTATTTTAAAAATTGTTTTAATATTTTATTGTTTTAGATATTTAATGATATGTTTTTATTTTATTGATGTATGCTTTAAGATGGCATTGAATTTATGCCGATTGTTCGCTGCCCTGAGTCGCCTTTGACCTGATATGGGTGGGGTATAAATGATGTAAATAAATAATAATAAATAAATAATCTGTAAGGTGTAAAACCACCTCTGTATTATTACAATTTATTGCACAGAACTGAACTTTGTTGAATAGGTGGGTTTCCTTTTTGTGATTTGCCAATCAGTTGTTTTCAGACTGTTCTCCCCTTCTTTATTTACCCTGGAGGCTCAGTTGAGTAACGGTATAAAGGAAACATAAAATAAATGATTTTCTGTCTTGAAGGCTCAAGAATTATTTATTACAGTTTGATCTCACTTCTTCTCAAAACAGTTTCTCTAGGGCTCCTATAAAGTCTCCATTTTCACTTTAACTGCCTGCCATGGCAGCATCCTTTGGAGTCCTGAAGTTTGGTGAGGCACTAGAGCTCTCTTTCCCTCTTTCCTTTTTGAGAGGATACAGTTCATGACACACATGGAATCATATGTCACTTTAAAAATAAAGATCAACCTAATATTTAGTCCTTACAATAACGAATTTGGTTTTCTACGCACACTCAAAGTCATCCCTGCACATTGCTTCCCCCCCCCCCCCCTTTATTTTAACTTTTGTGGATTTTATTTTTCATGAGTCTCATTTAAAATCTTCATTCTTGGAATCTGTAGTCCTCCAACGTGACTCTATGTTCAATTTGCTCCAGTCATGCTGCAGGACCTAGAGATTGCTTGAAAGAACACCTCTAGGATTTTCTAGGTCCTTCAATGCAATTCTATGGCCAACTTCCAGTGGAAGTTGATTGTACAACCTTGCTGGAAGACCTGGAAATTCCTAGATAGGTCTAAAGGTTAAAAATAACCATTTGTTTATTCCAGGTTTTTCTCTTTCAACAAGGCCTTGTGTCTTTAACCACAAAGAATATGGAGTGCTGAATGTACCAGTTTTTTTATTGTAACCGTTATTGTTACAGTAGAAAGTGTGGACAGTACACATTCTTCTATTACTCATTTATTGTATGAAATAGTGGTTTTAGATATGTGAATGATAGGAAATTAAGTATGAATTATATTGGGGATGACTTCTTAAAAAGTGGAAATTTCTAATTCTTCCGGGAATGTGGCGCAGCTGGCTAAGTGTCAGCTACATAAGATCTCTCTGACCAGTAGGTCATGAGTTTGAGGCCTGCCCGGGTCGAGGTGGGTGCTCGGCCTTTAAGTGTAGCCTGCTGCCAACCTTTGCAGACTGATGTGGCCCTTAATCAAAATTGTCTGACACCCCCAGCCTAGGGAGTTCCTATCCAGCCACTAAGCAAGTTCAATCCAGGATGTAGGATTGACCCAGTTTGTAGGGTCAGTATAGAAAGGCCATCAGTGGGGAGAGAAGACAGGTAGGGCCAAAAACTTGGTTAATTCCAGTAATAGTGTAGCCTGCTGTTGACCTGTGCAGCCCAAAAGACAGTTGCATCTGTCAAGGAGGACATAAAGGTACCATATTAAGTGGGGAAGCAAATTTTGACTGAATTATGAGGCCATAAAAAGAACTCCAGGAACGCTGAGGAATGTAGAAGGAACAACGAGGGACGCTGGGAATGCTGAGAGATGAGGAGTGTGTCAGCTCCCCCTGGTGGCCAGATTTGCCTCTGTTCGTCTATATGTGTGTATGTGAAAAACGGCAGGGATTGTCTGCTAAGTATGTGTATCTGTAATCCGCTCTAAGTCTCCTTCAGAGTGAGAAGAGCGGAATATAAATAAAGTGTATTATTATTTTTTATTCCTTGCCTAGGTTTCACTTCCTGGGTTACCTTGGCAATCCATCTGGTATTAAAATTGCATTGTACATGTAGCCAGTGACCACTGGGGTCATTTTATTTGTATGGTTGATTCCTTCACCATTGGGCCAAGATGGTAATATAATGCTGGCTCAGAGAAATCACTGTTATCTGTACAATTCGTGTGATTGATGCTCGATGTGTTACCATGCCAATGGTTAGTGGAAGAGATTTTTCAGTAGCTGCCATATTGGTCCTGATGGAAGTGAAATGAGACTCGTACAACAAAATCCAGAGCTGTCCTGAATGAAATATCACCTTTTCCCAGCACATTTGCAAATGCCTTCTATAGCTGTTGTAGACCCTTATAAGCTTTCCTTTTTAATGGACTATATGCCACTAATTTTTTTCCCATCATTATTAAGGGTTTGTATTAACTCTCATTGCTTTCATAAATGCATATTGCAGAGAATGTTGACTTTAATGATAATGTAATGGCACTTGAACATTTAGTCTGTAGCATAATTTATTTGAACAAATAGTGTTATACATATGGTAGAAAAAAATTTAAATAAGCTTCAGCACATATTAAATTTTAAGAGCCACAATTCCAATATTGCCATCTCACATATTGCTAAAGGTTTATGAAGCTATAAGGTTAGTAGCTTGGCATTTGGAAAAGTTTCTATAGTGTGTGCTAACAATAATGAATATTTAGGACTGGGAGGAGGAGACATTTCCTCTAGGAACATGACTTGAAGATTAACTTTAAAATTCCATCTCTGCTTTATAACACTACGTGTTACATGAAGTGTTCTGAGGTAGATGTAATTTCCCTCTTAGAGCACAAACACATGGCCAACAGTTGATAAATACTGGGTTGTTGGAGGTTTTTCAGGCAGTATGGCCATGTTCCAGAAGCATTCTCTCCTGACGTTTCTCCTGTATCTATGGCAGGCATCCTCAGAGGTTGCGAGGTATGAAAATTGCTTATAATTTATACTGTACTAGCTGTACCCGGCACGCGTTGCTGTGCCCTATTTAGGAGATGCAAGAAAGTCTGAGTATGTAAGGGTTGGAATTGTTGTTAGTTATGGTGTTGTTTGGGCCCTGGCTGTGTCGTTGTGGGTTGTTCTGGTGGGTGGGATGTTGAAGTCCTGGGGAGTTGTTGGTGTGTGGTGTTGCTGGCGTTCTGCATAGCTTGTGGATATACATTGTTTTTTGTCTTTCCGTCTGCTGTGTTGATGTAGAGGTTGATGCTTGGAAGTTAACTTTGGAAGTGAGTGGAGGTACTTGAAATCCCATTATCCATGGTGTGTCCTCCTCTGAACTGCAGTCGGATGGAGTGTGGGTCATGGGGGGGCATTGTGTGCCAAGTTTGGTCTTTATCGGTCTTGGTTCTGGGCCACAGTGGTCTGTGGGGAATGATGGGTTTTGAAGTAGTACGAATCCCATTATCCATGGAGGTACTTCAAGTCCCATAATTCATGGTCCACCCTCCTCCAAACCGTAGTAGAATGTAGTGTGGGTCATAGGGGCTCTGTGTGCTAAGGTAGGTTACTGTAAATTCAGGCCATACACAATGTCCCATGAGCTGAGGCCTAGTCAGGAACAGCAAGTTAATGAAGCCTTACTGTCAATTCAGGCCATACACAATGTCCAATGAGCTGAGGCGTAGTCGGGAGAATCAAGTTAATGAAGCCTTACTGTCAATTCAGAGCGTAAACAGCATTCCATTAAGTGAGGCCTAGTCAGGGAAATTAAGTTAATGAAGCCTTACGTTAATGAAGACCACGTCAATTTTGGGCGTGGTCTGTGATTTGTAGGGGTGTAAATTTTCTGTGGGTAGTGAATTGGGTGTTTGTGTTTGTGGCTCAGCCCTTTGCCTTATCCTCCTCTGACAGTTTATTAGGGGTCGGAATGTTCATGTTGGCTAGCCAGTACAGGAGTTATGAAATCCGCCCTTATTGGCAGCCAATCATGTTGTCAGAATGTAGAGGCTGGGAGAGTCGTTGGCAGCCCCGGAGGATGCTGGGAAATGTAGTTTTTTACTCGTTGTTTTGGGAGCCTTTTAGGTTTTGGGGGGAAAGTTTCTTTGCTACAAACATACCTTGCTTGAGGCCTATTTCTGTTGGCAAGTTTGGTGTTTCTGCGTTGTAAGGTTTCTCTGTTTGGGACTGTCGTTCCATGACGGGAACCCATTTATATAATAGATGATTTCATAAATGCATGTGTTAAAACAATAGAGATGTGTAGAACTGGTAGAGTGTCATTTTTGGAGTTTCCTGTGCAAATCGGAAAAGAAGCTTGCAATGTGCCTCACGCTATGTGCTGAGATCTGAACTCACATGACCAGAGATTGTAGTGCAGGGGTGCCCACACTTTTTCAGGATGCAAGCTACTTATAAAGCAACCAAGTCACAAAGATCTACCTACACAGAAATGTAAAACGTATAACTATTTTCTAATTTATTAAGGATTCTTTGTATGTACAATGTATGTTGATGTACCTTGCATAACTGAATAAGCCAATATTGCACAACACACATAATAAATAATTATTTACATTTTTTTTGCAATTAACTGAGTTTACTTTGACGACTTGCACTGAATTGCTGATCAATGTGGCAAATGGTACATTCAAACCTGCACCCAACCTACAATAGTTTCTTCTCCCACCTTGGACATTACTCCACAGATATACTGTATAAACATGCAGAAAGAAGCCAGATCTTTAAACTGCAAGGGCATTCAGTGCTGATCAATGTGGCCATTCAATGCTGATCAATGTGGCCAATGGTACATTCAAACCTGCACCCAACGTACAATAGTTTCTTCTCCCACCCTGACATAATTTCAGAGATATAAACTGGCAGAATGGAAGCACACAGACTTTGAAGCTGCAAAGCCATTCAATGCTGATCAATGTGGCCAAGCAGATGAACTCCTCGCAGTCGCAGATGGCTTTGGCAGAAAATGGCTGCCAAAGCCTCCTTCTGGTTGTCCTCCCTTGTGGCTCGTCTTCGCATGTGCTCCAAAAGCACATGTGCGGGCTGGGCCCCCGCCCCCTCCTTTGCTGCCCTCTTTCTCTCTCCCTCCTCAGACCACGCTGCGACAGCACTGAGGGGGAGTTGCCTCAGGGGGCAGCATGACGAGAAGGGGAAGATGCGCCGTGCAGAAGGAAGGTGTGCTGTGCAGAAGGAAGGTGCGCGGTGTGGAAGGAAGGTGCGCCACATGGCGCGGAAGGTGCTGCAATAATTTGGCACTGCGATCGACTTGTCGATTGTGATCGACTTCCTGGGCGGCCCTGTTGTAGTGTATATATTTTGTAAATAAAGTCTTGAAAGCTGAATGGATGAATCCAGTGTTTTTACAATTTCTTCCCTTCAAGACAGGACCGTAGCCAGGATTTTGATTCGGGGTGAGTTTGGTTCGGGGCTGAGACTGGGTGGAAGAGGGTCTACCCTAGCAAACCTTTTGTATTGTTATCCCAATAACCTCATTAATGTGGGATATAATGAGCATGGTGATCAGATCATGATATGAATAAACATAACAGTTTAAATAATGTACCAGTAAGGCCTTTTCGCGGACCACCCTGAGAATTTCGGGGGGCTGAAGCCCCCTTAGCCCCCCTGGCTACATGCCTGCTTCAAGAAGAACTTGCAAAGCAGGTGAGATAAGAACGGTGATTTATCTCAATTTTTCATGATAAACCATGGGGAAGGTTGGTTTAGAACTCCTCTTTTCTATTAATTTGCACATGAGCATCACAGTTGTGTGTTTTGGTTCTGAGAGGTATCGGTTATCGAGTTACTGATTCCAGAAATGAGCTGACAATCTTTAATTTATTTCTAAGAACTTGGAATGGATGGAGCACCCTGAGTCTGGTCCATGCAAATTTCCCATGTTGAATTGTAACCACAGCCTGTTCTGTTTCCTCATCTTCTTTTAGCCTTCAGTCTAACTATTACTCCTAATAAGCATTCAGCAGGTCCATTTTCTACCTTAGGGCAGCATATTCCAATAGATAAATGTGTCCCAACCCAGATTTTAGTCTAAGAAGTGACAATTTAGGTCATTTCCCTTGAAAATGCAGACTGAACAAAATCCTTGGCTAAGAAGCTCTGTGCCCATTACCAAAATTCTCTTCTGTGCTTTTGAATATTCTGTCATTTAGAATAGTCAAACATTTTCCTTTCATTTCTGTACTCCTCACCATACTGCATCTCTCTTCTTCAGCAGATACAAAGATCCCCTCTGCTAAAATCATCTTTCCAAAAATTGCTACTTAGAGAGTTGTTGAGTTCGGCAGTAGGCAGAAAACAGCTTTATACACATTTCTTCCTCCACATGACTGTTCCCCCAGGAAGAGTTGGGCCTTTCTGCGCAGAGCGATTCATAAAGTTTGCATCAGCCCCAAGTGTAAATAATGAAGTGATACGAAGTCCAGCATCTCTGTGGGAACCATTCCTAGCAAATATCTGGACGTGATTTGCATGAATTGTATTTGGAATGGGGGGAGAAAAAGCATAAATATTTTCAGGGCTGCCATTAAAAAACATTGGATTATGTGTTTGTGTATGTACACTTCCTGATGTGCAAAAAAAAAGGATTGCTTTTTGTGGATGTTCAAGAAAAACCAGGAGGAAATGCAGCATAAAATGTTCTTAGTATCTTAGACATTTTTTGCAACAGAGAAGCTTAAGTTGAAAATAGTTTTGTGCTGTAAGCAGTGTTCAGCACATTTGAACTGGACATCTGCTTTAAATGATTTAGGCTCACACATTTCTTTCTCACACATACATGTATTCATTTTTTAGATTACCGAGAAAGGCCATCTAAAACTCAAAGGTATGTTGTTGGTCTGTGAGACTCCCATATGTATGTGTGTTAGCAATGGCTACCTAGGGCATGCTGACAATTTTATTTATTTATTTATTTATAAATAAATATGTATTTCTAACCTGCCCTTCTCAACCCCCGAGGGAGGACTCAGGGCGGCTTACAAGACACAATTAGATGCCGGCAACAAAACACAATATAAACATTAATACATCAAGAATAAAAACATTAAAACATTAGCTAACAGTCCATTTAAAATTCTATCTATACAAAGCACATTCAAACAATCAATCAATGGCGGGAGCCGTAATTCAACAATCTGACCGTCTCCATGTACTGTGTCAGGACATTGCACACAGCCTTTCTGTTTACTTTTTTTTGCAGAGCCTAGACCTACAGCATCACCAGCTGGCCCTGCAATACATTCTGCACATTTCCCAGAGCTAAATGGTACATGGACAACATATTTTGCATAGCCATTTGCACAAGTTGAATTGTAATGGCTAGCAGGCGAAATGCCATCTAGCGCTCCCATTTGCTCATAGAGTGCAGAAGTAGCTTCAGTTTTGCCTCTCAACTTTTTCATTCTTTCTTTCTTTTTTAATGCACCAGTTTGCCACATCTGTAAACTGGGAATAGGACAAGGAAGGTTAAAGATAAATTGTTGAATTTCAGGCATGAAATGTCCTCTTACTGTACTGTCAAGTGTTAAATAAGCACAAACTGAGGATTACCCAATAAAACATGCAAAAGAAACTAGAGATGCTCCGAGTCGTTGTCCCCCCCCTGGGGTGTGTGTGTGTGTGAGAGAGAGGGGCGGGGTAAAAATGCTGTAAAATAAATAAATAAATAAATAAATAAAGTCTCAATGTGTGTGCTCCTTTTGCCCAATGCATGATGTGGGGGCCTCATCTCCAGAAACCATCTTGTCTAGTAAATGGCATGAGAATATCAGATTTCAGAAATGTTTGAAGTCAGATTACAAATAGCCCAGAAGGTCTTAAGAGCAATACAGGTTGAGTCTGAGGCATTTTTACCAATAAAAGACACCCACTCCCAACTGAGCAGCTTGAGGTGTCTCCAATGTGGCGCAGCTGGCTAAGTGTCAGCTGCATAAGATCTCTCTGACCAGTAGGTCATGAGTTCGAGGCCTGCCGGGGTCGAGGTGGGTGCTCGACTTTTAAGTGTAGCCTGCTGTCAACCTTTGCAGCCCGCAAGACAGTTGTATCTGTTAAGTAGGAGATAAAGGTACCACATTAAGTGAGGAGGCAAATTTTGACTGAATTATGAGGCCATTAAAGAATTCTAGGAACGCTGAGGAATGCAGAAGGAACAACAAGGTATGCTGAGAACGCTAAGAGATGAGGAGTGCATCAGCTCCCCTGGTGGCCAGAGTTTGTCTCTGTTTGTCTATATGTTGTGTATGTGGAAACGGCAGGGATTGTCTGCTAAGTATGTGTATCTGTAATCTGCTCTGAGTCCCCTTCAGGGTGAGAAGAGCGGAATATAAATAAAGTAAATAAATAAATAAATATCGTCTGAATATTGTCAAAGGTGCTTCCTTTTTCTTCATTGCTACTAATTTCTAACTGTCTACTGGAAAGACTTGGAAGCTAAGAATGCCACAGTATGCATTAACTAGAAGAACACTATCATTTTGCAAAACAAAATGACTGATTTTGACTTTCTGTGTGGAGAAAATGTCCAAATCCATTCAAAATGGTCAAACACCAATTCCAACCTAAGAACGTGCATTAAGAACTTCATCCCACAGGCAGGGGGGAAGGTGGGGGAAGTGGGGGAATGTGTCCTTAAGAATGAGGATGCAAACTACCCCAGCAAAGTCCATCTTTGGGGATGGCCAAGCATCCCACAATGTTTCCCCATCCTCTTCCAGCTTTCCTTCGCTCCCCACCGTTGCCTTCAGTCAAGAGTCAGGGAAACACCTAACTCCTGAAAAGGACGTTTTTTTTTTATAATCTTCGAATGCTGACAAGACAGATTTCCATGCACCGCCAATGGCAGTGTCTGTGTCTCATGGGATAACCTCTGTGGGGCTCTGTTTCAGCAGAGTACAAAAATGGTAAGAAAAGGGGAGATTAGAATTGGAAAAGGCCAAAAGTCACAGAAATTTTTCTGTCTCATATGAATGTAACTTGATTCCCTTGGCAATGAGAAGGTGTTTCACTTTAGAGGGCATCCAAGTTGGCCTCCCACTTTCCTTCATTGGAAACATTGGACTTCTCTTTTCCCCTTCTCTTTTGCTTTACATTTCATGCTTCTGTGGGATCTTATTAGATTAATGCTTCCACAGTGCAATCTCATGAATGCTGGCTAAGAAGTAAGTCCCACTGAGTTAATTGAGTCTATTCCTGAGTACTATAAATGTACATGGGATTATGGCCCCAGTTGAATAATATTAGTGGAACCAATCTTGGGCTGTGGAATTGAAATATAATGGTGCACTTGTTTCTGTTTTGAAGCTCTTATGGAACCGGTATGTCATTTTAATAAGACATCAAAAAGAAAATATTAAATATTATGTCCTTTCTCTCTAACGATGGAAGATACCTTTTCTTAATTACATGGTAAGCTATAATTCATGCTCTTTAATATTGCAAAAGAGCACTTACTTGATAGTTTTTTCCTCCTTGTAATATGCATCTTTGCTTGAATTTAAAATCTGTTTCATGGCTGGTTCATCAAATAATATGCTTAGGGCTAAACGCAATATCAATCCTACCTAGAGTAGACTAATAAAAATGGGTCGGACGTCCTTATCCTAACTAACTGAGGGCCTATTTATTTCAGTGGTCCTAGTCCATGCAGAACTGATGTTGAATTTAACTCTTTGAAAGATGGTATCTGTAGCAGATTGTAATGAGTAAAAATCTAGAGTAGATTATAGTTTACAAGCTGTATATTGTCACAATCACACCACAAGCTATTGAATAACATAAGAATATAAATATGACCCAGGTCTTCCTATGTACAATAAGGTGTGCCATGGGAATATCATTATCTCATTATTCCTATTGCGCCCCACGGGGCTTGTTTTGCATCTGTATTATGTATTTGGTTTGCCCTTCAACTGCATCAGCTTTTGTTCTACCTTTCAACCATGTGGACAAATGGGAGGGGCTGTGTTTTGGCTCCAAACTTGATGTCACCGCCCTTAACTCCTCCTCTTCTGGAGTTTACCTGAGAGGCAGGACTTCCTCTCTGACCTCATTCCAGAAGAGCACATGGACATAGCAAGGTGAAATCTAAGCCATTGCTGCGACAAAGCATCTTAGTTCACTACAAAGCCAACCTATGCTTTCAGCCAAAATTTACACAGACAAAGGAAGGTCAGCCTTCGCACAAAGCCTGTAGATCTTGGGGAACCAGAGGACTTTGTGAGCCAAGTTACCATTGAAGGCAACAGGAAACCTGGGATCAAAGAAAGTACCATCACTCTGCAAACAAAGAGGCAAGTGATCACCCCCCTTTTCAAGGACTTTTCTTAGCAACCAACTACAAGCATTTTGGGCCACCAGCATTTTTACTGGTTGTTATACAATAAATATTTGTTTGGTTCACTATTTTGAGTATAGCACTCATTCTTAAAGATTTTCCAGGTCTTCCTGTACTTGGGAAGGCTTTTCTCTGCCTTCAGGGCCCATAGCTTGCATGTCCATCGTTTTAAAGCCAATTTTCCAGGCCCTGAAGGCAGAAGAATTCTAAAAGCTTGAAAGAAACCTTCAAAGAAGCCAACAACAAAAACCCACCAAGGACTTCTTACTAAAACATTATATGAATCTATTTCAGGTTTACCCTTTTGACAATAAATGCATGTGTCTGTTTCAGCCTTCTAAGCTTTAGGTGCCCTGCACCAAAATTCTCTTTTTCATTTCATCCATTTTCTTTTCATTGTGTGACAAGCTATTGTAGCAGAATCTGGAGTCCCAGAACTCCCAAGGCAATACCTTTTGTCTTAAGCTGCCGTTCCTAGCGAGCACAAGGACGGAAAGACGCGACAATTTCTACTGCGATTCAGGAAACCAGCTTTATTTGCATCACATCAGCTGATGGGTCCGTCCCCCTGTGCGGAAACGCAGCCACTGGTGGACAGGACAGAACCCCGATCTGTTCCAGTGGACAGGTTTTATACAAACAATGGATTCAACATTTAGTCCCTCCCTTCTTCATGCATTGTTACTGGCTAGTATTCATGAACCCATATTACTCTACCCAATTAAACAAAGCATTCTTGCATCTCAATCCTATTTGCTAATAACTGTGGCGCAGTGTGAATTTCCATCATTGTTCTATGTTATCTACTCTATGTGCAAAGCGTACCCAAATCGTTACATTGCTACCGAGCCTTCACCGGTTGCCTGCCAAGTGAAAGCTTCATTTGCCATGCGCGCCTCCTAACCAATTACTTACTTTGTAAACAAAACGCACGTGGTGACTGCTAGGCCAATCAAGACCGTGTTCTTATCTAGAGGCACATGATGTTCTCTGGCTAATCACAGCCTGTGCTTGTGCACCAATCAAAGTGGATTATTCTCGTCACTACTGCTGGCAAACTATTTCTTTGTTATGCTACTCCAGTTCTAGTCTAAAGCAGCACCTCTCTCTGACATTCCTTCTGTTGAGGTATCGATTTCTCCTTTACTATAACATAGTAATATATGATGAACATTTTGGAACATTCAGTCGCTCAGGCAGATGGCCTTTTGTTCCCATTTGGTCATACATTTTGTGGAGTATTGGTGAACTCTCCAAAACTAAAGTTCACCAATACTCCATTTGTAGCAATGGTTTTCCATAAGCACCTATACGCAAACACAGAGCATTCTATGAAGAGATATTAGAAGTTTCAGGTGCGTCAAAAGGTAATGCATTATTTTAAAACAACGAAAGGTTGATGAAGAATATGGATCTTCCCGAGAGAATGCAAAGGGTCTTTTCATCAGAAGTTATCTGCAATGGCATTATAGTTCCAACAGAGTCAGGGCAAACATCTGATTAATAAAAATGGATCACTTGTAAATCAGTGGCGAAGTGTCAGTTCTTTGAGTAGGCCGAAGGATTTATGATGATGAAAGAATGGCAATAAAGATGCATTTACAACTGAAATGGGACTGGAAGTAATTAAGAGCTCCTTTTAAAACATAAGGATAAATGAAGAAGTTGAGTAAGGCAAGCGCGCTAATAGAAAAAAAATTGGTTGCATACTATTTGTCTTGTTGATTGGCTAACTTTACAGATTTTTTAAAATGAAAGTCTTAGGTACAAACCATTACAGTGCCTGGAAATCAAAACATTAATATTGAAGCGATGACATGATAATGACTTTTGCAATCGAAAGGCGTCTCACACTGAGGACATAAGTTTTGCACTGAAGTGATAGGAAGGTTGTCTGGAAAGTTTTTCAGAAGCTTAAAAAAATGGCAGAGCCTTTAAGGAGGAGTGAGATAGGAAGACTCATTCCTATTTGAATAAAGGGTTGAGATAATCTTTTGAAAAATGAAATATGGGAAAGAGTCAACTAATCGGGGTGCATGAGATAACCATCAATCAAAGGCTGCTATAAACAGTCCAATGTTTTCTTGTTTATTTGTAATGCCACTTCACAAAATAAAATCTGTATGCTTTCCGAGCTTCTTCTTTTGCCAATGGAAGCAAAAGAAAGACAACAGCACTGGGGGGCTCAGGGAAGAGGGAGGGAAAGGAAGTCTATCACATGAGGGGACATACATTGACACATCATTTGATTTAGGTCAATATAGTATGGTATCACACATAGAATACATTGTATAGTTGGCCCTCCACATTCATGATTTTGACTTTTGCAGATTTGATTATTCGAAAATTTGATTGAAATGATCTCTCTTGGAATCTCTAGATTAGGGCTGCCCAGGAAGTCGGTCGCGATTGACCAGTTGATCCCGGGACCGAAGGAGGTCGATCCCAGGTGGATGGGGCGCTTCTCAGAGGGGGGTGGAGCCAGGCCGTGCCAAGCCCCCCCCCTCCCCAATCGAGCAGGAATGGAAAAGAAGTGGAAGTGCGCACTCCCAGCAGCTTCTCCATACTTGAGGATGGCAGGGCCAAGCCAGCCTTGTGCTAGCTATGCCACCACTGGCTTGGCATTGCCATCCTCAAGCCTGGAGAAGCTGCTGGGAGCTCCAAAGCCAGAGGGGAGGGGGCGGGGCTTGGCATGGCCTGGCTCCGCCCCCCTCTGGCTTCTGCTCTTCTCCAGGCTTGAAGATGGCAATGCCACGCCAGTGGTGGAATAGCTAGCACAAGGCTGGTTTTGCACTGCCATCCTCAAGCCTGGAGAAGCTGCTCGTAGAGCGGAAGCCAGAGGGGGGCGGAGCCAGGCTGGGCCAAGACCAACCCCACCCCCGCCCCTCTCCAGCCTTGAGGAGGTAGGTAAATCTTTCTGACTTGGTTTTATTATAAGTAGCTCGCGTGCTGAAAAAGGGTGGGCACCCCTGCTGTAGATACTCAGGTGTGATCAGTTTCCAGGAGAAGTTGACCACTGAATCATGCTGAATGACCTAGAAAGTCCTAGAGAGATTTTTTAAATAAAAAAAATAAAATTCCTGGGTTTTAAAAATGTACTACTTTTTCAAAACACAATGAAAATAGGATTTTAAAAACTCACATTTGATCACTTTAATGGGGATCTTGTGTCCCTTAACCAGGCCTCCACAACATGTGGTCCAGAGACTTGATGGACTCTCACAAGGACTTGGTGAGGCCCTCAGATGCTCCCAGAGCACTTCCACACAGCCATATAACCCAGAATAGTATGGAACAGGTGCACTGGACTTTACTTCAGGGATGTTTGTGGAATCTTGAGCTCCATGTTTTTTTAGAGAGAAAAGCAGTAAGGAAGTGCCTGAGGCTTGTTCCACACATTATTTATTTATTTGGAACATTTATACCCCACCCTATTCTCGACCCCTAAGGAGGGACTCAGGATGGCTACCAACAGGCAACAATTCAATGCCAAAAAAATAAAACACATAATAAAATACAATCGAATGCATAAAAAGTCAATATAAATATACATTAAAACAGTTTGCCAGGTTAAAAACGTTATCCAAATCAATCCAAATTGCAGTCCAATAAAATCCTATCATTGCCAGTAAAAACAGACTAATCTGCAAGTACTTGTTCTCACAGCCAGGGTTTAAGCTCCTTCCAGAAGGTCAAGAGGGAGGGGGCAGATCTAACCTCCTTAGGGAGGGAGTTTCACACCGAGGGGCTACCACTGCGCAGGCCCTATCTCTCTTCCCACCAAGCATGACTACAATGGTGGTGGGACAGAGAGCAGGGCCTCACCGGATGATCTTAAAGTCCTTGATGGCTCGTACGGGGAAATCATGTCCAACCCAATTAAGAAACCCAACCAGGAGAGCTCCAGCAGCATGGTAATGGTGGCTGGGTGAGTAAATTTTAATGTTGAGGCCTTTTCAGAGGAATCTGGGGAAGGAATGGGTGCTGTCTTGGGGTTTCTAGGCTCCAGCAGGCCAGAAATCCCAAGATGGCTGTGTGGATTGGGCCTGAAATATGCATGATGCAATCTCCTGGCCCAATCCATATAGGAACCACACCTGGAAAGAACCAGGTCTTACAAAACCTGTTTTCCTGCTTTGTCCCCAATAAATTTGCTTTTGCCTGAGGCATAATTTGGATGCCTCAGGTAAAAGTGTGCGAGCTTATGTGTTTTGGGTGCTATGTGGATGCATCCTCAATTCTCACTTCTGATGCTCTTCTTTTCTCTTTGCATCTGTCAACTCCTTGTCATCCAGTGACAAAACTACCAAATCTACACCATTCATTTCCCTTGTTTATGAGGTGTTCACTAGGCCTGTTTTTGAATGGAAAAATGCGTTTTGGAAGTCAAATCAGATATTGGTTTTGCTCTGGCTTCGGATGTGAATCACTTCCGAATTTTTTAGTGATTTTATCAAAATGGATTCGGATGTATTCCGATATTCGGAAGTATTTGGAAGTAGCGTCCGCGATTGCGCAATGTGTGAAAATCAGCAGAAGGGAGAGTCAAAACTATGGGGAATCCCGTTTCCATCCATTTTTGACCACTAGTAATATCGCCCTCTGAGGCCTTGGCAACCTGACCCCCCTGGATAAACCACACAGCAGCTGAGGTACAACAGGTTTTATTGATAATAGGTAAGTATAAGAAAGGGGTTGGAGGCAATCCTTATAGTGCCTCCAACTAGCAGCAAACAGGAATCAGCAAGGCGTGGGTGCTCCGCAGTAAAAAGGAGCACAAGCGGGAAAACTGGAACACAAGCCGGATGCAAAGAGTTCAAAAGGCAAAAGAGTCTTTCAGGATCAAACCCTGGGTTTCGACGATGAACTGGAACAAGGCAACACTGGAACAAGTCAGCCCGGAGTGGGCTGGCTGGCAAGGCTTGGTGAAAGGCCCGAATGGCCTAACCCGCAAGATCTTCTCCCAAATGCGTTGTTGGTACAAGACACTGGCAAAAGGGTCCACAGGGCAGTTATATTATTCCCAAGTTGCGTCGCACGTCAAAAGCAAAGATTGATGGTCTCTTGTATGTTTTGTGAACTCAGTCCTCTTGGAATGCGGTGCTGGTTAGCGAAGAACATCTGGGGCAAAAAGGGAGTCGAGCTTTCGATCTCTGTAGCTCGCTTCTTCGATCAGGGAGTTAGGATGGTACAACCTTGAGAGGCCTTTGTTATGATTACATCCCTTGCCTTCTCACGGGAAAGACAAGGGGCCCTGTACAGGGCTTGAGTACAGCAAGCTGGCTTGGGAAGCACCTCTTGCTTCTCTTGGATGGAACTTTGCTCAAGCAAAAGTGATGCCTGAGGCCGTTGAAGTGTGACAAGTAATGACAAAACTAGCTACTGGTACAAAATATTAAGCACTGTTAACACATTAAAAAACAATTTAATAAATAGGACATAAAATTAAAATGACATCCAAGCCCTTTCTGAGAATGGTGACGGAGCTCTCGGAATGGTGAATCTACTTTCTGTTCGGGGCGCTATTCTCGATATCGCTTCATTTATTGGAAGTCCTAAAAAAACATCTGAAAATCGGAAGTATCCGATTATTGGAAACAGGCCTAGTGTTCACCATGAAGTTGTTGTGGAGGCACTAAAACCTATATGTGGCTCAAAGAGGTTTAACCTATTTAATTTTGGCCCTTTATTACTGCCAAGTTGTGCGGGCCTGCCCTAACCCCAGTGAATGTGGACAGCTGACTGTAAACATAAAAAAGTACTTACCTAGGTACAGTAGCAAAAATAAAGCAAGAAATCATAAGAGGTTTGATTGAATCCCCCCTCTACTGGTAGACTTTGAAAGACGTTGAGAAAATGGATTAGTCTGCATGGCCAACTGATGGATGCAAACATCTTATTATTCTGTACTGAATAAACTACAGAAGGACTGTGTATCCAGACAATCCAAATTCTGCACAAAGACAAGCTGAATCTTGAAAACAAGATAAATGACACAAAAGTGTATCTTTACTTTTATTTTTCCCAGGGCATCTCCTCATAATTTCTGTTGTGCATAATCTATTTAAGTTTTACTAGTCAAGGGCTGGTTACTATACAGGTCATTGAAGCACAACCCCACTGAGCTCAATGGTGCTTTCTTCCTGGGAAGTATGTAAAGAAATGTAGCCTAAGGACCTGACCTCAGCAGCTGGAATTCAGCTACACATCTGTCTTCTAAAACTTAAATGTGCATCTTTTCATGCATATCATTGGAGCCTTAAGGGCTGGAAACATAAAGACCAAGAAGAAGTAAAAAGAATAGCTGATACTTTTAGAAATTCACACATGTGAGATTTTTAAAAACTCCCAACGAAGCGGAGGCTCCTGGGAGTTGGAGTAATTTGTGTAATTAAAATACATTGTCCACATATAAGTTCAAATCCATCAGTTTCAGGATGGATTTTCCTTAATTAGATGTTCATGTATTTGAAAACCAGGGCCTTAAATATTATTGAATCTATATTATCTATATATATAAAGGAGGACCCGTCGTCGAAAGACTGCCATAGGCAGAGAACCCTTCCAAGGCAGAGACACCAAACTTGGCAACAAAAATAGGCCTCAGGCAAGGAAGGGTTTTAGTAAAGAAACTTCCCCCCCAAAACCTAGAAGACCCCCAAAACAACGATGAAAAAACCCCTACATTTCCTAGCGTCCTCCGCGGCCGCCAGCGAATCCCATTGGCCGACATCGGCCCACACAAAATGCTGGCGCCGTTTCCAAGACATGAACGATGTTCAGGTGTGCCACCGCCTGGGGTTCCCCCTCCCTCCCCCTCCCTCCAACCGCCGCCTCACACGCACGGGGGACGAAGCCAGGGAAGGGCACGGAGACGGCAGCGAGTCGCCCTCCGAGTCCTCCAACTCGCTCCGGTGCCGGCCCATTGCCCAACGCAGCGGAGGCTCCTGGGAGTTGGAGTCTGGAAGGCGAGGCCTACAGGCACGCCAAAGCCTCGGGCTCGCCCTCTTCCCTTCCCCAAGGGCCTTCAGCCTCCGTTGCTTCTCCTTCCTCGCTCCTTCCTCCGGAGGTGCCAAGGGCCGGCCGAAGCCAGGGTCGGCGGAGGCACCGTGCCCGCCTCACCCTCCTACTCCCCACTTTCTCCATGGGAGTGGGAGGGGAAGGGCGCACAGAAGGACCCGTCCCTCCATTCAGGCCGAGGAAGAGCAGCGAGGAGGGAGAAACAACGGAGCCTGAAGGCCCTTGGGGAAGGGAAGAGGGCGAGGGGGGAGGCTGAAGGCCCTTGGGGAAGGGAAGAGGGTGAGGGGGAGGCAGGTAAGGCCTAGATTTATTCTTATTATTAATTAATATTTAATTTGATCAATGGAGGATAAATAATAATTCCTTGAGAGAGCTCCTTGTGAGATCATATTTATTATTTTTAATATTATTTAATCCCACAAACGGACATTACATTTTTATTTATATAGTTTTAATATTATATGTAATTTTATACCCATGGCATTAAATAATAATAAATATTATAATAAATTAATATTATTTATATAAATAATATTTATTATTTTATTTATATAAATAATAATATATATTATTTTTTATTATTTAATACCCTGAGTATGAAATTACATATAATAATAAATCTATATAAATAAAAAAGCAGCAAAAGAGGCAGGGAACCACCTGGAAAGGGCTTTCTAAACTTTCCAGCTCCAGCACCACTGCCACCCTATGCTCTCTACTCAGCACCCCAGACATCCCTGTAATTGGGCACCGGTTACCAGTACTTTCTGTTGGTAATGAGAGTTCAATATGCCAAGTTTGGTTCAATTCCATTGTTGCAAGAGTTCAGGATGCTCTTTGTGTGTTAACTATAAATCCCAGAAACTGTAACTCCCAAATGTCAAGGTCTATTTTCCCCAAACTCCATCTGTGTTCACATTTGGGCATATTCAGTATTCATTCCAAGTTTGGTCCTGATCCAACATTGTTTGAGTCCAGAGTGCTCTCTGGATATAGGTGAACTACAACTTCCAAATTCAAGATCAGTTCCCAAGCAAACCCTTTCCGTACTTTCTGTTGGTAATGAGAGTTCAATATGCCAAGTTTGGTTCAATTCCATTGTTGCAAGAGTTCAGGATACTCTTTGTGTGTTAACTATAAATCCCAGAAACTGTAACTTCCAAATGTCAAGGTCTATTTTCCCTAAACTCCATCTGTGTTCACATTTGGGCATATTGAGTATTCATGCCAAGTTTGGTCCTGATCCAACATTGTTTGAGTCCACAGTGCTCTCTGGATATAGGTGAACTACAACTCCAAAACTCAAGGTCAATGCTCACCAAACTCTTAGAGCATTTTCTCTTGGTTATGGGAGTTCTGTGTGGGAAGTTTGTGTCTTTCTGCCATTCCTGCCAGGATATCTATGTTGTGTTCATTTGCCATCACCATAAACAAGACACAAGGACAAGCACTACAAATCTGTGGCATAGACCTTGACACAGAATGCTTCTCCCACGGACAACTCTATGTAGCGTGCTCCAGAGTTGGGAAACCACAGAACCTCTACATCAACACAGCAGACGGAAAGACACAAAATATTGTATATCCACAAGCTCAGCAAAACGCCAGCAACACCACACACCAACAACTCCACAGGACTTCAACATCCCACCCACCAGAACAACCCACAACGACACAGCCATGACCCCACCAAGACCGTAACTAACATCATTTCCAACCCTTACATACTCAGACTTTCTCGCATCTCCTAAATAGGGCACAGCAACGCATGCGGGGTACAGCTAGTCTACTATATAATAAAAGTGAACGTTTGTGTGTATGTATGTGGCAGCTTTCAGATTGGTTGCCACTTTCACAGACAACTGTGATGTGCATGAGTAACGGACCTGGACCAAATTTGGCACAACATAACCCCATGACCCATTTTATGTTCTGCTGAGGTTTGGGGGAGGATGGACAAAGGATAATGGGATTTGTAGTACTTTCATACCCTTAGGTTCCCACAGACCACTGCGGCCCCCAACAAAGACCGATAAATACCAAACTTGGCACACAGAGCCCCCATGAAACACTCTACATCAGGGGTGGGCAATTACCAGCCCTACAGGTGTTTTGGACTTCAACTCCCAGAAATCCTAGCCAGTTTACCAGCTGTTAGGATTTCTGGGAATTGAAGTCCAAAACACCTGTAGGGCTGGTAATTGCCCACCCCTGATCTACATCCTACTACAGTTTGGAGGAGGGCAGGCCATGGATGATGGGACTTGAAGTACCTCCACTCACTTCCCAAGACCGCTGTGACTCTCATTCAATGAATGATCAAGACCAAGCTTGGCACACAGAGCCCCCATGACCCACTCTACATCCCGGTGCAGAATGGAGGAGAATAGACCATGGATGATGGGACTTGAGGTACCTCCACTCACTTCCCGAGACCGCTTCAACTTTCATCCAATGACTGATCAAGACCAAACTTGGCACACAGAGCCCTCATGACCCACTCTACATCCTTGTGCAGTTTTGAGGAGGATGGACCATGGATGATGGGACTTGAAGTACCTCCACTCACTTTCTGAGACCGCTGTGACCCCATCTAATGACTGATCAAGACTCTTTATTTTAAACTTTATAATATTAAACAGAGCTTGAATAAACAATTGGGAGAAGAGTGAAATCGCGTGGAAGCTTTTTGAAAAATCACTTCTTTATGTGTTGAACCTCATATGCACACATGCGAATCTGCTTATATTTATATTCATATGTTTGCATGTGCCCATATGCAGTCCAGTGTATAGCAGAGTGATTTTTGCTTTTAAAAAAACTTCCACCGAATATCCCCCCCGTCCACCCTCCATATTGTTCCGGTAAAGAGAAAGCCTGTGAGGATAGTGGGGGACCCAATCCCAGGACTAACAGGTATGTGCGGGGACCAGCAGTGAGGTCCCAGCTTTTATTATCCCCCATTTGGGTGGATTTTGGCACTATCTGGAAGCGTCCTGGGTGATATTAGAAATCTACTCTTTCCCAAATTGTTTATTCTCTCTCAACCAAACTTATTTTGTAAGCTTATAAATTAAGAGAAGAAAGCCGTGGATATCTTGGAGAGCAAGGGTAAGAAGTGGTTGGTTGAAGGGGTCCAACAGTGCCCAGCAACTCCCTCAGCCACGCTTAGAAGAAGGGCCAATGGAGTAGCTACCACTTCTCAGCCAGCAGAGCAAGTGCAAATGAGCTCCTCTAAGCAAGCAGAGGAAAGGTTAAATGTTCCAACTTTTGTGGGCCCGAGAAGAGAGAAGACTCAACTTTGCAGGTCCTTTAGATCAGTGTTTCCCAACCTTTTTTGAGCCGTGGCACACTTATAACATTAAAAAAATCCGGGGGCACACCACCAACCAAAATGACACAAAATGACACTCTAACACAGTAAAGAACGGCTAGGGGTTGGTGGCCTGCTGGGAGCAGCTGCTGGGAGTGCCGAAGCCGGGGAGGGGCGGAGCCAGGCTGCACCATGCCCCACCCTCTACCCCTGGCTTCACCTCTCCCAGCAGCTGTCCAGCCTTGAGGGGCAGTGCCAAGCCAGCGGTGCCCGACCCAGCACAATGCGGGCTTGGCACTGTCCCCTAATGGCTGGAGCAGCTGCTGGGAGTGCCAAAGCCGGGGGAGGGGGCAGAGCCAGGCCACGCCATGCCCCGCCCCTCCACCCAGCTTCAGCTCTCCTACAGGCCACACCATGCCCACCCCCTCCCCCCAGCGTCAGCTCTCCTACAGAGGAGGAGCATGAGCGGTGGACGGGCTTCAGTGGGCGGGGCTCCTCCTCCAGCGAGCAAGGGGCGAGAGTCATGGTGGGAGTCATGCTGGATTGGAGGCTGGCTGGGGAAACGGCTGAAGGAGGCGGCGCCCAGGTCCCTTCTTCTTTTTCTTCGGCACTGCCCGGCCCTTCCTCCTCCCCCAAGGAGCAGGAGTTCGACAGGAGGGGGGAGGAAGGGGGGCAGAGAGCTTTTCTCGCGGCACAGCAGGAGGTCCGTCACGGCACACTAGTGTGCCACGGCACACTGGTTGTGAAAGACTGCTTTAGATTATCAGAGATAGAAAAGCTATCAATAAGTAACACCTAAGAACATAACATATAAGGAGCTCAAGTCTGGCACCTTGTTGCTGGCAGCAATGTCAGTGTTTGGAGCTGTGACCTCAGATTATCACTATCTAGGGTTCATGATCTCTGGATTTGCCCTTGCCTGGCTTTTGTATTTCGTATTGACTTTCTTGTATTTGGCTTTTGAGCTTGGAACAGACTATCAGCTGTGTGTTACCCTGCTGTTGTTGCCTTTTGGCTGGACTATTTGGCTTGAGCATGAACTGTTTGTTAACTCCCTGCTTGTAAACGGAGTCAAGGCTCGTGATACATGCATACAGCCTTGAACTCACTGGAAGAAGGGAGTATGATTATAAATAAAAAATAATAATGACATCCCATGACTTCACCAGGGAATATCCTAGGACACTTGTGTCCTGAGAACAACTGCAACGACCCACATATTTTTTTCAACAGAGAAAAGTCCACAACGTTCATCTTTCCTACCATGAGACAATTTATTCATAAACACAGAAACTCACAGTGTGTGAAGACATACAACCAGGCCAAATCAGAGAGAGATCTAATGAAAATCTCTGTGTGAATCTTATCGTCAACTAATTTAATCAAGCTATCATGTCACAAACAATTCTTATAATGATAAAAATGCCATTATTCACTGTCTTTATTACATCATCCATTATAGCTCTTCCTGAGTTAACCCACATGTCATTATTATCCATGAATGATGGAAATTGGCTTCTATTCTCTGTTGTTTTAGCTATAGCTGATCAATAAACATATGTCTCTCTGTGTATATAAACTACTAGTGTTAGTATCTTCTTTAAAATTTGCTTACTTCAATGGATCATTAAAATGTACAACCTATAATTCGACTAGAAATAAATATTTCAATAACTTATGGTTTCAAATTGATTCTGAAGATGAATTCTTTTAAATCATAGTTTTTGATTACTAATATTTTTACTAAACTATTCTTGGTATCCATTTCGGTTTCATGCTGTTTTTTTCCCTTAGGGGACAAATTCAGCCTAGTTTTGATCTCAAAAAAGTGGATACCATTTGTTCTATGACTGAAATAATGCCCTCTTTCCTGCTTCCTGCTTTCTAAGAATATTCTACCAATCTACATTTGTCTCCTGTCTTACACTTATCAGTAATTTTAGAATATATATACCTCTATCTATAAGTGGAAGCTCCATTTCTGGGCCATCTTAGGTTGGCCAGAAGAAAAATGAAATTCCTTCTATAGCACTGAAAAGCAGGGGCAAAAGTAGAATCAGATTTCTTTGTTAGGGTCAGGCAGATTGATTATGGAGTCTTGGCTGAAAGCCTCTGAAACTTGCTGAATATATGACTTCAAATAGCATACATCTTACCTTTGTTAATATTCTACAGAAGAAGAAAAAAGAGATGGATGAGGTGGAAGAAAGGGAGGGAAGGAAGGAAATGAATAGAAGCAGAGACGCAGTCTTGGGCTACTTTATTTCAGCAAGGTGTGTACAGGTTGGGTTTCTCTTATCTGGAATTCCAGGACACTGCAAAATCCAAAATCGTGTACATGGGTGGCTGAGATAGTGACTTCTTTGCTTTCTGATGGTTCAGTTTAAAACATTGTGTATGCAATTACCTTCCAGTTACCTGTGTAAAGGCTTTGAGAAACATGAATGAATTTAATGTTTAGGGTCCCATCTGTAAGGCATTATTATTATTATTGTTATTATTAGAAACACAACAAGATGAGTCCACAGCAAACAAGATCACTATGCTGGCTGTTGTATTGGATCACACGCCGGATACTTCCCAAGTGTCTAGGACTGTGTGATGTATCGGCAAATAATGCATGCAGATCCCAGTACGGTGGCCTTTTGCAGCTGGCAGCTGGTAATTTTGTCAGCACCGATTGTGTTTAAGTGCAGGCCAAGGTCTGTAGGCATTGCACCCAGTGTGCCGATCACCGCTGGGATCACCTTGACTAGCTTGTGCCAGAGTCTTTGCAGTTCGATCTTTAAATCTTCATATCGTGTCAGCTTTTCCAGTTGTTTCTCTTCAATCCTGCTGTCATCTGGGATTGCAACATCAACGATCCATACTTTGTTTTTTAACACAATCGCGAGGTCAGGATTATTATTATTATTATTTATTATTTATACCTCGCTTTATCTCTCCTTAAGGAGACTCAAAGCAGTATCTCATTATGTATATACAAACATTCCAACATCTGGGGAAAAAATCTGAAATACCATTTTTCTAATGAGTCACATTGTCTGTCTCATGATATGTCCACATTAGAACAAATTTGGTTTAGTCATCTTTGCTTTTAGGATTCAGGCCGGATTTGATCTAGGACCTATTCACTTGTCTTTCTAGCAGTTCATGGTATTTGTTGAATTCGTCTCCATTCCCATACTTCAAATAAGTTCATTGTTTCCCTATCAGCTTTCTTTGCGGTTCAGCTTTCACAACCATACATAGTACATACAAACTATGGGCTGTATGATTGAAATACTCACAATCCATTTTAGTTAATGGAAAAATTGTTTTCAATAATGTATAAATCAGGAAATGAACAAATGATCCCAAATGCCAATGGAAAATACCTAAGCATTTCCATGGAAAAAGGAAGAAGAAGAAAAACTGAAATGAAAGCAGCTTTATGAAAATATGTAGGAATAACACCATAGTCCTATATGTGACTTCTCCGATGTGGTTCTTTTTTAGTTCCTCAAGATTTAGTCCCAGGTCTATGTATACATATTACAACCCAATAATGATAGCCTGTGTATTTTTACTCAGAAGTAAAAACCATCAAGTTTAACTATGTTTGGGGTGAAAATCTAAAATGATTCAGATATATAGACCTGTTCTATGCATCTATGCCCTTACATCAAGAGCCGAAATGTAAAAAAAAAATTGATTGTGGCTGCAAACACAGGCTGAGATGCCATAGGTTTTATGGTGCAATGCTGAAAAGCATAATTGTTTGGAGACAGGACTAATTTAGACCCCGAGATTCCAAGAGAAATGGAGAATAAACAAGATGGCTGGTGCCATCATTGACTTTTTCCAGTGCTTTGACTCGAGGGGACACCAATTAGTATATGAAAATAAAATTTTAATGCTCACTAAAATAATATTATCGCCATAATGAGGGTTTGTGTTACACAGCCTAGAGTATTAGTAGCCTGGTGACCCATAACCAGCTGACTGTCATTACATTGGTAGTCTCCTCATGCAATTAAACGGAATGCCAATTAGTGACTCAATACAGCAAAATTGGACACATTTCCGCCTTTGAACATCTAAACGAATGAGACATGACAAGCTACACTATGAAGCCACTTTGAGGTTGAATTAGTCTGATTTCACAACTTTATGAAGATAAATGACCCCTACCTCCAGCAGAAGATAATACCAAAGAGCTGGGTCAGCGACAGGATCCTGAATTATCACTATTGTTTGCTATGTCCAAACCTTTCTAGAACATACAGTTGGCCTTCTCTATCTATGGATTCTGTATCCATTGATTCAACCATTCAGTTTGAAAATATCCACCCCCACAAAAATACCAAAACATTGATATTGATATTTTATATAATGGGCACAATTTACTATGCCATTGTACAATACATAATGGGACTTGAGGACCAATGGATTTTTGGTATTTATGGAAAGTCCTGGAAGCAAACCACAACAGATACACTGTATTGTCAAAAATCTGCCATTGTGGATGTAAAACAGCCTTATGTTACACTGTGTTTTAGAATCGCTTATCTCTAGATTCTTTCAACACGCACATATAAAGTACTTTTGTGTACTGTTAATATTATTGCATTATAGTTTTATTGCATTTGTAGTAGTATTGTCTTTTGTGATTGTTGGAATCTGCCGAGTCCCCTCAGGGAGGTCGGGCACAACACAAATAAATTGTTGTTGTTGTTGATATTATTATTATTATTATTATGTTTCACAGATCGTTACTTTTTGACTACAATTCTCAAAATCCCCCACCTGCACAACCTGCATAAATTCACTTGGAAGAAACTCCCGTTGATTTCCATGGAACCCATTCTCAAGTTAAAATGTTTGAACTTGTGGTGTATTTTTTCTGTGTGTGCTATGGATTGAGGGCAGAATATAAAATTAGTCTAACTGCTTTAAAAATATCAATTAAGATTTCTCATTAGCAATATTTGGTGCCTTAATTGTCCTTTTTGACTGTGTAATCTCAAGTGGTAATTATTTGTGGCATTGGCCCAGTCCTCTATCACTGTTATCTTTTAATTAATTCAGCCAAGTGATTTCATTCTCTCAGCCTTTCGTTCATATTGTGGAATGCTTTCCATGTTTCTATTTGCATAACCACTTTACTGAGATCCTTTAAAAAAAGAAGATGACAATAAACCCCTCCTAAAAACAAAGACATCAAGATAATCACTATCTCACAAAACTGGCTTTGCTGTGGGGTGTTGCTTTTTAAAAAATCAGTCTTTTTATGTATCATTGAATAATATAACAGGAATGTGCCAAAAAGATATTTAATTGAGTTGAGGTTACCTGGAATCCTGCATTGTCTGTGTATTCTCTTTTTTCATACTGATCTTGAAGTAGAAAATGGAATCAAATTCTGAATAAAGTTCCAATAATTAGTTGTCAATAATATAATGCTCCTAAACTGTCCAAGTCTGTTATAAATTGTAGGATCTTGCTGTTCAGAAATGAACAGAGTTACCTATTTGTTATACTCTAGGCTTCTTCCTAGAGCTCCAGCCCTTGTTTGGAAGCTCTTTGAGCTTCAAAGTAGACATTTATAAGGCCCATTTTTATCGAGTAAATGTCAGCAATTTTCCCTAGCCTACCCAACTCCAAAACAATTTAACTAATCCATAGTCCATTGTATTGATATTATAGTCTGTTCTGTATGCCTTAAGTAACACAACCATGAATGCATGTAAGAATCTGCATTTGAGTGACAAGATAAACATCATAGAAAAATTAAAATCACATACAAAGGTCAAGAGATTACATGAAAGTGCAGTATATTTGTTGCTGATATGTGCATTCAATATATGACTTATGGTGACCCTACAATATGATATGAGGTTTGCCATTCTTCTAAGGCTCAGAGAGTGTGATTTAACCAAAGTCAGTGTAGGGTTCTCGAACTCTATGGCAATACTACTGCTGTCACCAAATGTAGGGTCTCCCCCTCAAATACAGAGGTTATCCTATCAGTTGTAGCAATTCATTTTAGGCAATCCCACCATTGTGGCCAAATATGGGGTCTCTACTCTTCAACCCACCATGCTGCTCACCATCATCAAGAAAGTGAAGGCCTTCCCTAATCCCTGTCACTGTGATATCAATTTTGAGTACCATCCAAAGGGCTAAGTAAGTCCTTGAAGAAGAAGACAGCATATATATACGCTATCGTACTGATGGTAGCTTGTTCAATTTAAGCCCTCTGAGGGCTCACACTAAGACTCTAAACTTTCTAGTCCGTGAGCTGCTTTTTGCTGACGATGTTGCCCTTATTGCCCATCCAGAAGCAGCCCTGCAGCGCCTAACATCCTGCTTTGCAGCAGCTGCAGAGCTGTTTGGGCTGGAAGTCAGCCTGAAGAAAACGGAAGTTCTCTACCAGCCTGCACCACAGGAAGAACACCATCATCCCCACATCAGCATAGGCACATCTGTGCTTAAGTCCGTTCAGCAGTTCACCTACCTGGGAAGCATCATCTCTTCAGATGCCAAGATTGACAAAGAGATAGATCACAGGTTAGCAAAGGCATATAGTGCTTTTGGAAGGCTTCACAAAAGAGTCTGAAGCAACAAGCACCTGAGGCAAAGCACCACAATCAGTGTGTACAGAGCTATCATACTGTCTATTCTCCTCTATGGGTCTGAAACATGGGTCACCTATCGCCAACACCTATGACTCCTTGAACGCTTTCATCAGCGCTGTCTTCGCACAGTCCTAAATATACACTGGAGTGACTATGTGACTAATGTTGCTGTCCTTGAGCAAGCAGGGATCACCAGCGTTGAGGCCATGTATTGAGAACACAGCTATGCTGGGCAGAGCATGTCCATAGGACGGAGGACCACCGCCTCCCAAAGATACTACTCTATGGTGAACTTGCCACGGGTCAGCGCAAGAGAGGCGCCCCCAAAAGAGATATAAGGACTCCCTGAAACAACATCTCAGGCTCGGCCAGATTGATCACCAACAATGGTCCACCCTGGCCTCACATCGGGAGGCATGGAGACGCACTATCCACAATGCTGCGGCCTCTTTTGAGAAGACACACCGAATGGGTCTTGAAGAGAAACGACAACGCAGAAAGAACCGAACTTGGAAACAACATCACCCAAGGAGACTTTCTGCTGTGCTTTCTGCAACTGAACTTGCCTATCTCAGATTGGCCTTTTTAGTCATCAATGCGCTTGTAAAAAGCGTGGGATGAGTCCTTCCTGAATCTTCGTTCGCGAAGTAATGCCGAGAGAGAGACCATCTAAATGCCCCTATGTCAATTTCTGCAACTTCTATCTTCAATGGATGCCACCCCTCTATATATTCAATGCTGCCACCATGACAGCTTGTCAGAAGCCAAGCTCTCAGACATATAACATTTCCAAAAGCCAAAAATGTATACAAACAAAAAACAAGACTGGGACCTTCCGAATTACCGTATTTTTCGCACCATAAGACACAGTTTTTTCCCTCCCAAAGTAGGAAGAAAAATCAGCCGCGTCTTATGGAGCGAAGATGCAGGCAGGGAGGGGGGGAGGCGCTGGAGCAGAGGGGGGCGGCGATATACTCACGCTATATTCGTGCCCCCCCGCGGCTCCCGGCTGCGCCCGCACATACCCAGACTCCCACCGCCGTGTTGCCGCAGCCAGTCGGTGGCGCGGAGGAACGGCGGAGGAAGAGGGGACTCACGGGGCGGGCTCGCCGCTCACGGACCCGAGGAGGAGCAGGAGGAGGGGGGAGGCCACGAGGGCGATCCCCACGGAGACGCAGCGGCAGCAGCAGCAGCGGAAGGGCCCGAAGCCAGAGGCGCATCTTCGTGACGTCACTCCGTCGCGCCTCTGCCGAGGAGGAAGGGGAGGAAGGCCTCGCCGGCCGCGCGCTGTAAGGACGGCCGGAAGAGAGGCCGGAGGGAGGGAGGAAAGGAGGAAGAGTTGACTACACTCTTGATGTTTCTTAGCCATGTATCCTGTTTTTCCTTTATAACTTTATTGGGTCCTGGACCACTGATTCCTGAGTACTTCTCTTTCCAAAGACAACTTTTCCAGCAATACTTTTTATTGCTACCTCACCCAGGGGTTTAACCTTTTAACATTTTATCTCATACATCTGGCCCACCCTTTGTGTTTGATTTTATTGTTATTGTATACTGTTTATTTTATTTGTTATTTTACATATTTTGTTATGATGTATTTTTGCTGTTTTTGTGTTTAATTATGTTGTATTATTTCTGGGCTTGGCCTCATGTTAGCTGTCCCGAGTCCCCTTTGGGGGAGATGGTGGTGGGTTATAAATAAAGATTATTATTATTATTATTCTATGTAATAGTTTTCACAAACCTAAAGAGTCTCTGCACTTGAAAACACAAAAAATCGTTGCTTCCCTTTTTATCTTAAATCCTGTTTTCTATTACGTTTCATGCAAGACGTTGGGACCCATCCTTCTACTTATCTCTTTGAAAGAGTGTTATGAAATGAGAAGCCTGTGAGCTTTTAAGATTGGCCTGGCTGCTCAGCTCACCTAATTAGAAATAATTGAATGAAGCTTCACTCTAGCAAAGAGGTAAAATCAATATTATAATTAAAACTGCATTTCTTTACAATTAGATGTTAAAATGAAACCTTGAAGGGGAGGAGGGTATTGGCTCATTGCTGCGAAGTAATTAATGTCTGTATTAAGCTTATATCTTAACAATAATCCTGAAAAATTTACTGCCTTATCTCCCTTGAGTTAATTTCATTACCTGCTACTTGCAGTTTGCTCATTGTGGTTTGTTCTCTTGTCTGTTTGGCATCATTCACCTGGGAATAAGGTTTCTGTAAGGATTTGCAAGAACTTCAGAAAATCAGGGCCACTCAAGACCAGTGGATCCTAGCTTTTCAGCCTCCTGATGTTTTGGACTTTAGTCAGCTGAAGTCTTGACCATCATTGGTCAAGCTCGCTGTGGCTGCTGAGAGTTGAAATCCCAGAGACTTGGAGAACCAAATGTTGCGAACCACTGCACTGTACCTATGTAACAGGCTCTTGGTTAAGTGTACAGGCTGTCTCCGAGTTACAAACATCTGACTTACAAATGACTCATAGTTAAGAACAGAGATGTGACAACAGGAAGTGAGAGAAATCTACCCTTCGGAAGGGAAGTTCATTCCTGAAAGAGTTATCATGGGGAAAAGTTGTCTCCACTGAAGCTTTTTCAGTAATCCTTGTTTTTACAACAAGCCAATTTTTTCAAAGTCCAATGATCACAGGGACTGTAAACCAAAACATGGACAGGAGACGGTAATGTCTAAGGAAATTCAGTGTTCTCTTCTACCTTCTTCCCAGACCCTATTTTATTGCTCTAGTGCAGTAATTCTCAACCTGTGGGTTCCCAGGTGTTTTGGCCTACAACTCCTAGAAATCCCAGCCGGTGTACCAGCTGTTGAAGGCCAGAACATCTGGGGACCCACAGGTTGAAAACCACTGCTGTAGTGCATGGAATCCCATGACTAGCCTTAATCATTTTCCACTTAGTTCATGTGTATTTCTTAACTTTAACCCTCATATTTTGATCCTTTAATCTTCCAAATAATCTTCTTGGTTAAGTGTACAGCCTGTACACTTAACTGAGAGCCTGTTACATACGTATTTTGATCCTCTAATCTTCCAAATAATAGGCAGGAAGGTAACAGTGCTCCATGAAGTCATGCTGGCCACATGAACTTGGAGGTATCTATGGACAATGCTGGCTCTTCGGCTTAGAAATGGAGATGAGCACCAACCCTCAGCGTCAGACACGGCTGGGCTTAATGCCAGGGGAAAACCTTTACCATTACATAATCTTTCAAAAGGAGCAAAGAAGTAGTTGTTGCAAAGAAAATATGGGGGAGAAGCAGAAAACTTTCCTGAATGAATGGGGAAGGTTGAAACCAGTGCATTTTCTCCAGCATGATATATTAAAATATCAAACCCCCCACACTGCTATAAGAATCCCAGAATGTAAATGAAGGGAATGCTGTGTATGTAGAATACCTTGATTTTAGTAAGGCCTTTGACAAGGTTTCCCATGATATTCTCACAAAGAAGCTAATGAAATATGAGTTAGACAATGTTACTGTTTGGTGGATTGGGAGTTGGTTGACTGGCTGAATCTTGAGGATACTCACCAAAGGCTCTTCCTTATATTGGAGAAAAGTGACCAGTGAGGTGCCACAGAGGTCTGTCCTGGGCCCAGTGCTATTCAACATCTTTACCAGTGACTTGGACAATAGAATAGAAGGCATGGATATCAAATGGATATCAAAGTTGCAGATGGTGATTTTTGAGAGTACGTATTAATCAAATCCACAAATAATCCGATCTGCAAAAGTGAAACCCAGAAATGTGGAGTGTCATGCCTGCTCAGAGACTTTACAGACACTCCAATTCAAGATACAATATTTTAGTAAACGATAGAACAGGACCAGTACCCATTTTCCACATCAACTCTCCACTTTATAACTAACAGTCCTGGAGACATATGCAAGAACAAGAGGAGACAAGGGGTGATTATTGGAAAAGGAGACATTTCCCTAATTTTCTTTCTGTGAACCACTTGTGCCAATGCTGGGTACAGATTCCAGTACACAATCACAAACAGAATTGGTAATGGGAAAATCAATGCAGCACCTATTAAATAAGGGTTTTACCATGTATAGTATTATCTTTAGTTTAGAACTGAAAAAGAACACTCAAACTCCCATTTGATATGTCTTTTGCTGTGCTGACCATTTCAGGCACTTCAGAATACAGTAGTCCCTCCACATAAGCATGGTATAGGGCAGGGGTGGGCAATTATTTTTTCCAAGGGGCTACACAAGAGCCAAAAAATATTATGGAGGGCCGCACCTAAAGGCTGAACTACATTCTAATCTACATAATTTATTTATTTATTTACTTACTATATTTACTATATATTACACATCATTAATATTAACATATTAATATATCAAGAATTATTCATATATTATTAGTATTAATATCATAATTATTATATTATAGTATATATATAGACATTATAATATATTGAAATTATTATATTATTTATTATATTATAATATTATTATAATAAAATTATTATAAAATAATAAAAACCACTAAAATAAAATTAAATTTAAGAAGACAAGGTGTGAACCAAGATGAAGGCTGACATCCTCAAGAGAGGAAGGATCCCAAGATGGAATGGCACAATGGCCCCAGCCCAGAGGATGGCAAAGCGGACCCATCGGCCGCCGCAGCAGAGGAGAGCAGCGCAGCAGGCTATCGGAGGCTGCTGGCCTCCGCCAGCTCTTGCCCCCAGCCGTTCCCCAGCTGATTGCCCTGCTATAGAGTGCCTGCCATCCCTGGAGGCAATCCGGCCTGCAGGGGGAGAAGTCGGCGATCTGAGGTGGCTGATCACCCTGGCGACCCAGAAGACGATCAAGTCTTCCGGGTCGCCACGGCAATCAGCCCCCGCAGGTCGCTGAATGCTCCCGCTGCAGGTCCGGATCGCCTCCAGGGATGGCAGGCACTCCAAAGCTGCCGCTCCTCCGGCCTGTCTGCCGACATAGGCCCCACAGAGCCCATGATGGGATGGCGGCAGCGGCATCCCTTCCTCTTGGCCCTGCCCTCAAAGCCCTTCTCCCGGGCTGGACAGAAAAATTGGCTGCCGGGCCAAATCCGGCCCACGGACCGTAAATTACAATTAAAATTTCAAACGCTATTTTATTTTATCTCAGAGAACTAAATATTTCTAGGTCTTCTAGCATGATTGCATAGTCCACAACTGGCTACTTGGATTTATTTGATTATCTACACAGCCATAGACGATAATTCTTTTCTCTGTTTTCCTCCCATTTAAGTCCAGCCCTTTGCAATATTAGACTATCGACTTAAAACTAAGTCCTACCAAGTTCAACGGGTCTTAATTCCAAGTAATGGGATTCTAAAGGCAGCCTTAGAGTGACAGGAATACATTCTGGTGCCCTGTGTGAAATGCAATGTATGCAGAACCATGCTCAGTTTCAAGAATGATTCTTTCTTCCCTTCTTTATTAATTCTGGTAGAAGTGACAACTCTAGAAGTGATTTTTAAGGATATTATATGCATTTGTTTGGGAAAACTGGAAGAGGAACGAAATTTCAGTAGTCTACAATTGTCTAGAAATTACAGCTTTCAGGGGATTCGAAGTCCAATTTTGCAGTGTTTTGATCTGCAAATCACCAATTTATTTGAATAGGCGTTCCGACTGAGAGAAAGCTTCAGAAGTATGTCTCCACTCAGTAGAAGGATACTAATTGATTAACTCAAATAGAAAACCAACTTCTAATCGTGGTCGGGCTTGGTTTGAATTTATGCTAGGCTACCTCTCTAGGATGCAATTCTCTTTTGAGTAATACTTTATCAATGTGCCCTTCCTGATGATTTATTGCAGTCATACATCATTGGAATGACAGCTGGTTTTGATGATGCATGGTCCAATACATCATTATAGCAACCCCTCATTTGGATTGTATATTGCATAAAAGTAAAATACACTATTCTTCCCTTCCCCCCACTATTTGCAAACTCAGCTGATTTTGAGGGAAGAATGTTTAGAAGGAAGTTAATATTTCCCTTTAGAATAAGGCTCCAAATGCCTGGGGCAGAGCTTTGAAAGGTGTCTTTAAAAATACGAAGATTCTGCCAAAAATCTCTTGTGTTCAAAATGGCATCCATAACATCCTGCAAATTGATGTTTGTTAATTCTGCCTGGAAATATGTTGATATACAAAAGCACCACATGATGATTACGGTTGATGACATCTTGAGGGAAACACAATAGATCAAAAAGATCAAATTTTCTTCCGAAAACTCAGACTTTTAAAATGGTTTTGAAATTTTACTGAATTAGAATCATAGAGTTGGAAAAGACTGCTTGAGCCATCCAGTCCAACTCCCTGCCAAGAAGCAGGAAAATTGCAGTCAAAGCACCCCCGACAGATGGCCATCCAGCCTCTGTTTAAAAGCTTCCAAAGAAGGAGCCTCCACCACACTCTGGGACAGAGAGTTCCACTGTTGAACGGCTCTCACAAGCAGGAAATTCTTCCTAATGATATAGTCTCCTTTCTTGTAGTTTGAAGCCATTGTTCCATGTCCTAGTCTCCAGGGCAGCAGAAAAAAAGCTTGCTCCATTCTCTCAATGACTTCCTCTCACATACTTATACATGGCTATCATGTTTCCTCTCAGCCTTCTCTTCTGAATGCTAAACATGCCGAACTCCTTAAGCTGCTCTTCATAGGGTTGTTCTCCATACCCGTGATCAGGGGTGCCCACACTTTTTCAGCATGCGAGCTACTTACAATAAAACCAAGTCAGAAAGATCTACCAAGAGAGAAGCAGGGTGGAGCAGGGGGAGGGGGCAGGGCTTGGTGCGGCCTGGCTCCGCCCCCTCTGGCTTTAGCGCTACTACAGCTTCTCAAGGATAGAGGAAGGTAGTGCCAAGCCAGTGGTGGCATAGCTAGCCACTACTGGCTTGGCACTACCCTCATGCAAAGAGACTGCAAAGGCAGTGTAAATATAGTATCAAAAGCAGTTTTGATACTATAAGTGAACAACAAGAAATTACATGAAAATATGCAGGCAATGCAATATGATTCAAATAATCAATCAAAATCATATTGCATTGCCTGCATATTTTCATGTAATTTCTTGTTGTTCACTTATATACTCACGTTGTGAGTTTCATACTGTGTATAAACTGCTTTTGATACTATATTTACACTGCCTTTGCAGTCTTTTGCATGATTTAACAGTGCTGCCCCCTGTTTAGATTATTGGCACTACCCTCCTCTAGCCTGGAGAAGCTGTGGTAGCGCTGAAGCCGGGGGAGGGGGTGGGGCTTGGCGCAGCATGGCTCCGCCCCCTCTAGAAGTGCCCCATCTGGCTGCAATCGACCTCCTTCAGTCCTGTGATCGACCAGTCGATCGCGATCGACTTCCTGGGCAGCCCTGCCCTTGATCATTTTTGTCGCCCTCCTTTGGACACATTCGAGTTTGTCGACATCTCCCTTCAATTGTGGTGCCCAGAATTGGACACAGTATTCCAGATGTGGTCTTACCAAGGCAGAATAGAGGGATAGCATGACTTCCCCGCATCTAGACACTATACTCCTAACAAACGAAATCTGGGCTTGCTTGCAGGTATGAAGATTGGTCACTGTGATTTCTCGTGCATTGTTTACACTTCCCCAACTTTCTAATCCAGTCATATTTCTGCATTTGGTTATAGAAAAAGTATTGCAAGGAATTGTAAGGTAGTAGTTTAGCTGTTGCAATACAGCAATACACAACTAAAACACACTTGAGAGGTGGCCATCCATCCTTTGTTTAAAACCCCTCAAAGAGAGAAGAGTCTACCAGCGTTCGTAATAGTGTATTCCACTGTTGAATAGGTTATGTCAAAAAAAAATTGGTAAATTTTTCAATAACAATCAGAAACATTCCCCCACATTTTCATTGACCAAATTCATTTGGAAGTGCTATCCCATGTTCCACCTTCCTGCCAAAAGACTATATCTCTAAGCTTAGTTGTCTTTTCCTACTTTATTTTGTCCTTAATGGCTTTCAATGCGAAGGGGGGGAAAAACCCTTAAGTTTCTTTTCTCCAGCTCTCCTCCTGCTTCTCCTCCTCCTAAAAAGACCCCCCCCCCCCCGGTTCTCATTTTTAATCTGTAACTCACACAGCCATGTTTGCCCTGTCTTTGATGACAATGGAAGCTCTTTGACAAATAGAACAGTTGAGCTATCACAGTCTTATGTGATCGGAGCATAAATGTTTCACACATCTCATCCATTTCAGATGACTTTCACCCAGAGCATTTCTCATTACTTCAATTTGATATCAATGAGTCAAGTGGCTGGCTGGGAATAATCTGAAATATAGAATGCAGTGCTGTGGGAGGGGGGTCATTCAAAGATGCTATGTACAAAAATAGAAGCCCCCCTCAGGAAACATTAATGCACAAAACTGTGATGCTTAATCAAATAAATATGCAGGATAGGGTACATTCTTTAGAGCATGCAGTGCCACATGTGCATTGCTATTCCATGGATTTTGACTACAGGTAGAAATAGTGACTTAAATGTTGTTGTGAAGATGCCGAGTGTCAGCAGTCCTTACTTTTGTTTGCTTAAGTTGTACATGCAGTTGGGAAAACTCACGATCAATCATTTTGACTAAGTAAGCGGCTACTAGTAACCCAGAAGAAAAACGTATCATGACACTACCACCACCAAGATCCCCACTCCCACCTCCAACCCCCCCCTGAAAGAACCATTAATTGCTGTACTTGATAATTTGTGAATCAGTATAATGATTAATTATGTATTTGCATCTTTCCCCAGACTCATGAAGACTCATTGTCCATTCCCATTCTTTAGCGTACATCACCTTGGCTTTCAGAATCTGTCTAAAGTTAGATTGTAAATGTCCTCAGCTTTATACAGAGGACCGCCAAGAAGCGTTATGGCTTGTAGGTCTCTACACAATTACTGTAACTTTTGAAACCCTTCTTATCCTTTGTGTTATTTTGAATTCCTGTAACATCTGCACCCTGGTGCAATATATCCATGGCAGCAACACAGAGGGACTCATGGGTTGGCAGAAACACATATCAAGCATTAAAACAATAAATCAACCATGTGGAGCACTCCTTTGCTATTATTGGAACTGGATCTTTCATTTTCTATTATGTGAAATTACAACAAATGAATTTTTTTTAAGCGGAGGAGATGGACTTGAGCAGCCCAGAGGATGGGGATACACTGGGTTGCTGTAAAATTTTCAGGCTGTATAGCCATGTTCCAGAAGCATTCTCTCCTGGCGTTTCACCTGCATCTATGGCAGGCATCCTCAGAGGTTGTGAGGCCCATTGGAAACTAGGAAAATGCAGTTTATATATCTGTGGAATGTCCAAGGTGGGAGAAAGAACTCTTGTCTGTTGGAGGTAGGTGTGAATGCTTCAATTGGCCGCCTTGTTTAGCATTTAATGGCCTAGCAGTTTTCAAGGTGTGGCTTCTTACTGCCTGGGGTAATTAGCTGTCCCTGATTCTTTTTTGTGTGGAGTTCCCCTGTTTTTGAAAGTTGTTCTTTATTTAATGGGGATACAATAGACAACATTTGTTAGGGAGAGGTCATCTACCTATTGCTGCACCATTTATATCTGCCCTGACAAGCATATATTGACAGAATCAGGTATTAGTTCAAGGAAACATATCAATACAGACCTATTTTTCTTAAAATAAAACTTTTTGTTGTTGGTGGTGGTGTTTCATGGGATATTTTCCTAGCAAAATGTGTCTTACTCCATATCGTCTTCATAGCAGTTAGAACATTTTCTGTATATCAGGAGTATATTATACAGCCCCTTTATCCATCAATTCAATATCCATAGTTTCACTTACCCATGCTCCAAAAATATTTCCCCCAGATGTGCTTGTGGGCCTTTCTACTCCTCCAGTAATGTTCTATAGTATGTTTCCAGTCCAAGCATATCCTACCATAATACTGGAGGACCTAGAAATATGCACAAATAGAAGTGGGTCTCTCTAATCTTCCAATCTATTATATGATATGCTTCTGGTCCAGGCATAGTCAAACTATAACAGGGGTGCTCATTAGGTAGATCGTGATCTATAGCAGGGGTGCTCATTAGGTAGATCTCGTAGGGCGTCTTGGTAGATCGCAGGCAGGGTGGGAGGAAGGCTCAGTCCCACCCCGCAGGCTCCCGACACTGCCCAAGTGCTGCCGGCACTGTGTTATCTGAGGTCCTTTCCACACAGTTGAATAAAATCCCATGTTATCTGCTTTGAATCAGATTATATGGCAGCATGGACTCAGAAAACCCAGTTCAAAGCAAATATTGTGTTATATGTTTCACATTTTTGTAGTGGGTAGGTAGATCATTTTGACTTGGTTGTTTTATAAGTAGCTCGCATGCTGAAAAAGTGTGAGCACCCCTGAACTATAGGGTTACTGTTATCCTTTGTTTTCGGGTATCTGGTGGGGATTTGGAACACACCCCTTTGGGATCCAGAGGTCATATTGTGTAAACATTCTGTTCTTTTGCTGGGTATACATGAACACATGCTAATATGTAATATTATGATCTAGCATGGATAATCAACTATATTTAGTGAAATATTTTCAGAGCTCCTTGTTGACAACCCAAAAGCTGAACGTCTTTTTAAATACGGCAAATAAACCATTAAAATGTAAACATCCAGGGTTTTAACATCTACCTATTCTGTTCCACTGGTGAGAGAGAAGAGAAAGAGCATGTAAAAGAGGAAGGCATGTCTGAATTGCAAGCTTGCAAGGTGTTCTAACATGGATTGTTTAAAGTCAGCAGGAATATAAATGTTGTGGGGTTGTATTTCTTTCTTACTGACCATACCTTTAATGGTCGTGTGCCAAATGAATAAGAGCTATTACTTCTCTGAAAGGCCTTCTGGGTTTTATTACAGAGGCCCAGAATGGCCAAACATGCATATTGACCCATTGTTTGCCTTATTTCCTGTTTTAATTGAGTGTCAAAGGTTATGCATTGCTATTAGAGTAAGACAGGAGTGTCAGCCAAGGTCAGGGACTCTATGGCATTCTATTAGAGCCATAAAAACCAAATAGTATGATAATATCACCTGCTCTAACCCCAATTTTTCCAAGATGGTATAGACATTGACCTTATTGTTTGACTGCCATTGACTCTGTAAACTGCAACCACCCAAACTCTGCTTACTAAACAATAAATGTGCCCTCCAAGACCAGGATGGGAAATAAAACAATAAAATACATACAGATGACTCAAAGGAAAAAGTAATTCAGTTGACAGACGATGATAAAATAACGTCTCTGTTGTGAGTTTGGTCAGATAGGTTTAGCTCAGAAGCTTTTATTTCTCTTCCTACCAATCTAAATTTATGTCCTCCAGCCCCACACACCAAATATTGTCTAGCTTCTTCTGTGTTTCGACATATGAGCTATAAATCTCACATTTTAAAAAGGTTGCTTCATTTCCCATTTAAGTTCTGCAGATTAGAAAAATGTCTGGTTAGCACAAAGGAACCTTTTTGTTGAATGCTCAGCTACATATTTCCAGAAGGAATCTGCGTATTTCTCAGACCAGATGTTTTGGGTGTCAGTTTGGAAATGGTCATAAAAAGCCATATCTGGAATCCTACTTAACACCTAGCAGAACATAAACCTCAGCTAGTGAATTGATTTGAAGGTCTTGGTGCTTGATAGCTGCTCGCCTGGTGGTAGTAGAGACAGCTCTCCTCATGTACACAATCAATGGCTATTTGGATTGGCAGCAAAGTTTCACCTGGCACTACAATGCAATCTGGGGCAAAATGATTTTCAGAAATATGAGACGCCTTGCACGATATGGAAAAAAGTATTGATATTAGCATAACCCCCAATTACATGAACATATGTTACCAAGAGCACACCTGAAGAAATGTCTAATTCAGCTTTTAAGCAAGTATTGACCCAAAAAGAAAAAGAAATGAACCAACGAAACCTACCACCATTACCACCCTAACAATCTTTCCAATTAACATGACGTACTATTCCAAGTATGCTTGCTTGTGACAATGTCTCATTGTAGCCAGTGAGGCTTATTCTCTAGAAAATGTGTTTGGGATTGCAATCTAGGGGCTCATCCAGACAGGGCCCAAAACATGTGAGCTCATGCGCTTTTATTGGAGGCATCCAAACAAAATAAAATTAATTCGAGACAAAGCAGGTATCAGATTACTTTGATACCTGGTAAGATCCGTATGTTTGATAAGATCCGGGTCTTTCCAGATATGGGCCCAGTGTGGATTGGGCTCGGGAACTGTGTCATGTGATCCTTGGGCCCAATCCACACAGCTCTAGCTGCAACATTGGGTCAGACCTCCTAAATTCAAACCCATGGTAAAAGAAGGACAGGGCAACTTGGTTTCACAGTCAAGACATAATGCTTATAATTTTATTTATTTATGGCATTTATATTATAATAACTTTTTTTTGTATCCTGCCACCATCTCCCCGAAGGGACTCAAGGCGGCTTACATGGGGATAAGTCCGGTCAAACATAGAATTGAAAAATAACATAGTAAAATTAATTAAAAAATCATAAAACAACATAAAAACACAATTAAATAACATCATCTATCAACCCAAAGACTGACATAATAATAATATTATTAATAATAATAAGAGTAAGAATAATAAAACTTGATTTCTAACCCGCATCCATCTCCCCGGAGGGGACTCGGAGCGGCTTCCATGGGGCCGTGCCCAAACAACACATCACAAAATATCAACAACATGGAAAAATAAACACAATAAAATACATATGTGAAAACACAACAGCACAAGTGGATCTAAAACAGAAACGACAGGGCGGGCCACATGAACATATAGAAGGTTTAAAAGTCGGGGGACATAACTGGAGTAGTATCGAAACACAAAGGGTCACATAGGGGGAAAGGTCTCGCAGAAATGGGGGCATTTGGGGAGCCTAGTCTCCGAAGGCCAGATGGAAGAACCAGGTTTTCAGTTGTTTTCTGAAGGATTCCAATGAAGGGGCATTCCTAATCTCTCCCGGGAGGGAATTCCAAAGATGGGGGGCCACAGAGGAGAAGGCTTTCTCCCTAGTGCTCACACAGTAACTGAATACTAGACTCGGGGGGGGGGGGGGGCAGGGGCTTGTGCAATAAAGTTGTAGTTGCAAGGACAGAGCAGATGGAAAAAGTTCAAGAGTCAGATGATACTTTGGGCTAGAAGGGCAATGCTTGACTAAAATTATAGTGTTTGATCCAACAGAGTTTCATGCCTATGTCAGGACTGAAAATTGAACTCTCTGGGTTAGCTCCTCAACTACTATGCTGTATGAACCTGTATGTACATCATATAGAGTTTTTATGTGATCCACTCCACCTTGCTCTGTAGACATGTCTCCTTTTTCCATATCAATATCTCTTCCATAGCTGCTTTCAGTACTTTCCCCCATAGGGCAACATTTACTCTACTTTTTCTAGACATATTTGTTTGCATTTTCAAGTCTTGTGATCCCCCCCAAACACACACATCCTCTGTTAACTAAAAAATTGCTTAGGCTACAGTTTTTTCACACATCTGAACACACTTTTTAACATGTGCAGTTTGGAAAAGGCAAAAGATTTATATGTTTTGTAGAGAAACCTTACTTGCACTGTGTGTGATTGCTTGCAATTGTTTCTCTTTCTTATATTCCGTTTGCCATTAATTCACCTAATAAAAACTTATTATAAAAACGTGCAGTTTGTAATGGTAAATTGTGCAAGAAAGATTTGCAACTATTTGAAGGGTAATAATTGCATCAAGAGGGCCACAAAAACATGTTTGGAGAGCCACCCCTAGCCCCAAAGCCGCACTTTGCCCACCCGGCATAGAAAAACAGAGATAACTTTACTACAATACGAAACAGGAGTTAAAATATCCACCATTGAAGGGGAAAAGGACAACAACAACACCTATCAAGTATGCTACTGCAGTAGTTGAGTACTCCAGTGGTCAGGAAAGTGGATCATACCCTTTCATCTCCAAAGATGCTCGTTCGTATCCATGGAAACCTCTTCTAATGGTCTCTACTTCTGTCTGGGAAAACAGGTAGGGCCCCCTCGAAAAAGTGAGTGCATTAAAGGAATCCAATCCTCTGTGAAGAAGATCAGCTCTTGAAAGCCTCCAAGAGCTTTACTAGCCGAGAAAGCTGGAGGGCTATAAATCCTTAGATTCTTTTGCTAAGGAGTTCAGCTCTTGAGAATCACATCAGCGCTCTCTAATATAGGTAGTGGAATGCAAAGCCTTTGTTCCTTCTCTGAGATGTGTAGCACTCCGGAGAACTCATTTCTGATGACTAGAATATACTCGGAGAGAGGATTACATGAATCTAGAGATTAATTATGAACAGGAATTGGTGAGAAAAAGATGGACAGCGTGTTTAAAGTAGCCCCCTCCTCCAAAATCTGATTTGCTAGTATCCTAGACAGTAAGTAATTGCAGGGGAAAACACACACACATACAGAACAAAATTCTCACAAGGTAAAATGGTAAAATAATGGCAAACTCAGCACATTTCCAATGAGAAAAATGCAGTGTTGGAATTACCAGCTCCATCTTTTCCCTATTAAGCTATTTGATAAACAATGCAAAAGTAGCAGGGTCAGTATTGTATGTATTAATGTATAAGTTGGCCTCATGTATAGCTTGAGAGCAGGTTTGGGGGTCACAATTACTAATGTTTATATGGCCCATGGATAACTTGAGGATTTTCCATGGAGAGAGGAAAGCACCAGTCCTAAGTCAGGGGACAGCCACGCCTGGCTACTAGGCATGGTTTCGAACCCAAAAATGGTGATTCTAAAATCAAATGGGGGGGGGGGATTTTTTTTTATTAGTAAAAGAAAGACTTACAAAAATTTTCCAAAAATTTCTAAAATGTAACTTAATTACTAATGAAATTTGTTTGTAGTTCATATGCCAGAGCATGCGCATTCCAGATGGTTTGGCCTACAACTCCCAGAAATCCTAACAGCTGGTAAATTGGCTGGGATTTCTGGGAGTTGTAGGCCAAAACTTGAATAAATCACACTGAATTCTAGATGGGACTCTCAAAATAGGAAGGAGGGAGGGAGGAGGGAGGGAGGAAGGAGGGAGGGAGGGGGTATTCTATTCTTGGAAGCAGCAAAAAGGAGGAGCCCCCCGCTCCTTGCTGCCTCTCACCCCGAGAGGGAGCGAGGGCCCAAGTGCCCAGGCTGAGAGGAAAAGGAAGAGGCCTGAGGCTGTGAGAAATGGTGGGAGTTGAAGTCCAAAACACCTACCTGGAGGGCTGAAGTTGGCCCGTGCGATGGGGCAAGGCAGAGCAACGGGGAAGAGAAGGGAGGGGGGAGAAGCCAGCAGGAAAGAGGAGGGGGCAGAGAAGCATCTGAGAGAGCGCAGGGAGAGAGAGGAGGAGAAGCGCGCGTGTGTGTGTGAGAAGTTGGCCCCTGCGATGGGGCAAGGCAGAGCAACGGGGAAGAGAAGGGAGGGGGGAGAAGCCAGCAGGAAAGAGGAGGGGGCAGAGAAGCATCTGAGAGAGTGCAGGGAGAGAGAGAGAAGAGGAGAAGAGCGCGTGTGTGTGTGTGTGAGAAGTTGGCCCCTGCGATGGGGCAAGGCAGAGCAACGGGGAAGAGAAGGGAGGGGGGGAGAAGCCAGCAGGAAAGAGGAGGGGGCAGAGAAGCATCTGAGAGAGTGCAGGGAGAGAGAGGAGGAGGAGCGCATGCGTGTGTGTGAGAGAAGTTGGCCCCTGCGATGGGGCAAGGCAGAGCAACGGGGAAGAGAAGGGGGGAGAAGCCAGCAGGAAAGAGGAGGGGGCAGAGAAGCATCTGAGAGAGCGCAGGGAGAGAGAGGAGGAGAAGTGTGTGTGTGTGTGTGAGAGAGAAGTTGGCCCCTGCGATGGGGCAAGGCAGAGCAACGGGGAAGAGAAGGGAGGGGGGAGAAGCGTGGAGGACTACACTTTCCAGAATGCATTGCCTAGCAGCAGCGTCACTTCCAGTTCCCCATAGAAATGCGGGAAAAAGAAGAAGCTGAATGAAGGCGGGAAGGAAATGAGGGGGAGAAGACAAGGAGAAGTGAGTACGTAGTACAATAATTAAGAATTTATTACGATCATAACGCAAATTGTTGGCCTCAAGGACCGTAAAAGAAAGTCTACTTCCTGGTTAGCTGCCGTGATGCGTATAAACTAGAAAGTCCCATCACTTACGATTTCTTTTGATTTTCATAACTTTTTTCTCATGCCTACTGGCTACCACTCAGGCTTTCAAAAATGCTAGAAGTATTGACATGTTGGAAAGAGTAGAATGAGTAGAAGGGGTCATTGCCATTCTCCTGGACTATGCTCTTTCCTTTTGCTACTCAGAGAAGTGGATGGGTACTATTTTTTTATAGAAGAGTTAAGATATAGTACTTACACTGACATGTGGAAAGGTTGACCAATATTTTCCACTAAAATTTCTAGACTTACACATGAGAATATAAAGCTGCTGGTGGCTATCTAAACACCTTCTTTTCCAAGAAAAATCAGGCATGTAGCGGGGAGGGTGGGGGCTTCAGGGGCTTCAGTGATCTCACCATTTGTGCAAAAACTGTTATGTTTATCTATCATCCAATATCCTATATGCATGGGGATATTGGGAAACGATACAAAAGGTTTGCTAGGATAGACCCTGACCAACTCAGCCCCCCTCCGAATCAAACTCCCCCGGGCTACAACCATGCATGAAAGAGTCTGTATGGTGATCACAGAAACCTTTTGACTAAGGCAAATCTGTCTCCTACACTTAACTAATTATTTGTTATGTATATAATTCAGATTGCATATATTGTATATGTGTGTATTGGTATGCAGTTTTTTCTCTTAACTCTATGTTGTTTGATATTGTGGGAAGGACTGCAGACCACGTGATCAGATCTGGGACTGCTCAAAGTTCAGACTCCATTTTAGAACACAGAGATGCTTTAGACTTTGGATTGTTAAGATCATAAGAAAGATGCCCTGTGTTGTCTGCACAGAGAACCCACTTTAAATCCTATCTGTAACTAGACTGACAAGTTATGTACCTGTATGCTGAATAAATGAAGGTTGTTAATAAACCAGATATGTTGCTTTTAATGAAGTCTACTTTATTTTTGTCTCTTGAGAGCAAGGCATAGAAATAAGATATTATATATTTATTTATTTCATAAATCTGTACCCTGTCTTTCTCACCCTTGAGGGGGGACTCAGGGCGGCCTCACAGCAAGCACCATGCGGTGCCATCACAATCATAAAAAGCATTCAAACAAATTCATTAAAAACAAACATTAAATAAATAGTTGTTAAAAACACGCCAGTTAAAATCAAAGTCTGGGTCGGTTCATTGTTGCTTCGAAATGCTTACTTCTTTATGGGAGAGTAGATGTTTTTGGGCACTGAAAGAAACACTTCTGAAACTCTCCTGGTTTTGTTCATTGGCATAATCTCTGTTCCTAACAAATCAGAGACAACCAGGTTATCAGTCTTAACAGCTGAGAACCAAATTGTCTTGTATAAGTACATGTGGATATATATACCACTAAAGAGAAGATTTTACTCAATTTTTTTGGCACTTCTCTGGAATGTCATACTTTTACAAAAGGTTATGATTTTCCAAATGGTGTGAATGTCAATTAATTATGATGATTCTGCTTTTCCCAAATGGATGCCCCGCCCCCAAATCCCCCTGTCTTGAAAGCAAGGTGTCGGACAATGAAACAGGACTAATGAATCCATAGTGGGAGTGGAGGACAAACACTTGATATAAGTCTTCTAAATGGTATGTGCTGACTATGTTGTCTAGACACATTGCATCAGGCATGTTTGCTCCTTTCAATTGGCACCTCTTTGCTGATGATTGGGGAGATCTTCTGGTTATGTTTTTCATCATTGCCTCTTATTTACATTTTTTACAACAGTAAGTAGCACTGTGAAATAGGAGCTTCTTGGGATGGTGAGAAAATTCTTTTGGGAATCAGCTCATGCTGATTCCCTGCATCAGTAGTCATTTGGCTCTTGAGTTTCAGTTCAATGCCATGTTCTGGTTGTTAGCTGGATGACTGCTGGTAGACACAGAATATGTTTGGTTTGCCATGCTATGGCTGTTTCTTGATAATGGTACACTATATTTTGAAACTAACACCCTACCTCTGTGAATGGGAAGCCTTCGTTCATCCAGAGAAAATGTTAGTTCCAGTAGGGTTGTTGAAACCTTGAAGAGTGTGGATTGTTGTTGATTCTTTTCCCCCTAAACACACACATCAGCAAGTCTCTCAAAGCCATCAGAATGTCAGGTGTCTCCCCCCCCCTCCATATATTATTTATTTAAAACGTTTATATCCCAATCTACCTCTGTAGAGGGACTCAGACTGGCTAACAGCAAGGATTCAATGCTAACAATAAAATCTAAAAGCATCATACATCAATAATAAATTAAAAATACTTATAGGATAAAATACATATAAGCCAAGATAAAATCATGTCCAACTCAGTCTGCATATTGTAGTCGATAACTTTGGTCAATTACCGGTCTCAGCCATCATTCTACAAATGCCTTGTTCCACAGCCAGAATTTCACTAGAGGTCAGGAGGGAGAAGGCAGATCTAATTTCATTCGGGAGAGTGTTCCATAGCTGGGTGGCCACCATAGAAAAGGCCCTGTCTCCCATTCCCACCAGACGCGACTGCAAAGTAGCAGGACTGAGAGCAGGGCCTCTCCAGAAGATCTTAGCAGCCTTGATGGTTCATAGGGGAGAATACATTCGGACAAGTAAATTGGGCTGGAACCGTATAGGGTTTTGTAGGTTAAGACCAGCATTTTGAATTGTGATTGGAAGCTAACATTAAACTGCCAATTAATGTCGATTATATATATATATATATACACACACACACACACACACACACACACACACATATCTCAACATTAGAAAGGAGATGGGAGTCACAGAAGAAGTGGAAATATCCAAAATTTGTCTTCCCCCTCACTTTCCATTGGCAGAGACATTGAGTGTAAGTCTACTTAGAAGATACTGAGGAGGAGGAGGAAGAGAGGGAGGAGGAGGAAAGGAGAATAATTGAGGACAATGAATGCTTCAAGGGAGACAAAGTTTGCTAAATTTAACCACTAGTCTCCAGAACAGAATATATGCATTTGCATTTGTCTATACTACATCAAAGATTAACTTTTCCCAAAGAACACTAATTACGGTTCTCTAATTTTTGAACTATATGTAAGAAGGATTGTGCCATGAGCACAATAGCTGATGACCTCAAACCCGATTAATGTCATTAATAGAAGAGAAGTGCAAAGACAGCGTTGGCATATCTTTGGGCAATAATAAAGCTTCTGCTGGAGCCTGATGTGCTTATTAGCCACATTAAACCAAATGTACATGTTCACATGTATAAGTGCATGGGAAAGGCATGGGTTTTAAAGAATAAATCAATTCTGCAATATTCTAGAAGAGGCACCTTTTTCCTTTATAAACTATAATGACTAGCTAGCAGGCAGAGATGGGTGCAGGAGAACTGGCTGTCATTATGTCAGCCACTATTTTATGTTAGCTAGTTAACCTTTTTTCAGGGGGAGGAGGGAATTGATTCAAATTGAAATCCCACAGTTCTTGTTACGGCTCTTGCTAATAACAACAAAATCTGATTTCATAATGTCTCTGGTACCACATTAACCTTACATCAAATTAACAAGTGTTATCAACGGGAGTGGGGTGGGGGAACCCAAACAATGACTAATATTGCTGCATGTGATAATGCTATGATATCGGAGGGCATCTGAAGAAGCAAACTGCAATGAAGGAGAAATCTTTTAAAGAACTGAGCTAACACTGAGAGAAAACAAAAGCTTTGGTTTAAAATAGTAGTCATAAAAGTGGGGCATTTAGTGCAATATTTCTTGAATCATTTAACCTCCAACAGTTGCCAGTACCCTTTACATGCCAAAAGTGGGCTTCCCCAATGCCTTCATAAAGGATTCCCCAATCATCTCCTCTGAACTGTATTCATCACAATAAACCATTAGCACAAGATGCATCGGAATTCAGGTTAAGCACCTTAGGAGTTGGACTTCTCAGAAATAGGCCTGTACAACTTGGCAATAGTAAAGGGCTAATATAAAAATAGGCTCAATTTTTGTGGCCCACTCTTCCTCCCCTCCCTCCACACTTGACCGTGATTGGCTGCTACTCCTTACATGACCACAAGCCCTCTCTTCCTCCTCTCATCCTTCACAGAATAAGTTGGCTGCATGTTGCCAACTATCCAAGATTCATATAAGGCAACTTTAACTATATGGTGTTTACTGTAATTTGTAAGAGGCCTTGATTCGTGGTTTTAAATAAATTATTACTAGTTGCAGTAAGGGCCAGAGAGATAGCACAGCGGTAACAACAGCTGTGTTTGCAATCAGAAGGTTGCATGTTCGATTTCCGAGCTGGTCTGGACACCCAGCTGTGAGCCCTGTCCACTGTCCACCTAACAGATCGAAAACAAGCTAGCTGTGAGTAGATGATCTAGGGACCACACAGCAGGGAAGGATTTTTATAACGACTTTACAACACCTGAATAAAAATAAGGAAGATCGGCTGCCGGAGGTGGAATGCGGAACCAGAGGCTCTAGTCTGAGGATGAAGCAACAGCACCCCCTTGTGATGTAATGGAGCAACCGCACCCGCGACGCAGCCAGAAGAGGAAAAAAATCCTTCTACTTGCACATGTTTGTCTGTATAATGTATTGTAATTGTATGTCAGTCGGCAGGGACTGTCTGTTGTATGTGTGATGTAATCCGCTCTGAGTCCCCTTCGGGGTGAGAAGAGCGGAATATAAATAAAGTGTATTATTATTATTATCTAATTCAGATGAATAATTCTGATGAAAAGTCTAAAAAAGCTTTTTTGTTCTTTCATTCACAAAGATACCACAGGTTTTCTTTTCATTTTATAATAATTGTTATGTGCCTTCAAGTGATTTCTGACTTATAGCAACCCAAAATATATCCCGTCACAACGTTTCTTTGTTCAAGGGATGTGGTTGTCCCTTTGCCTTCCAGTGAGGCTGAAAGAGTCCTGGTCCAACATCCAAAACATTACCCCACACTGCCTCTTCGTAGCAGAAGCAGTAATAAATAAGGAAAAGGGGAAGTTAGCCAAACTCTGCTTTTATTACATTTCAAACACTGATAGCCTTTCTTCTTCTGTACACATGCATTTATTTCCCATAACTAGAGCCTATAATAATAAGCCTGAAAGCCACTGAAGGCCTTGTCTTATATTTTAGGGAACCCTCTCTGATGGTCCATAGCGATAAACATCCCAGTCCCTGAGGTCAAAATAGGAATTAGGCAAAGTTCCCTCACCTTGTGTGTGCCCCCCCCCCCCTTACAGTGCCTTCCTCTAAGAGTGGCAGTGGCACCAATCTCTACCTCCTATTTTCAGGTGTTGGTTCAATACATGTTTGGCCTCAGGGGCTTCAGCCCTAACCCTAACCCTCAGCCCTCACTCAGGTCAGCCAACACATCCAATTAAGACAAATAGGAAAGTCATTTGGCAACCAAGTTAGCAACTTGTGTGACTATCCAGGTTGAGTCAGAATGCAAGTCACGACCCTCACAGACAAAGTGGCAGAGTTGCATGATGACATTCTCTGTGGCTCCCTGGACTCTTGTGGTGAAAGGAATGAGAGCCAGGAAGGAATTAATGCTTTCCCTGCCAATTTTAAATAATATATAAAATTTGCTGCTCCAATGCAAATTAATTACTGAAATTTAGGTTATCTCTACACCAGTATTTTTCAACCTTTTTTGAGCCGCGGCACATTTTTTACATTTATAAAATGCACACCACCAACCATAAATTACACTATAACACAGTAATACATATAGTTAATATGTTTTAAAATGTATTTGTACACTCCGTGTGAAACCTGGGCCTGTTTCGATGAACACAACATATATATGACTTCCTCTCACATATTTATACATGGCTATCATGTCTTCTCTCAGCCTTCTCTTCTTCAGACTAAACATGTCCAGCTCTTCAAGCCGCTCCTCATAGAGCTTGTTCTCCAGACCTTTGTGAAATTTCACCCTGAGTGAAATTTCACCCTGAGTGAAATTTCACCCTGAGTGAAAGTGATAGCATGGACACCTGAAACATCTAATCTTAGAAGATGCATGCCATACTTGTTCCAGTCCTAATGCCCACAGCAGAGTGGTTCCAACTGGACTTATCCTAAAGACAGTGACATCAAAGGTGTTCCCTTCTTCCGAATGTTGCCACTTTGTGGGCATTACATGAGGATCAGATAACATTTCTCTGTTATTCTAGAACTCAGAAAGTATGACTTGTCAATGGTCAAATAATGGGTTTTTGAAGTTGAACTGGGCTACATGCAAATATACTTCAAGTTCTGACATTATATTGTAAATTCCATGTGCCACGTGAATGTTAATTAGGCATGATTGGAGTTAAAGTCCAAAATATCTGGGGAGCCCAAGATTACCTGCTCCTTTTCTACCATAATTTATGTGTTTATTACCTGCCAGAACCTGCAAAAATGACTTGAGGTATCCAGTTCCTCATGCATTCCAGTACAGATCAGGTTAAATTGGCAAAAGTCTGTTTTAATTCAATAGCTCATTGCTATTTCAACTGCATGCTCGAAACCCAAGAGAGTGCAGGAGCCATGGAGATCTATAGCAGAACAAGAAAAGTTGACTTGGATTGTTTGCATAAAGCATATATATGTTTAATGATTCTAAATGGGAAGAAAAGCTGACTCGGTTGTACTGTGTAAAAACAGATTTGAATGCAGAAAGCATATTTTTATAGTGCTGTTTAGAGCCATCAGTAAAATGATCTACACGTGACACATTTATTTCTTTATTAGGTACCAGGGAATTTCTGGATTCCCATTTAGAAAACGGAAAAATGTGTATTTTTAACAACAGTTTTTTTAATTGAAGAGATGGGAATTGATACTTCCAAAGCTCCTTATAAACAACCAATATGTCATTCTGCCAGCAGTATTACAACCTTCCTACAGTGTCCTTGGCAGGGTTCTTTTGCAACAGCAATAGCTGTATGCTGTCTAGAGCCTGTTTTATTTTGCATTTGTGGTTCATTTTCGCTATAGCTTACCTCTCTGATAAAATCAGTTAGTTGCTACATGGTGGCTTTCCCAGAGTTTCCCCCAAATAGACTGAGAAGAAGTGGGCATCTTTAAGTGGAACACACTATTACTATGCACTTGTAAAAACAATTATCTTATTGTCGAATGGAAGCCTCACATTTATCTCTCTTGGCATTACTTCGCGAACAAAGATTCTTAGGAAGGACTCATCCCATGCTCTTTACAAGCGCATTGATGACTAAAAAGGCCAATCTGAGATAGGCAAATTCAGTTGCAGAAAGCACAGCAGAAAATCTCCTTGGGTGATGTTGTTTCCAAGTTGCAGTTCTTTCTGCATTGTCGTTTCTCTTCAAGACCCATTCGGTGTGTCTTCTCGAAAAAGGCCACAGCATTGTGGATAGCGCCTCTCCATGCCTCCCGATGTGAGGCCAGGGTGGACCATTGTTGGTGATCAATCTGGCCGAGCCTGAGATGTTGTTTCAGGGAGTCCTTATATCTCTTTTGGGGGGCGCCTCTCTTGCGCTGATCCGTAACGAGTTCACCATAGAGTAGTATCTTTGGGAGGCGGTGGTCCTCCATCCTAGAGACGTGCCCTGCCCAGCGCAGCTGTGTTCTCAATAGCATGGCCTCAATGCTGGGGATCCCTGCTTGCTCAAGGACAGCAACATTAATCACATAGTCGGTCCAGTGTATATTTAGGACTGTGCGAAGACAGCGCTGATGCAAGCGTTTGAGGAGTCGTGGGTGTTGGTAATAGGTGCCCCATGTTTCAGACCCATAGAGGAGAATACACAGTACGATAGCTCTGTACACACTGATTTTGGTGCTTTGTTGCTCCAGGCTCTTTTGTGAAGCCTTCCAAATGCACTATATGTCTTTGCTAATATATGTCTTTGCTAATCTGTGATCTATATCTTTGTCAATCTTGGCGTCTGAAGAGCTGATGCTTCCCAGGTAGGTGAACTGCTAAACGGACTTAAGCACAGATTTGCCTATGCTGACGTGGGGATGATGGTGTTCTTCCTGTGGTGCGGGCTGGTAGAGGACTTCAGTTTTCTTCAGGCTGGAGAGGCCTCACATTTATACAGATAAATGAAACGGACACATCACACAAGGTAGATGATGAGAATTTTGCAAGCTTTCTGGTGTGTTTTGATAGCTTAGCCACAAGGAAGATGCAGATCAGCTGCAGGGTGAACATAGTGTTGTGAGATTGGCTTCAATGCTGGTATGTCTGCGTCATGCGATAAAGTCCTATATCACATGGCCTTCATCATTAGCACTGTGGTTTTTATATTTGTCAGTTGATATTCAATCAATAGAGAGCTTTGACCAATCCCGATTCTATGATAACATATTTTCCACAACCACAAGCAACATTTTAGGTGTCAATAATCTTTACATAAGGCTTGCAGCAAATAGTGGTTCACAAGTCAGTGGATCAATGAACTTGTTTGGAAATATAGTCTAAATTTTAAAGTAACTACCAAAAATGCAAGGATTATGTTAAGGAATAACATTCAGTAACTTATGTGATTACTTTAAATTTCAGACTAAAGTTTGGACTCACGTGGCCAATATAGACCAATGTTTCAAGTGACACATACTTTTTCAAAGTGTAGTTTGCAACACTGGGTCCATTTCATTACTTGATGTAATGAACAAGAGTTGAAATAATGTGCAAATTTCGATCTTTATTTTTAATTTATAGCCATTTTATAAAAAAGGATAGCCCAAGGTTTTTTAATGTCATCTAATGTCCCCAAAAAGAAATAGTTAAATTAGATGAACACAATTTCTATCAGTTCTCTTCAAACCACAGATGCTAGGTTTGATTTTATTTCTAACTCCGAGATTGAAATTCTATTTTAATATGCAGAACTACAGCCCAGGGAGCTATAAAATACAGAGTGTTTTCATTAGATGATAGCCTTGCTTCTCTTGCTAACAAGAATGCTGATTCATCAAACTGCAGTGATCAAGATACTAGGACCTGAAACAAGAGCAGCTCTTTGGTAAAGTCAGCGAGGATCCTGGGTGAAAAAGGTGTTCCTATTAGGGATAGGAAGGCTTTTGTTTGGTCCTCATTTTAAAGTAAATCAAACTAATCTGCATTTCCAAAACTAATATGTGAATAACATTAATACTGCTTAAGTCACACATCTCTCTAATTTTTCTGATACGGTTCTTGGTTTAGAATTGCATAGAAAGATAGGGATTTTAGGGTGAACTTCATAAAACACATGCAACGTAGGGATAATGATATTCCTGAATTCTGTGTATCTAAGAAGAAATTTTGCTGTCTATGAATGAGCAACCTCAAAGTGCCTCTTTCTTCAACAGCCTTGTTCAGGCCTTGCAGACTTAGGGCTGTTGCTTCCCTGGTTGAGTCTACTTGAAAATGCAGTCTTTCTCTTTTCATTATGCCTTCAATCGTACAAGAATTGTCATCTATTCTAATGGGTCACATCTTTTCATAATATGCCCAAAGTATGACAATTTCAGTTTAGCTTAGTTTCTAAAGCAGTGGTTCTCAGCCTGTGGGTCCCCAGATGTTTTGGCCTACAACTCCCAGAAATCCCAGCCACTTTACTAGCTGTTAGGATTTCTGGGAGTTGAAGGCCAAAACATCTGGGGACCCACAGGTTGAGAACCACTGTTCTAAAGAGAGTTCTGGCCGGAATTTTTCTAGGACCCATTTACCTGACCTTTTGCAATCTATAATAGCCATTCGCATCTTCTACATCAGGATAGAGAACTTTTGAATCTCCAGACCAGTCGTTTCTAATTCATTTTAGACAAAAATGTGGCCATTTTTGTCTAAAACCTATGGAGAACCAACAATTTCCACTCTACCATTATGGGTTCAGTAGTTAATCTAACTTTACAGCTTTTCATATAACAAGTATGTAGAAAATATGGGAAAGTAGGATTACGATATTCTTATTTCCCCTTCCAACCTCCACACGTTGATTAGGTTTTCTGAATGGAGCCAAGACATAAATTGAACGGCGGATGGAGATACATATATAAACCTTGTATCTACATTTCCACTTGAAAGATTTGAAGCATGTGACAAAGTTAGGGGAGATGACATACTGAGTCTATTCCTCCCATTCCATACCTTCACATATATTTTCCAGTCCCAATTCAAGATGCAGATCATCATTTATAAAGCCCTAAATGGTTTGGGACCCACCTACCTTCGTGACCACATCTCCTTCCACAAACCCTCCCGATCTCTTCGATCTTTGGGGGAGGCCCTCCTTTCACCCCTTACTTTATCACAGGCTTGACTTGCGGGAACGAGGGAGAGAGCCTTCTTCTCTGTGGCCCTCCGACTCTGGAATTCCTTGCCTGGTGAGATTAGGCAAGCCCCACCTTAGCAGCCTTCAAGAAAGATCTAAAAACTTGGCTTTTCCATTGCGTCTTTGGAGAGTGATCTGATATTCCCTTTTTTCGTTCCTCCCATAAGGTTTGTCATCATATTGTATTTTATATGGCATTTCCCCCTGCTGTTTGAAGACCTGTCTCCACTATTCCGTCTCCTAGGAGCTTTTCCCATACAAATACTTCTTTTTCATCTCTATCTCATCCTGAGTTTTATCATTTTAACTTGTACTTGTGGCCCGCCCATGGGATTGATTTTACATTGTATTAGTTTGTGCTGTTTTTATTGTATTCTTACGTTTTATTGATTTAATCGTATTGTTCATTTTGTTGCTGTGGTTTTATTTTATTGTAATGTACTGTTGGGCTTGGCCTCATGTAAGCCGCCCCAAGTCTTCTTTGGGGAGATAGTGGTGGGGTATAAATAAAGTTTATTATAAATTCCACACAATTGGTTGCAATGTGGTTTTTGGTTCCAAAAGGGACTAAAAAAGAAAAAGGGTGTCACAAAATTTGTCTGCTGCTTCCTCAACTCTTTGCACACTGAGTTTAAAGATGTTTGACATTGGATCTGTTTTCCAATAGTGGTGCCATTTGGTTTTTAAAAAGCTGTTAATCTCATATCACCATATTACTCATGATGAGCCTACAATGTGTGAAGAAATACTTTATTAAAAAGCAAAATCAATGGGATGGCCTCATTTTTTGTATTATGCTTTTTTTAAAAAAGACTCTTTATCTGTACATTTTGAGAGTTGTCTTTGAATAATTTTATCTCAACTATTTTCATTTATTCTCTGATATATACTAGTGGGACCAGTCAGAGTTGGTATTTTTCATTTGTTAAACACACAGCTTGAAAATGCACTAATTGCACCCATCCCTTTGGTTGTCTCATTTGATGTTACTTTGGACTTGATCAACATTATTTTTAATGGAGGCCCTTGAGAGTTTTAACTTTTAGGATTCTCAAAATCAGAACATTGGATTTTTAAAAATGTTTCTTCAGATCCTTGAAGTCAGCAAATCTCAATGGATATAAATGCAAAGCTCTATGCTTATTTGGTCAGCTTTTCCTTAATATGAACACCAACCTGGAATTCTCCAGATGTATGTGACACAATTCCCATCATCCCTAGCCAGCATGGCAGTTCATCTGTGGGTGACAGAGGTTGCAACTGGCACATCTGGTGAGGAATAAGTTGAAAATTCATGCCGGTTGCAGCTTGGAAGAAAATACAAAGAAAGTGTCGATGGAGATAGACTGAACTGATGCAACCTAATGAAGCAAAGATAAAAGATGAAGAAACTGGTTAAAATATAAAAAGACCTGCAACAAAATATGAAATACTCCAAAATGCTTAGCCACTATTCAAAGATAGTAAATAATAATGATGATTAATAATGATTAATAACACTCTCACTTTTGACTTGTGGAGTGAAAAACAAATGGTTTATTGCAGGGCTGTCCAACAGGCGGCCCGCGGGCCATACACGGCCCCCCAGCCTGTTGGACACGGCCCCCGCTACCCTCCTAAAAGAATTTTTTACAAAATTAAAAATATATTTTTTAAAAAAATGGCAGCCGGGGGGGGGGGGAGGAGGAGGCAGGACAGGGGGATGGAAGGGAGCCAGCTCCTCCTCCCTGCACTGCCCCCTCCATCCCTCTCTCCGCGCCGCCCTTCCTAGGGAGGGGGAAACGCCGAAAAGGAGCAGTAGGCGGTGCCAAGTGTGGCGCGTCAGAGGCCCGGGTGACGCTGCCCTTGGTGCCGCCTACTGCTCCTTTTCGGTGGCTAGGAAGGGCAGGGGAGCCGCCGAAAAGGAGCAGTAGGCGGCACCAAGGGCAGCACGTCAGAGGCCTGGGGTGACGCGCCACCCTTGGCGCTGCCTACTGCTAGGAAGGGCAGGGGAGCCGGCTGCCTTCTTCCTCTGTAGCCCCTTCTCCTTCTCCCCGTTCGGGCCGCCGCTCGGGATCCAAGCAGCGGCGCGCCCGGGGGGAAAGAGGAGAGGCTTCGGAGAAAGGAGGCAGCTGGCTGCCTTCTTCCTCCGTAGCCCCTCCTCCTTCTCCCTGCTCGCGCCGCTGCTCGGGATCCAAGCAGCGGCGCACCCGGGGGGAAAGAGGAGAGGCTTTGGAGAAAGGAGGCAGCCGGCTGCCTTCTTCCTCCGTAGCCCCTCCTCCTTCTCCCCGCTTGCACCACTGCTCAGGATCCAAGCAGCGGCACACCCAGGGGGAAAGAGGAGAGGCTTCAGAAAAAGGAGGCAGCCGGCTGCCTTCTTCCTCCATAGCCCCTCCTCCTTCTCCCCGCTCGCGCCACCGCTCGGGATCCAAGCAGTGGTGCGCCCGGGGCAGCAGCGGCTTCGAGAGAAAGGAGGCAGCCAGCTGCCTTCTTCCTCTGTAGCCCCTCCTCCTCCCCGCTCACGCCACCGTTTGGGATCTGTGAGGAGAAGGAGGGGAGCTCGTGAGCAAGCCCCTGCCCCGCCCCTGTGAGAGATCACCACCTACAGCCCCCCAGGTGATCAGTGACACTTCTTCCAGCCCTTGGGTCGGAAGAAGTTGGACAGCCCAGGTTTATTGTAAAGGATCACAATGTGAGACTGAAGTTGTAAAATCCACAGTAAACATATATTCAGATACTGTATATTTACACTGTGCTAAAAAGGGTTAGAGAATGTTGCTTGAATATTCTTTTTCTGATATATTACACAGAAGGCCTGACAAGAATATGAAAAAAGAAGAATATATTGCACCTCCAGAACATCTAAGTCCAAATATAAATCATAACAAAGAGAAAATGTATATATAAATAAAAAGAGTAGGGAAGATCTCTGTACTAAGGAACCGTTTCCTTTCCAGCTGGGAATTGAAAGAATTTTGCATCTAAGCAACTGAGGACTGAGTCCAATTCTTTGTCCCAAACATCTTGTACTAATTGAAATAATGAATGTATATGTAGTACATCATTACATCAGTTCCCTGAATTTGCATATCTTCTTTTTTCCCCACATCACCTCCTTATTTTGTATTATATATTTTCGATTAATGCTCTAGACATGAACTGTCTTCTTCTCTATTGATCTGTAACTGCTCTGGGAGTTCTCTTCTGCTGAAGTGCAAAGTGAAAATGCTTCAAATAAATGTGACAACTTTAGTTTTAAACATTAGATCAAATGAGGTCAAGATCCCATAGGATGTGTGACTAAGAGCAGCATTTAACTTCTGGAGAAACTTTGGCCAATATTTGTTAGAAGTTACGAAGTTAAGCACATTTAACTAAGGGTGTTATTTATTTTAAAATTTTAATATTTCACATTTGGCCTGCCCAGAATGGTTTTAAACTGCTGGTGTGTACGTATATTGATTGTATTATTATTTGCTGTTATGTTGTTATTATGTGTCATTGGGCTTGGCCTCATGTAAGCCACCATGAATTCCCTTGGGGAGATGGTGGTGGGTATAAATAAAGTTAATAATAAATAAATAATAAATAAATAAGGGTGTGTTTTGAAACTGCCACTGCATTGGATGTTAATGGATATGTGTGCATTGACATAAATGCAGCTTGCAGTGGAAATGTCGAAGATTAAAGCACAAGTAGTATTGCAAGTAATCTGACCCAATGTATGTGTGTGTAGTTAGGTGGGTGGGGAGCAATAGACATATAGCTCAATATATATGTCAGATTACATTTCCTTCCCCTTTTCACTGAAGTCACTTCCAGCTCCTGTCTTTCCAGCTAGGGAAAGGACAAAAGAGGACACAGTTTCACCATAACGTCTGCCTGAGACATAGGTATGTGTGTGTATGTATAAACACACATATGGAACTATGCTTAGAGACTCTGTTCTATCTTCAAAAGGATTTATTAAACCAACAAACTAAACCCCTTTCCTTTACACTAAATGTCTAGATCTCTCCTAATTTACAGCCATGATATCATAGGACTAACTCACTGTACTCTGCCAGCATAATTGCTCAAAATTATTACCAGGAAGGAAGGAAGAACTAAATAAAACAATGTCATAAATTTGTGCTTGCTCACTAGAATTCCTTATCCTTTCATTTCACAGATTCCTTGTTGTTTATGTAATTTTATTTGCCTTTATGTGAATTATGATGACCTTTTAATATAGTTTTCTTGGCAAAATGTACTCAAAGCTAGTTTACCATGATCTTCCTCTAATGCTGAGAGGTGTGACTTATACAAGGTCATCTAGGACCTCATCAGTAGGAATGGGAGGAAAATGGAGGTAACCATCTTAACCTCTCGCCCTCTGGTTTCTGTTTACATTCACTTATGTTGTTGTGGTTGTATAGATGTATTTTTATTGTGTTTATTGCTTTTATTATATTTATTGTTTTCTGATGTTTGTGATTTTTTTTGTATTTGTTGTTCGGGCACGGCCCCATGTAAGCTGCTCCGAGTCCCCTTTGGGGAGATGGATGTGGGTTAGAAATAAAGTATTATTATTATTATTATTATGTACTTGCTGCACCTTTCCCCACCTTTCCCACTCTTTCTGAGGCTTGGAGTCGAGTAATACCCAGCTCCTGTAGATTGTTGCTAGGCTCTGTTTCCATGTACTTAGGAAACGGAGCCCCACATAGCCCCACCAGAAGTGCCCATATGTCATGTGATGGTCTCTGTGGGACTCCTGTGGGGCTCCATTTCCTAAGCACATGGAAATGGAGTCTAGCAGCTGTCTGATGAGGTCCTTAGTATACTGCTTCTTAAACTATGGATCTCAACACCAAATGGGGTCATCTTAGCTCAATATTGGGGTCATGAAAAATTTGGCAACAACAAAAGTTTTCTGAATGCTACCCATTTATTCAAATCTGTTAGCAACAATGTGCAGTGTTTACAGTAGATTCTGCAGAAAATGCTTGAGCCATGCTTCATGAAAAAGAAAATCAGTTTCTTTAGCAAACCTTGCAAATGCTGGCTTATTATCAGCAAATGTTTTTATAGCTATTTTCTATATCTATATACCCAGGGTCATCTAGTAAGTGGCCATGAGTGGAAAATGTTTTAGAAGCCCTGACATAGTGGATGTATGTGGTGGAGTGGACATTTGAACCCTGGTCCCTCAAAGACCTAATCCAGCACTCAGCACCATGTCATCTGTGCATTCCCTACACCTTTTGACTCAAATGTCTCAAGCTGTCTTGGAAATAGAAACACTGATATGTATCTCTTCAAAAATGCTACTTGGATGCATCCTGTCTTAGTCAAAAAGGCTTGCTGCTAGAATACAGCCTTTCCCCCAAATCAACCAGTGCAGTGAAGTGGTGAGGCATATTGGCACTGTCAGATTTACGGTGATGCTCCTCCCAAGCAAATGAGAACACTGATAAAATATGTGTTCGGAATAACTTCAAATAGCCACTAAACACAATGTCTGCACAATTTTTGTTTCCTCTGAGTAAACTAGAAAAGTTCGGTGTTGCTTGGAGCAGGGGAACACATGGGGTGGATTGAGGCAACACATGCCCAGGCTTCCAATTTCCCTGCAGCAATTTATCAGTGATTATATTTTAATTGATCCCCACAGTATAAGCCAATTTAGGATGATATCAACTCAGCTAGATCATTTGAAAATCCTTTGAAGTGAAAAGAACTTGTTTTTTGCATCTTCTCCTTCTCTGTGCATTATTTAATAAATGAAAATAGATAGCCAGCTCTCTGTCTACTTTCCCAGCTGGCAATACGTTCTCTAGAATTCCTCTAATAGTTTCTAAATATAAGGTATTCTATAATGGTGTTCTATTATAAAACCTTTTAAAAACAAACAATGCAGCCCATTCTTCACAGACTAGATTTGCTCCACTCCCTAACGTTAGTGAGAGAGGAAAAATATTGTGTCAAAGAAGAAAATAAATAGGTATTCAGTCTCTCAGCTATTTATTATTTTTCTATATTTTGCGTCTTTAGATTATAGTGAGTCCTTGGTATTTGTTGGGATTTGGTTCAAAGATGCCTCTAGATACAAAAATCTGTGGATGCTCAAATCCAGTTATATACAATAGCAGAACAAAACAATGTCCCTTATATAAAAAGGCACAATCAAGGCTTGCATTTTGATTTTTTTTAAAAAAAATGAAGCTGTAGATCAGGGGTGGGCAAACTATGGCCCGGGGGCCGGATGCGACCCTTTGGCCGATTCCATCCGGCACTCCTAAGGGCGCCGGCAGGCAGGCAGGCAGGCTCGCTCACCACTTGCCTCGCCCCGCCCGCCGCTCGCCTCTCCCTCTCGCCTGCACACCCGCTTGCCCTCTCGCCCACTCCAGCTCTCCCAGCGCCAGCAACAGCAAGGCCAGACAGGGGAGCTTGCCTCCCCTGTCTGGTCTTGCTGTTGCCGGCACTGGGAGAGCCGGAGCGGGCGAGAACGCGCGGGCGAGAGGGTGAGGTGAGCGGCGGGTGGGCGGGGTGAGAGGGCAAGGCAAGCAGGCAAGCAGAGCAACCAATGAAGAGGGAGGGAGGGGGGAGAAGAGGAGGAGGCCAGGGAGGGAGGGAGCAAGTGCCGCCGCCACCGAGCATCCTTAATAAGTGAACTATACACCCCAGCAACTCCAACTTCCAAATGTCTATTTTCCCCAAATTTCCCCAGTTTCCCCAAATATCCCATTTGGGGATATGAGGATTCATGCCAAGTTTGGTCCTGAGTTTCCCATCCTTTCAATGGGGTTTGATCTCTTCCTTTTCCGTCATGAATCTCAAAGGTTTGCTATCAGGAGGTTTTTAGAAAGGTGGGAACAGGAAGTCATTGAGAGGGAAGGAACCCCAGGGCCATCCAGCCCAACCCCCAGGGGTACACAATCAAAGCACCCCCGACTGATGGCCATCAAGCCTCTGCATAAAACTCTCCAGAGAAGGGGACTACAAGGAAGCATTATTTTATTTTAGTGGTTTTTATTATTATTGTATAATAATTATATAATAATTATATAATAAAATAATATAATGTTATATTATATTATAATTTCAATATATTATAATGTCTATATATATACTATAATATAATAATTATGATATTAATACTAATAATATATGAATATTTCTTGATATAGTAATATGTTAATATTAATGATGTATAATATATAGTAAATATAGTAAGTGAATAAATAAATAAATTATGTAGATTAGCATGTAGTTCCGCCTTTAGGTGCGGCCCTCCATAATATTTGATTCTATGACACATCACAGAGTTGGGCAAACTATGGCAAACTATGGCCCGGGGGCCGGATGCGTCCCTTTGGCCGATTCTATCCGGCACTAAGGGCCCCGGCAGGCAGGCAGGCAGGCAGGCAGGCAGGCTCGCTTGCCGCTTGCCTCGCCCCGCCCCGCCCCGCCCCACCCCTTGCCCTTGGAAAAAATAATTGCCCATCCTTGCTGTAGATGGTTGAATCTGTGGATGAAGAATCTGTGAATATGAAAGACCAGCTATAGTGAGAGAGAATGGGTGATAACATGGTTAGCCCAGACATTTTCCTGCCTGTGGCAAAGGACAAAATGGTAGCCCACATCTGAAGTTCGTCAGCCAACTGAATTGGCAATTGAAGTTTATGTCAGCACAGGTAATGAAGGTGGACCTTCCATTAAATATGAAAGAGGCAAGTCAGCTTAGGGGACTGGGATGACTATGTGATATTTTTTTGTCTCCAGGAGACTCGGGAGGAGAAGCTGAGAAGAACGTTGCTATTGCTTTACTCAGTGTGTGCCACTTGAGGCCAATCCTGAGTGGAGCAATGGCCATTCCTTTATTTCACCTCATGGTAACGCAACCCAGGCTCAAAATTCTGGAGAAGTAAAAGCCTGGTTATAAAAATGTCTGATTTCAGACATCCATAAGGAAATGAGTGATTCTCTATGATATGGAGAACTGCAGTGAATAGATGCTGCTGTTCATTAGCAAAGCACATTGTGATAGTGCTACTGATGTAATCACATTCCTAACACCACTCTCCTCTCAAGGGTATGATGCCACCTGGAGCTCCTGCTGGATCCACTCAGTTGAGGCTGATGGCAGTTAAGCATTGAATTTGCTCCAGGTTTTAATCTGAAGATCAAACAAACTATTCAATGATATAAACAATGTCAAGCTGAGTGATCTTCAAGTGTTGGTGGTGCTATATCAATCTGTTATTGTTGTATGGGAGGTTATTTACAGCACACACTGTTAGTGTGCAGGGGTCCAAACCTAACTCTGCTTCAACTATCATACACTAGCTGTACCCGGCACGCGTTGCTGTGCCCTATTTTGGAGATGCGAGGAAGTCTGAGTATCTAAGGGTTGGAGTTGTTGTTAGTTATGGTGTTGTTGGGGTCATGGCAGTGTTGTTGTGGGTTGTTTTGGTGGGTGGGATGTTGGAGTCTTGTGGAGTTGTTGTTGTGTGGTGTTGCTGGCGTTCTGCATAGCTTGTGGATATACAATGTTTTTTGTCTTTCCGTTTGCTGTGTTGATGTAGAGGTTGATGTGTGTGTGGGTGGGGTACTTTGGAAGTGAGTGGGTCATGGGGTGCATTGCTTGAAATCCCATTATCCATGGTGTGTCCTCCTCTAATCTGCAGTCGGATGGAGTGTGGGTCATGGGGTGCATTGCTTGCCAAGTTTGGTCTTTATCGGTCTTGGTTCTTGGACACAGTGGTCTGTGGGGAATGATGGGTTTTGAAGTACTACAAATCCCATTGTCCATGGAGGTACTTCAAGTCCCATAATCCATGGTCCACCCTCCTCCAAACTATAGTAGAATGTAGCGTGGGTCATAGGGGCTCTGTGTGCCAAGGTAGGTTACTGTAAATTCAGGCCATACACAATGTCCCATGAGCTGAGGCCTAGTCAGGAACAGCAAGTTAATGAAGCCTTACTGTCAATTCAGGCCATACACAATGCCAATGAGCTGACAATGTCCAAATGAAGCCTTACTGTCAATTCAGAGCGTAAACAGCATTCCATTAAGTGAGAAGTCAGGGAAATTAATTAATGAAGCCTTACTGTCAATTTTGGGCATGGTCTGTGATTTGTAAGGGTGTAAATTTTCTGTGGGAAGTGAATTGGGTGTTTGTGTTTGTGCCTCAGCCCTTTGCCTTATCCTCCTCTGACAGTTTATTAGGGGTCGGAATATTAATGTTGGCTGGCCAGTACAGGAGTTATGCAAATCCGCCCTTATTGGCAGCCAATCATGTTGTCAGAATGTAGAGGCTGGGGGAGTCATTGGCAGCCCCGGAGGATGCTGGGAAATGTAGTTTTTTACTCATTTTTGGGGGGCCTTTTAGGTTTTGGGGGGGAAGTTTATTTGCTACAAACCTACGTTGTCTGAGACCTATTTCTGTTGCCAAGTTTGGTGTCTCTGTGTTGTAAGGTTTCTCTGTTTGGGACAGTCGTTCCATGACGACTCTTCCTTTATATATATAAGATTAACAATACAGTATGAGTACTGTAACTGCAGAACCATTTCACTTACTCATGTTTTCTTGCAAATGGATTCTCTAGGGACCTCATCACATTAAGACTGGGATTCTCCATGCATCATGGTAAATCTGTGACAGTCACACTGTGTCCTGCATCACATGGCTTTTCCCCCATCCCATCTCAGGGGAGGAAGCACTCACCACCCATTTCTCCCCCATTGTTGCCTATGCAACACAGGAAACCTCCCGCCTTGCCACTGTGGTGGTTTACAATGCTCCCCCTTTGCTTACACCACAGAACTCCGCCAAAAGCAGATCTATGTTGTGGGATGGGAGCTGGTGAGCTACTTGCTACAAGCGAAGAGGGAGTGTTATACAATGGGCAATTTTGCCTGTCGGATGAGATAGTAGGAATTTGCTAGGTCCTCTAGGTGATTATATGACACATCGCAGAGTTGGGACGGAGAATCTAGCAAATTTCCTAAAGAGGATACCTCTCTGAGGCAGGATTTACACCTTTGGGTCACCCCTTCTGACTGCGAATGGGGTTATACTTATGGCTCTACTCAGAATGTGGTTGGTTATTCATTATTGATATATCTCGCCCTGAGAAAACCCGGTTTACGGGAGAAACGGATACCAACTTGGCCTGGGATTAGCAGCATATGCATTCCGTCGGCGTTTTGGCATTCCATCATCCACAATGAGGAGCATTATTTCTGTTCCTCCAACCCACTGAGACAACGCAACTGCATCTTCCTTTGTTCCCCGACTTGGGCATCATTATTTTCTACTACCTTACTACTACCCCTCATGCTGGATTACAAATAACCTGGCACCCTTTTGGATTGTAGCCGGTTGGACTTTTATTTGGCTTATACACCTGGTAGGACTGGAACTTGATCAGCTGCGTCTGATTTATGATTTATATGTAATGAAATGATTATTGATTACTCTTGTATCAAAGATTCAAAAGCTACACCTTTGTTGCATGATTTATATGTAATGAAATGATTATTGATTATGCTTGAATGAAAGATTGAAAAACTACACCATTGTTACACCTTGTTGTTTTCACTGTTTAGTAAGATAACTTGGCTTGTTTAAATAAAATAAATAATAGCAGGATTTACACTGCCATATAATCCAGTTTCTGAATCCAGATTGTCTGCTTTGAACTGGATTATATGAGTCTACACTGCCATATAATCCAAAGCAAAGCGGATAATCTGGATTCCAAAAATGGATTATATGGTAATGTAGATAGGGGCTGGGAATTTCTAAAATGATCATTTAACAAACTTGATTGCATCCTGGGTCAGAAAGTGAGGTAATTTAATACTTGTAGTTGCATGTAATCTCAATCCTCCCAGTAATTTCTCAATCTACCTCTTCAGATATCTGCATTTACAGAGTATCTCCAAATTGACTTGTTACTCATGAAAACTCAGGTCTCTTCTACACTATCTTTATATCCCAGGTTCTGATCCCAGGTTATCTGCTTTGAACTGGATTATAAACAAAATACGGGATCAGATCCTGGAATATAGGGCAGCATAGATGGAGCCTCAGGCTCGAATAAACCAGTTACTTTCTAAGATGATATTGCATTTGTAAGCACTATTGTTATATGATAATATTATATCATACTACCTAAGATAATGACCTTTGTGAACCAATGCAGAAGTTCATCATTAGGATAGGCACAGGAACTGCCATTACTGCCCATAGTCTGTACATGACACATGTTAATGGTTTTCTTCTTTGAAATGTAGCAAACATTGATTTCCCTGAGAATATCACTTTGTATGTTAGCCAGCATGAGAGCCAGCACGATGTGGGGGTTTGAAAGTCGCTGCATGATTTTTGGGGACTCAGATTCAATTCAGCTATGGAAATCCACTGGATAATATTGCCTTTTTTTGTTTTTAATTCAAAAATTGCACAAACATGCTATAAATAAAAGTAATTAAAACAAATAATAATAGTTTAAAATAAATGAAACAGTAGTGCGGTAAGGTAGGGTTACAAGGGTGTGCAGAAGCATGATTGCAGATTACAGATAGCTAAACTGATGCAGTTGCACTCCTGCACAGAGGTGTGATATTGAAGGTCTTCAACATGGCATTTATCCATTGCGCTAGTAGAATAGTGGCGTGATAAAATCCTTAGGCAATGCAATGGAAAATCTCCCAGGAGAGAAGATTGCCGTAAGTCAGCTGTTAATTGAAGGCACGTAACAGACTTAGAGCATCTCTATCCTTTTCTCTAAAGAGATCTCCTCAAATTAGCATCTATAGGTTGCAAGATATCTCTGCCAAAAATTCCACCATTGGTTTCTTAGGTTCAGTATCAACAAACACACTCTAGACAAGGGATGTTTAATGGATTGGCCTACCTTGCAGGGTTGGTGTAACAGGCAGTAAACAGGCCTGGTTTGCAAAAGCTAAGAAAATCAGTGGGGTGGAGCGATCAGGCTGAAGTGCAGTCTGATTGGCTGATGAAATTGGAGGGAATTGCAACTGGAGATGGCGGAAAGAGAAGGGGGAAAGTCAGCCATAGTTTAGTTCAATTGGGAGTTTGGTGTTTGAAGAACAGTTAGGAGTTTTGAAAGAGAAGGAACAGTTTTGGGAACTGTTGTTAAAAGATACCTTTGTGAGGAAAATAGTTAGGCCTCTATTGTGTTAGAGCAGTGTTTCCCAACATTTTTGAGCCGTGGCACATTTTTTACATTTACAAAATCCTGGGGCACACCACCAACCAAAATGACACAAAATGACATTCTAACACAGTAGTACATATAGTTAATGTGTTTTAAAATGTATTTATACACTCACTGTGAAACCTGGGCCTGTTTCGATGAACACAACATAGATATCCTGGCAGGAATGGCAGAAAAACACAAACTTCCCACACAATACTCCCATAACCAAAATGCTATAAGAGTTTGGTGGGCATTGACCTTGGGTTTTGGAGTTGTAGTTCACCTATATCCAGAAAGCGCTATGGACTGAAACAATGTTGGATCAGGACCAAACTTGGCATGAATACTCAATATGCCCAAATGTGAACACAGATGGAGTTTGGGGAAAATAGACCTTGACATTTGGGAGTTACAGTTTCTGGGATTTATAGTTAACACACAATCAAAGAGCATCCTGAACTCTTGCAGCAATGGAATTGAACCAAACTTGGCATATTGAACTCTCATTACCAATAGAAAGTACTGAAAGGGTTTGCTTGGGAATTGACCTTGAGTTTGGAAGCTGTAGTTCACCTACACCCAGAGAGCACTGTGGACTCAAAGAATGTTGTGTTATGTTGTTGTTTGTTTTCTATCCAGAATCACAATGTTGGAAGGAGGCTGGCCACTTTAAGGTCCCTAAAACAGGCATGGGAAAACTTTGGCCCTCTGGGTGCTTTGGACTTCAACTCCCACCATTCCTAACAGCCTGGGGCCCTTTCCTGCTTAAGTGGATGGGGGGGAGGAAAGGAGCCTGAGTCTGCTAGGAATGGTGAGAGTTGGAGTCCAAAACACCTGGAAGGTCCAAATTTGCCCAAGTTTGGGGGAAGAAAGGGTATTGGAGGTTCCAATTTCCCACGGCACACCTGATGATCGCTCACAGCACACTAGTGTGCCACGGCACACTGGTTGGGAAACACTGTGTTAGAGGGCTGATGTGGAAAAAGGATTCAAAAGGTTCAGAATAATCTGTTTGTATTCCTGTGTGTAGAACATTGCTTTTAAGGAACTTAAAGACCATTCTCTGTAAAGTTAAGCCTGACATTTTATTGAAACCATTACACATCTTTACTGTTTAAAAACAAAAATAAACAACATATTCTCGTTTTGTTTCACCTGAAAAGTTTGTGTGTCTTCTTAAATATTCTGGCAATGAGGTGGCCTATGAAACAATAGAAGTTGGCGGCAAAAGAAATCCTATTAAATATTTGGTGGCAGCAAAGAAAAAATATAATATACAGTGGTAGCATCTCACTGTCCTGACTTGTGTGTGAGGGTGTGTGTGCTCCCTTCTCCCTTACAGCCTCACCTGGGCAAGACCTTGTAATTTGTACTCCATCTTTGTTGTTGCAGATTACATTTTCTTCCTTCCTTCCTTTCTTTACCAAGAGTAATGTTTATAAGCACCATAAGGAACATCAGAGAAAAAGAGAGCTGAAGACTGTGGATAAGAGGAAATTTCATTCAGCAAACAAAGGAGAAGTGGCAATTGTATATTCATTGTTAGACACAGTGCTATTACAAATTCTGCCTGTTGTAAATAATGGTAACAGAAAAGAAAATTTGGTGCTTCTAGTTGAGATGTAGCTGTGCATTTTAATGCTCAGAGAGAATCGACTGCGAATTACTGAATTTTTACCAATTAGCTAGCAATAAAATTAAGACAATAAAACACACCAAGAGTAATCTATCACTATGTGAGATTTGTCCTTTCAGTTGACAAATATAATTTGGTTTACATTATTTATGCAACAGATCATAAAGCAGTCGTAAATCCCCTACAACATTGCTTGTAGTATGGGGTCGAGTTTTGCACCTCTTTGAGAGATTTCTATCTGAGACAAAAAAGAGGATGGTTTGGGTTAAAAGGGGCTACAAACTGTGAGCAATGTGTTAAATTGTTGCTAAGTAAAATGTCTCTGTGGAGGATGTAAAGATATTAATGTGAAAGGGAGTTTTGGTACTAAATGGAAGACTAAAATTAGAAGTGTAATTCACACTCTATAAGAGGTCTTTTCAAATAAAAAAATAAACATACTCTGCCATAAATTCTCCTTTTGCAGTCAGCTAAAAAGAGTGGAGAGAGCAGAGATATGCAAACAGAGACTCTTGTGTATTTTTTCAATGGGGAATAAGGGACAGGGGTCTCAGAGCATTAATAGAAGACCCTGGGTCAGGGCCGTAGCCAGGATTTTGATTCGGGGGCTGAGTTTGGTTCAGGGGGCTGAGACTGGGTGGAAGAGGGTCTACCCTAGCAAACCTTTTGTATTGTTATCCCAATAACCTCATTAATGTGGGATATAATGAGCATGGTGATCAGATCATGATATGAATAAACATAACAGTTTAAATAATGTACCAGTAAGGCCTTTTCGCGGACCACCCTGAGAATTTCGGGGGGGGCTGAAGCCCCCTTAGCCCCCGGCTACATGCCTGCCCTGGGTATTTGCTGAAGTTTGCTTCCAGAATTCCCAGTGGATACCATAATTCATGGATGTTCAAGTCCCATTATATACAAAGGTGTAATAGGCTGGACCCACACTTCCATATTATCGAGTTTCAGAATGCAGAATAACTGCATTGAACTAGATTATATGAGTCTACACTGCCATATAATCCAGTTAAATGCATCTAATCTGCCTTCTGAAACTGGATAATATGGCAGTGTAGGTTGAGTGATAAAATGATGTTTCTTGCAAAAAATAGCAACTTCAAGTTTTGCTTTTAGGACCTTTTGGGGGGGGGGATTATTTTCAAGCCATTGATGGATGAATCAATGGAAACAGAAATCTTGGATTGGGGGCCCTTCCACACAGTCCTCTATCCCAGAATATCCAGGCAGAAAATCTTACATTATCTGAGTGTGGACTCAGATAACCCAGTTCAAAGCAGATATTGTGGGATTTTCAGCCTTGCTATTTTGGGATATAGGGCTATGTGGAAGGGCCCAGGGAGAGCTAACTGTATAAATCACCTCCAGAGGTGGCAGTCCACCAATGCAGCCCTGCGTATTACTACTGAGCTTGCCATTGCACAAGTGGCAGTGCTGATGGTGGCAATGATAATGATGATGATGATGTGAATGTGTGTGTGAGAGAGAGAGAAAGAAAGGGGAGGGGAGAATTTCTTCCTAGGTAAGTCTATGTGGTTAGGGTTTAATTCTCACCCCTGTCCACATTAGTGCAACCTAGTGAATCAGAAGTGAACCACATCGCTTTCAGTACCATTCTGACCCAGGTTTGGGCCCAAAAAGCTAAAAGGAAAGTTGAGATAATGAAACTGAACTGTCACTTTTATGGAAAGTTTTCTTCACTTCTAGACCATTTTTATGCAACAAATTGATAAAATAAAAATTGCTTTAGAAAAAGACAAATTAAATTGAATTAAAAACATTAAAAAGAGAAAAAGACAAATTGGGTATTGCCAGAGAGCTTTTAGAATCAGAAAATTTAAGTTTGCAACACATCCCCTCTACTCCAGCCTTAAAGCAAGGTGAGCACTTATTATTTTCCCGGTTCCACCCTGAAACCAATGTTTTATTTTTAAGGTACACTGTGAACTTGTCCAATAGTGTTTCTGATGTTTTTTTCAGGAGTCAGGAGGATAATTTATAGGAGAAAACTGGAATTTCTATTGCAAACAATTTTTATGGGGAGGATACATCTTAATTGAGTAGGGAGAAATCTCCCCTCCTTGTCATTACCATAGCAGATTTTGTGGCAGATGCTTTAAGTCTCCTTGTGGAAAGAAAAGGCGGAGGCAAGGAGGTTCATATAGGCAGCAAGTTGACCACCTGATAGAAAGCTGATAGAAAGGATGACCGGTAGATATTGAAAACACTTTGTTTTTGTAATGGTAGAGCCATTCAGATATATTCAGACAATAAATCTGAATTTAAAAATGGGTGTGATCCAGGGCCAAAGCCAGGATTTTGATTTGGAGAGGGCTGAGTTTGATTTGGGAGGGGTTGAGTCTGAGTGAGAGAGGGTCTACCCTACCAAACCTTTTGTATTGTTATCCCAATACCCCCATGAATATGGGATATATTGAGCATGGTGATCAGATCATGATATGAATAAACATATCAGTTTAAATAATGTGCCAGTAAGGCCTTCTTGCGGACCACCCTGAGAATTTTGGGGGTGGGGGCTGAAGCCTCGTCTGATCAAAATCCTGTAAATTGTGCTAATTCTGTAATGTTTGTTGAGATTTCCAGGGGCAGGGGTTTATAATTTCACCTTGAAGTCTTTAGCACATGCTTATTGTAGGAAAAAGGATTGATGATAAAGCTTCGAAGAAGATACCTTTTCCACATGGCAACTCTTTCAAGAGTTAATTTCCCTTCCTAGAGGTAGGGTTTTCTCATTTCCTGTTGTCTCACCCCTTTTCTTATCTGTGAGTTGTTTGTATGTCAGATGTTTGTAACTTGGAAACTGCCTATACTTTATTTATACCCCACCATTCTCCTTGTGTGGCTTCAAGGATGTTAACAATCATAGATTTTGGTCACAATTTAAAACACAGGGAATACAAAAAAATAAAAAAATAAAAAAACTCAATTTAATAGTGCATTGTGGATTTAGGTTTTTTCATGTCAGGAGCTAGTTGAGAAACTGCACGTGACTTGTAATGGATTTAGGTTAAAATACAGTTACATATAATAAAAACAACTTATATGTGGGGGTTTTCTGGGATTTTATGTTATCGTGTGTTTTATGTAGGCATTGAATGTTTGCCATTGTTATGCTGGAATCTGCCGTGAGTCCCCTCAGGGAGATAAGGAGGAATACAAATAAAGTATTATTATTATTATTATTACAATGACACTTGAAACTTACCCCTCTTATAGGGTCACGATAAGATAAAGTTGACTTGTAAACAACACATGTTACAATATAATAGAGTACAGTAATATACGATGTTATCACAAAACCAATAATAACTGTCAAAATGAATAAAATTACTTATAAATAAATAATTGGGAAAGTGAAAAGACTTTTTTCAATAGTAAATCGGGGATATTAGACAGAATATTCCACAACTGGGTAATATATCTGAAAAGACTTCGTTCCTTGATTCAAGCAATCTATCAGTCACATTTATGACCTCATCAGACAAGGTGAAATCAGTGTTCTAAGATGTTTTCACTCCCTCTAGATGGAAGCCCATGCCGGACATCAAACAATGTTGTGGGATTTCCAGCGTAGGCCCCATCTCCAACTGGGGTGAAAGTATTGCCAGATGCTTTCACCCCAACATAGAAGGCTTTACCACGAGGACAACACTTTCCCCATGTGATGGGTAGAGCGTTGCCAAGAGGGAACTGTGTGCGGGACAACAGATTCATTCCGCGGCTCCCTCTTTCCTTGTGGAAGCCAGGTGAAGTGGCATGTTTTTCTGATAAGATCAGTAGTATTCACTGGTCTCCCACCATTGCTGCTTATCTTGAAAAATGTTGTTGTCCTACCACTAAGTGTCTCAACTGTCTGTCTGGTCAGCCAATCTCTTAGTGTTGGCATGTTGAAGAGCTTGAGAAATTCATTGTAGCCATGCTCGATGCATTTTGAAATCTGTTGTTCCATCAGTGTTATGTGCTGCTTCCCTCATAGATTTAGAAAAGGCATTCGTTGGCAGTCAACACTTAACAGAGTGGAAACTAGTGTGGTGCCAAAGTAGGAGGCGATGAAGAGGCTTCTGTGATTTGAAAAGTTGATGCTAGAAAGAATCAGAGAAACCCCACTGACTAATTGAGGCCCTTGATCTGTTTTATCAAATTCTGCCAGAGTCCCCCTATGATGCCTGTGGCATTCATTTAGACTGAAGAAACTGGCAATTTGCTTTCAGAGAGAAAAGGCAAAATCTCACAACTACCTCTATTATTACTCAGCACATACCCAACTTGAAGAGAGCAAAGCAAGCAACTAAATCAAACACTTAGCTGGAGAGGAGACACAGAAAGCAAACAACAACAAAAAAGGAATCCAATTACTTTATGTTTGTCTTGTTAAATCATTTTTCCCCTTGCAAAAAGAGAGAAGAAGGAGGGGAACAAACCCTATTTTTAACTTGTTTTTCTCTTTGGTACACTGCTGGGAGCAGACACTACCATATGACTAACTATACATTGCTACTGAGCCTTCTGCTAATGCTAATTAACCTCCCGGTACAAATATTAACAGCACACTTCCTGGGCTTTGGCTGCATATGATTTTTCTCCCATCTCCGGGAGGGGAAAAATAACCCCTTTTAATCAACCGTCATTACTCTTCTTTTTGCTTAAGCTAAAAAACAGATGATCACTTCTGCAAATGATGAATTAAAGCAGTGGCCTTCAAGCTGTGTTCCAAGGGATTCCCTTGGAACTTATTGTGGGTTTCGAGCAGAAGATCTATAATGGTAGACAACCTTCTACGAACTAAAGAGAGCAAACTATTGAGACTGATGTACTTTTGCCATTCTTAATAAGTCACAGGAGAGTCTTCATTTGCATGGCAGGGGATGGTAGTCTGTGCTTAAGTCTGGGGCACAGTGCGGTGTTGTGAAAGAAGCATGCTCAGGGCTATGAAAACAGGGTTAAATGAGGACATTGCCTCCCTTGATAAGAATTCTGCTCCATGCAAATTAAAGTTTTTTCACTTCCCAACATTTTAGCATTTTAGAGAATGAGACACTCAATCATTCTTGCTTAGAACCGTTTTATTCCCTGAGTTCACATTCCCATGGTAACTTTGCCATATTTCTATATTTCCAAATTCTCAACTGAAATTTTAAGTTACTGTAGTGTTATTTTAGATAAAGAGCCTGGCAATTATGGCGAAAGAAAGGATATTTATTTATTTATTTACTTTGCTTCTAGACCGCCTCTCTCAGCCCGAAGGCGACTCAAGGCGGTGTACAAATGGCAAGAACTGCCCAAGACAAATATATCAACAATTATCAACACAATTCCAACATATACAAATTAGCACTTCACGTTAAAAACACAATATCAGCGTCTCATTATTAAATCGGTATCCAATTGCATCGTTGTCGTTCCGTAGGTCTCAATTTGGTAATCATACTACATCTGCAAATGCAGATCAATAGCCAGGTCTTTACCTTCTTGCGAAATGTCAAGAGGGAGGGGGGCTGATCTGATGTCATAAGGAAGGTCGTTCCAAAGCCAAGGAGCCACCTCTGAAAAGGCCCTGTCTCTCATCCCCACCAATCGCGCCTGCGATGCAGGCAGGACCGAGAGCAGGGCCTCTCCGGATGATCTTAAGCATCTTGAAGGTTCGTAGGGGGAGATGCGTTCGGACATGTAAGTTGGACCAGAACTGTTAAGGGCTTTAAAGGCTAAAGCCAGCACTTTGAATTGTGCCCGGTAGCAAACTGGTAGCCAGTGGAGCTGGCGCAACAGAGGTGTTGTGCGCTCCCCGAGTGCTGCTCCTGTTATCAACCTGGCTGCTGTTCATTGGACCAGTTGAAGTTCTGAACCGTCTTCAAAGGCAGTCCCTCATAGAGGGCGTTGCAGTAATCTATGCGGGATGTAACCAGAGCGTGGACCACCGTGGCCAAGTCAGACTTCCCAAGGTATGGGCGCAGTTGGCACACAAGTTTTAACTGTGCGAATGCTCCCCTGGTCACCGCCGAAACCTGGGGTTCCAGGCTCAGCGATGAGTCCAGGATACCTGTTCTGGCCTTGGTGGTGGGCTATGTGTATATAAAATGTTCACTGTTTTGTGATTTGTTTACACTGTAAGTTGTTATTGTATGTAAATAAAATATTTATACTGTATATTAAAAAAGAGCCTGGCAATTTGTACTAAACTATCAAAGGTAGAAGCCACCGCAGAGGCTTTTGCCTTTGGCATCTACTACTTATGATCAGGTTCTTCTGCATAGATTTCCTCATCCTGTGTTCCCTAAATACATTTAAAAATAAGATTTTTTTAAAAAAAGATAAAAATGCTTTCAAGTACACATCTGAAAATGTATTTTTGGGTGTGTAGATTGTTTCAAAATGTAAAATAATGAAGAAATGTGACAAAATCTACTTGTGGGTGAATATATATGGAAGCGACACATATTTGGCATTGATTGACTCAGACAGCATATATATATATACAGTACCACCACCTTATCCACAGATTTGATATTCACAAATTCATTTACTTACTCTCCAAATATATCCCATCTCTAGGTCCTCCAGTGCAGTTATATGATATGCTTTTGGCCTATAGGGTTCTATATTATTCATAGTTTCAGGTGTCCATGGCGGTCTTGGAGCATATTCCCCACATATATGTGGATCATGTCATATCTTCTCAAAAATAAAACTTCTTAATAGATTCAGTTCTCACACTTAAAACTAAATAATTAAGGGCTTCCCACTCAAGAATATGCAGGTAGGAACTTTAGATGAAATATCTTGAACGGATGCAGAAGCCTTACTTTTGGAAAAACCACAGCTGCTTTCTTCTTTGTGTGAAGGCACAACAAAAATTCCAATTAACTTATTATTTCATCTGCCAAAAGCAAGCCAATCATGTTGGTTGAAATGTTCTTCATTTTAAATGTTTTATTGCTTTTTCATTTTATTTTGTTTTGCACTACAAATAAGATATCTGCAGCATGGATATGAATTTGTTCATGTTTTTTTCCTAACTATAGATTGACAAAGAGATAGATCACAGATTATCTAATGCATATAGTGCATTTGGAAGGCCTCACAAAAGAGTCTGGAGCAACAAGCACCTGAGGCAAAGCACTAAAATCAGTGTGTACAAAGCTATCGTACTGTCTATTCTCCCCTATGGGTCTGAAACATGGGTCACCTATCACCAACACCTACGACTCCTTGAACACTTTCATCAGCGCTGTCTTCGCACAATACTAAATATACACTGGACCGACTATGTGACTAATGTTGCTGTCCTTGAGCAAGCAGGGATCACCAGCATTGAGGCCATGCTATTGAGAGCACAGCTGCGCTGGGCAGGACACGTCCATAGGATGGAGGACCCCCACCTCCCAAATATACTACTCTATGGTGAACTTGCCATGGGTCAGCGCAAGAGAGGCGCCCCCCAAAAGAGATATAAGGACTCCCTGAAACAACATCTCAGGCTCGGCCAGATTGATCACCAACAATGGTCCACCCTGGCCTCACATTTCGAGAAGACACGCCGAATGGGTCTAGAAGAGAAACAACAATGCAGAAAGAACCGCAACTTGGAAACAACATCACCCAAGGAGACTTTCTGCTGTGCTTTCTGCAACTGAACTTGCCTATCTCAGATTGGCCTTTTTAGTCATCAACGCGCTTGTAAAAACCGTGGGATGAGTCCTTCCTAAGAATCTTCGTTCGCGAAGTAATGCCGAGAGATAGTCTGGCCCCCCAACAGTTTGAGGGACTGTGAATTGGCCTTCTGCTTTAAAAGTTTTGAGGACCCCTGTTTTATATCATCATGTCTTTCTAAACGATGGAGGTTCAAAATGCACATTTAATTAGAATTCAATGTTGTAGTTCTGTTGACATATATCCAAGAAAAAGACGGGGCCTTCTCCAATCCTTGTGCAGCCAAAACACTTTTTCCTCCTGCCAGTTAGGGATGCCCTGGTAGGTTTTGCAGCTTTATGAAGCAGATATTGAAGATGCTGATAGGAAATAAGCAATGGGGCTCCTTGGAATTATTATCGCTCTCAAGACCATTGCACCCTGGTCTTAGGATAAAAAGTAGGCTGTGCCTTGCCTAATTCTCTCATAATACACCAAGTAGTTGTATTTGCTTTCAAAAATTAGTAGAGAGTTCTTATAATCAAAAGAATTTCTCTTCTGTAGAGCAACAGTCCACAAATTCTAGTTAATTACCTCATACACCACTTCTCTGAACAAAACCTAATTACTTCAGTTTCGGGAGGGAGAGATGAGTTTAACCCCAGCGGATCAAATGGCTGATTACACTCCTTAAGTTTTATTAATGTTTCTAATTCATTCTCCACTTTCGGTAAAGAAAAAAATGTGTAAAGGGTTTAGGAGGCCCAGAGACTGGAGTTTAAAGTTGGAATGACTCACTATTTGATGACTGTGGCCAACAACAGCAAAATCAAAAGTAGTAGAAATGCATTACTAGCAAATGTGTGGTGACAGGTCTAGTTAATTACCTCATACACCACTTCTCTGAACAGATTTCCTCCTGATCGCCAAGACTCTCCCTCCGCTTGGGAAGGAGAGTCTTGGCGATCTGGAGGAAATTGACTCCTAATCTCAGCCCCTGGCTTCCAAAGCACCCACCTCAGCTCTCAGCTGGCGAGAGGGGAATGGAGGCCAGCAGCATCCTCCACTCTGCTCTCGCTCTGCTAACCCGTGCTTTGGAAGCCAGGGGCCGAGATTTCCTCCTGATCGCCAAGACTCTCCTTCCCAAGCGGAAGAAATCTTGGCCCCTGGCTTCCAAAGCATCCGCCTCAGCTCTCAGCTGGTGAGAGGGGAATGGAGGGTGCTGCTGCCCTCCAGTCTCCTCTCATCAGTTGAGAACTGAGGTGGGTTAAAGAGTAAGAAAGGACGGGAATAAAAATGACATAATAATGCGCCCTTTACGGAAATGGCCGACCCGGTTACGATTTAGAAAGGTCACTTCCGGGTTGCTGGCTGTGGGTCAAATTAGGGTCAAAATTGATTTTAATACGAAATAATAATGGTTTTCTAAGCATAACGACCAGAGATATCCACCCCTAGTGCTTACCATGAAAATCTGTTTTTATATGTGAAAGAAGGATAAATCTATGTTCTCTAGTGGTGCCATGTCCCTGTCCCCACCCCTTGATCTAGCTCAGGGCTGTCCAACTTCTGCCGGCCCAGGGGCCTGAATTCCGGTCACTGATGACCTGGGGGGCCGTAGGGTCTGCCCCCGGCTCCGCCCCCGCCCTGGCCCCGCCCCCAGCTCCACCCTCTCCCCGCCCCTGCATGCATACAGTCAAATATAATCTTTTACTGAGATAAAATGCAGGGATAAGATATTAAATTATTTAATTTCCATTAAATAAATTTAATCTTTTCCCCTTGAGATAATATTAAATATATTTAATAATTTTAATATATTAAATATATTTAATTCCATCCTCCCCTCCCCTTATTTTAATTTAATATTATATATATTTTTTTCCCTCCTCCCCGCCCCCCTTATTTTAATTTAATATTAAATATATTTAATTCCATCCTCCCCTCCCCCTTATTTTAATTTAATATTAAATATATTTAATTCCATCCTCCCCTCCCCCCTCTTAATGTATCCCATCTCCCCTTATTTCATCTTTAAATATATTTAATTTTATATTTAATACATGAGGGGAGATGGCGGGAGGAATGAGGAGCCCCCTGAGGAGCCCCCTGCTTTGGCCTACCTTTTCCAAATGCGCAGGATCCAGGAGTACCCAGGATGACGAGAGAGCGACGACCAACTGAGTCGAAGAAGGTCCTAATCGTGTCTGTGGGCCTCAGCGATCCAGTAGTAGAGTAGCCGAAGAGTATTGCGCGAATAAGCAATCCACACGGGCTTTAGCTGTCAACGCCGGCGAGATCTCGCGTTGACAGCGAAATCCCGTGTGGATTGCGTATTCTCGCGATACTTGCTCCGGGGTTTTTTTTAAAAATTTAATATTTATTTTATTTTTCAATTTTTATTTTTTATTAAAAAGCTTAGGGGGCCGGAGGGAAGGGGCTGGGGGCCGTATACGGACCCCGGGCCGCCAGTTGGACAGCCCTGATCTAGCTTGTTCCAGTTGTTCATTCTTCTTTTTCCCTCCTGCTCAGGCTTGACTACAATAAACAAACTGGGAGTCAAGCTAGAGTTTTAGGAGTATATGTCTTTACTTCCTGGCACATAATCCTAATCTAGCCTGGGCACTAACAGGATACAACCTTATATTGGATATCTTCATATAACTATGGATTTTCATAGTAAACACGTAATTCACCCTTTAAAATATATTTAAAAGTATATTGATGAAAAAATTACAGAAAAAGACACATTATGGGAAAGATACATAAAGAAATTGTATTGTATGAGAGAAAAATCTGCCTCAAGTCTCATTTTGGAGGATAAGGCAGGGTCTACAAATGAATGACCTGAGTGATTGAACATGGTTTGCAAACTGCATACCTGAAATATGCACATTGATGAAGATTTGAAGAAATACATTAGAAAAAATCATATAAATTTTCTTGTGGGCTTCAATGATTTCACTGAATCTGAATCAGGTGGAAATGAACTAATTTTCAGAAAAAATCAAAAGCAGAGGACAACTGAAATTCAGAGATTTCTCCATCCCTAAGAAGGTCAAAATTCTGCACCATTTTGTTTTCTAAACATATGTAAAAATAGAAATGACAAAACTGAGAAATAGAGAATTTTTGTGCCAAGGGATATCTCTATTTATAAAAAGGAAATTAATGCTGACACACTATTATCTGGAAACTTTGAAGTCCACTTTCAGTAATTTGCTAGGGATTATTTAAAGACAATCACCAAATGAGATGGAAGCAGCTGTTCCCACCATTTACCAAAATAGTACAATCTGTGTTTAAAGAAAACAACAGAAAGAATTCCAATAAAGTGTTTAGCATCTCTATATGGAAATAACATTTTCAATGTTTATACTTGCCACCTAAATAGGAAGTTATTTATAGATTGCCTTTCTAGCTGAGACTTGAAATTAAAAAGATTCCATCACATTTTTGTGCTGTTTTTCCCTTGATGTTCTGTTTGGTTTATTTTATTTTATTTTACTTGCTGCACATTGATAGGAAAGTGAATTGAAAGCTTTATTGTCAAAGGCTTTCATAGCTGGAATCACTGGGGTGTTGTGTGGTTCCCAGGCTGTATAGCCGTGTTCTGGAAGCATTTTTTCCTGATGTTTTGCCTGCATCTGTGGCTGACATCTTCAGAGGATCTGATGGTAGTTACTTAGGTGATCTCTCATTGTCAGAGGATGATGATCATCCAAGTGTAGTGTCTTGGTGGTGAGTCCATAGGTGGCTGTGGAGCCCTATTCTCGATCCGCATAGTGAGGACATTGGTTTCCAGTGGAAGGTAGTCTCAGGATTGGCTTGATGCGCCTTTCTTCCTCTTGCCCTCCATTCATGCCTCATCAAATTCTGTAGCACTGCTGGTCACAGCTGACCAGCTAGAGCGCTCAAGGGCCAGGGCTTCTATGCCATAGTTTTTAAGGTTGACTTTAAACCCATCTTTAAATCCCTTTTCCTGTCCACCAACATTCTGTTTCTCGTTCTTGAGTTGGGAGTATAGTAACTGCTTTGGGAGATCGTGATCGGGCATTTGAACAATGCAGCCAGCCCAGCTGAGTTGATGGTGTAAGAGCATTGCTTCAATTCTGGTGGTCTTTGATTCTTCCAGCATGCTGACATTTGTCCGCCTGACTTCTCAAGAGATTAGCAGGATTTTTTTTGGAGGCAACACTGATGGAATTTTTCCAGGAGTTGAGTGTGACATCTGTAGACAGTTCATATTTTGCAGGCGTATAGCAGGGTTGGGAGGACAATAGCTTTATAAATAACCTTGGTCTCCCTATGGATGTCCCAATCCTCAAACACTCTCTGCTTCATTCGGGAAAAATGCTGCACTCGAAGAGCTCAGGCGGTGTTGTATTTCAGTGTCAATCTTGACTTTTGTGAAGAGGTGGCTGCCAAGGTAGTGGAAATGGTCAACATTTTCTAACATTATACCATTAAGCTGTATTTCTGGCATTGCAGAGGGTTTGGATGGTGACTGCTGGAAGAACACTTTTCACAAATTTGTCAGGGCACCCAATTTTTTTGGGTTCAGAGAGCACTGCATTTTACTGTGTTGAATGCCTTTGCAAGATCAATGAATGCCATGTGCATTGTTCCCTGCATTTTTCTTGGAGTTGTCCTGCAGTGAAGATCATGTCTACTGTTCCTCTGGAGGGGCAGAAGCCGTTCTGGGATTCTTTTGAGATGGAAAGAAGGCGGTTTGCAAGGATTCTTGCAAAGATTTTCCCAGTGGAAGTTAGAAGAGAGACACCTCGATAGTTTCCAGTTTGTTCTTTCCCCTTTTTAAAAAGGGTTATGATGGTGGCATCCTTGAAGTCTGCTGGGATTTTCTTGGCCACCCACACTTTTTCAATGAGCTGGTTGCTGTGTCAGCTCAGGTTCACCCTCTTTAAAGACTTCAGCAGGGATCCCATCAGGCCCACTGGCCTTGTTATTTTTTGTTGGCTGATGGCATTGCTGACTTCTTCCAAACTAGGCAGTGCTGGTTTGTTGCTGGTTTGTTGTTGTGGGATTTGTGAGAGATCCTCTTCAGCCACATTGGAGTTGCGAATCAGGAGGTCTTGGTAGTGCTCTCTCCAACATAGTGCAATTGATTTTTTTGTCCTTTGAAGTTTGGTTCCATCTGATAAGCGTAGAGGGTGTAGACCATGATTTCTTGGCTTTAAAAAATCCCTGAACATCATGGGTATCTGCAAAGTGTTGGGTTTTTTTCAGCCTTCTTTGTCCACCAGATGTTCTTGAGTTCTCTGGACCTTCTCTGGACCTCAGCTTTTGTACTAGCATAAATCTTTCTTAGAGCAGTTGGTGTCTCTCTGCCATGTTTGGAAGGCTTGGTAAAGCAAATAGAGTATATATACTTGTGGAATGTCCAGCATGGGAGAAAGAATCAATGTCTATTAACCAAGTGTGAAGGGTACAATTAGCAAGCTTGTTTGAGTGGGATCCATCCATTAGCATGTGAGTAACTGAGAAGATTGTATAGTCAATAGTGAGAGCATCTGCCTAGAAGTAGCCAGTCCTTTGTTCCCTTTTGAAGTTTTTATTTTCTAGAGGCATCCTTTGTGTTGGTGATGTTCATTGTCTCACTGGAAATAGCTTGTAGTAGTAGGCAATGGTGAAACAAGGATGAGATTTCTTTTGGGAAATTCGAGTTAATGGGTGCTATGATGTCTGCTATGGGGACCTTGGTGAATAGGGAAATGGTCAGCAAAGGATAAGAGGAATCTTCTAGCTAGTAACCACTGCAGGAGTCTATAACTTACTGTGTAGTTGTGGACAACCATGAAAATGAACAAAATTTGGCCATCAGTATTGAAAAACACCAAAATCAAGACAGTAACTAATGCACACCACTCATACACAGGAGGCTCCCAAGCAGCAAGCAATCAAAGGCTAGTGAACACCACCCAGGCAAAGGATGTCTCTAGGCAGTAGACACTTCAAAGGGAACAAAGGAGTTGCTACTTCTCAGCAGATGCCCCCACCATTAACTATACCAGGGCTGTCCAACAGGTGGCCCTGGGGCCGTACACGGCCCCGGAGCCCCTTCCTTCCGGCCCCCTAACTTGTTTTAATAAAATACAAATTAAAAATAAATAAATAATAATAATAAAATCTACTTCCGGGTTTAGGCAAGCATTGCGAGACAACGCCAGCCACAGACGGGATTTCGAGGGAGGTCGAATCCCATCTGTGGCTGCGTAGTCTTGCGATAGCTGCCGAAATCTCGGGTCCCGCGGGATTTGTGGCCAGCCTGGGCGTGCACCTCCTCCTCCCTCGCGGCTGCTTCCAGGCCAGCCCCCATTCCCTCAGAGAGAGGGAGGAGGGGAGTGAGGCAGGGAAAGCCCCTCCTGGCTCTGTCCTCTTCCTGTGGAGGGTCCTTGCTTCCTGCCCCGCGGATGGGAGAGCCGCCGCGCCCAGCCTGAGCTTGGCCTCGGCTCCAGCGGGGCTCTTCGGGGACGGCGGCGGCGTTGGCGCTCGCCCTGTGGCGGGCTCCCGCAGTATGGGTAAGGAAGGGCCTGGCTCAAATCAATCAATCTAAAAACAGTGGGACGTTGGGTGAGGGGAGGGAGGGGTCCCTCAGTGGCGGTTTCCTTGGCGATGCTTCCTTCCCCTCCTCTGCGCCCCCTCCCCCTTGTTGTGCTGCCTTTCCCCGTGTGCAGGGAGCAACGTGGCTTCCTTTGCGCCTGCCCCCGCGGCTTGTTTTCCCTTCAGGGAGGGAGGGAGCTCTTTGGGCCTCCTCCACCCGCCTCTGGGAAAGGAGGCCCCATCAAGCCCTGCAACGGCATTGAGGTGTTTTTTTTTTGGTGTGTCCCAATTTGAGTGTGGACTCAAATAACTCAAAGGTATTATGAAACATTCCCCCAAATCCACCAGTGTTCCCATTTGGGTATATAGACTCAAGATCAACCCGGCTAAAACGGAGATCCTCTGGCCGGGTCGTCCCGACCCCCGCCCACCACTTCCACTCTTCGAGGGCGAGTCCCTGGCTCCAGCCCCGGCGGTGAAAAGCCTGGGAGTGATCCTAGACGAAAATCTCACGATGGAGGCCCAGATCCAGGCTGCAGCTAAGGGCGCCTTTTTCCATCTCGGAAAGGCTAGTCGGCTGGCTCCCTACCTTCCACCAGAGGCCTTGAGAACAGTGGTCCATGCCACTGTCGTCTCACGCCTCGACTACTGCAACGCCCTATATGTGGGCCTCCCCCAGACAACAACTAAGAGGCTGAAACGTATCCATAACGCCGCAGCCAGACTCATTACTGGGTCATCAGTGAGGGATCACATTTCCCCCATTCTTAAAGAACTTCACTGGCTGCCCCTAGAGTTCAGAGCCCTTTACAAACTCCTGGTGCTCACCTTTAAAGCCCGGCACAACATTGGGCCTTCCTATCTGAGTGACCGGCTGACGGCCCAATGCAGCGAGAGGCCAGCACGCTCCATCAACGGTGACCGCCTGACTACCCCTGGAGTGCGGGAGGCTAGACTGGCGGAAACTCGGCGGAGAGCCTTCTCCGTCGCGGCCCTTCGACTTGGAACTCACTGCCGCCCCACCCTCAGAGCCTCTCCGACTCTATCTGGATTCCGGCCAGCCTTGAAGACCTGGCTCTTCCGCTTAGCGTTCGGGACTGGCTCGGTACCCTGGACTACCTGAGCCACCCCTCCTGTTCATATTCCATGTTTTTAAACTGTTGTACATTGTTCACCCTAGGGTTTTAACTGTTGTAAGTCGCCCGGAGCACCGCCGGTGGAGGGCGACTCACAAATATTAAAGTATTATTATTATTATTATATTGAGTATTCATGCCAAGTTTGGTCCAGATCCATCATTATTTGAGTCCACAGTGCTCTCTGGATGGAGGTGAACTACAACTCCACAACTCAAAGTCAATTGTAAGTAAATTGGAGCCAGGGAGGGGGCGGAGCCGGGGAGGGGGCGGAGCCAGACCCTTCGGCCTCCCAGGTGATCAGTGACCGGAATTCCGGCCCTTGGGCCCGTAGAAGTTGGACAGCCCTGAACTATACAATCTACTCACATGGTAATGGATGGAAAAATCTTCCTTTGGCTCAGTAGCCATCCATTTAAATGTATGATTAGGATTGTCTTGGAGGTCACAATTCTCAAAATGATGGCAGTACTGTTATCTGCTGTAACTGAACTCTATGCCTGTTTCAGCAGAAAAAATGCTGAGTAAAGATGAGATAAATAAGAAGTTGGGGAATAGTCATTGGGAATTGAATGACTTCAAGCCACAATTTCTGTTTCAGTTCAATCAATTAATCAATCAACCACTGTATTTATACACAATCTTCCCCCTCCCCAATACCCCCTCCCCCAAAGAGTGAAACCCAAAGGTGACTATCATTACGCAAGAATTTTTGTCTTACAAAATTCCTAGAAATAGTTTAAGTCATTGTTTGCAATTTTAACCCCCATCTTCACTCTGCAATGCCAGCCATGGTTTGCTAAATGGCTTATGAAAGGTGTGCTTCAATGAAAGTGAGCCTAAATTGCACGGTGTGACTTGCATCCATGATGGGAATCACATATCCCTCTGATACTTTTGGGCTGTAATTCCCATTAGCTAGGTTGGATAAGGCTGCTGAGAGGTGTCGTCACAGAGAACTTAATGATTTCCATACTTTTGTTGTGTGTTTTCAGGTCATTTCCGATTTATGGGGACCCTAAGACAAAGTTATAAAATGTATTCCTTGGCAAGATTTGTCCAGAGAGGTTTTTTTTTTAAAAAAAACTTTGCCTTCCTCTGAAGCTGAGAACGTATGATTTGTCCAAGGTCATCCTGTGAGGCCGAATGAAGATATAAATCCTGTTATCTGGAACTGCAGTCCAATACTAATGATTTTCATGTATAGCCTAAATCCAGTTGTTAGTTCTAACTAGATTAGGGTTACTGACTAACTGAGAACTTGATGAGTCAACAACACACACATAAAGTCCTATTAATACAATAGATCTACTTTAATTAGAATTAGAAATGGAAATAATATTTGTCTTTAACTGTCCCTCCCAACTGTTAAAACTTTCCCTTTTTTATCCTTCACCCTTAGTTCTCCTTCTAGCTCTCCAAGCCCTATAAATGGATGTTTCAACTCAAGTCATGTAGCCTAGTCCTTACTGTTTTCATGAGAATAGACCTCCACTGCATTCTGTGGGACTTAATTATGAGTAAACCTGTATGAAGTTTCTATAAGTGCATACATTGTAGTAGTAATGAAGTTTGACACCACTTTAACTAGTAAGGCTCAATGCCATGGAATCATTGGAGGGGTTTTTTTGTGTGTCAGGAACGACTTGAGAAACTGCAAGTTGCTTCTGGTGTGAGAGAATTGGCTGTCTGCAAGGATGTTGCCCAGGGATGTTTAAATGTTTTGCCATCCTTGTGGGAAGCTTCTCTCATGTCTCCGCATGGGGAGCTGGAGCTGACAGAGGGAGCTCTTCCATGCTTTCCCTGGATTCGAAACTCCATCCTGTCGGTTTTCAGTTCATTGGAGTTCCAAGGTACCTTATCACCAAAGATTAATCAGTACATTAGCGTTTTCATGCTGAGTGCTAATAAAGGTATTCAGGAAAAGGATATTAGCTAGTTCTATGTACATTTGTTTTTATAGGCAAGGAACATCTAGGCTTTATCATGTAGATTTGTCACATGATAGAAACTTTAAAGCATTGCACACATAGTACTTATAAAGAATACTGTGGACAGTTCTGACCCCTGTGGGTATATCTACCGCATAGAATTAATGCAGTTTGACACAAATTTGACTGTTATGGCTCAATAATTTGTAATCCTGTGGTTTGCAGTTTGATGAGGCACCAGCACTCTTTGTCAGATAAGGCTAAAGATTTCGTAAAACCATAACTCTCATGATTCTATAACATTGAGCCATGACAAATAAAGTGGTGTTAAAATGCACGGAAGTCCCCACTACCCTGAGAAAGAATTTGGTCTTTCTTCCAACTTTGGCTAGTGCAGGTCAGAGCTGCTCAGCATTAGCCCAGATCAGCCTCATGAGGCATTTGGTTGCTTGCAGGGCTGATCCTCTTCAACATTGACCTAGATTAGGGGTGGGCAATTACCGGCCCTCCAGGTGTTTTGGATTTCATCAACCTGAGGGTCCCCAAGTGTTTTGGCCTACAACTCCCAGAAACCCCAGCCAGTTAACCAGATGTTAGGATTTCTTGGAGTTAAAAGCCAAAACATCTGGGGAAATCAAACAGTCTTTGATTTCCATTTCCATTTGGTTTCAGGTCTGGCTAAGAAACAGAAACAGTGTGGTCATCTTGGTGGATGACCTACGCAGAGGTTTTTCTGGACCTCTTGGTGGCTTTCGATACCATTGGCTATGTGATCTTTCTGTGCCATCTCTCTGGGATGGGACTGGGAGGTACTGCTATATAGTGGCTCTATTCCTTCCTGGAGAGCCGTACACTGTACGTAGTGCTGGGAGACTCCTGTTTGAAACTCTGGCCGTTGATGTGTGGGGTTTCCCGGGGTTCTCTTTTGTCCCCTATGCTGTCTAACACATACATGAAACCACTGGGAGAGATCATCCAGAATTTTGGAGTACAGCGCCATCTACATGTGGATAACATTCAACTCTACTACTCCTTTCCACCTAATTCCAAGGAAGCTGTCCTGACCCTAAATCAGTGCCTGTCATCAGTAATGGACTGGATGAGGGCAAAAGAAAAAAGAAAAGAAAAAGAAACTTAATCTAGACAAGTCCTTTTGATCAACCAGAAGACAGATCAGGAAATATGGATCCAGTCTGTGCTGGTGGGGGTCACACTCTCCCTGAAGACACAGGTTCATTGTTTGGGGGTCCTCCTGGACTCTGCACCGAACCTGAAGGCCCAAGTATTGGCAGTGGCCAGGAGGGCCTTTGCTCAATTCAACTTGTGCGCCAATTGCCAGACCTGGCCACAGTGGGACATGCCTTTATTACATCCCATCTGGATTACTGTACTTTATGTGGAGCTGCCTCTGAAGAGTGCTCAGAAACTGGTCCAAAGAGCTCCAACCAGGTTGCTAACTGGGGCTGGCTGTAGTGAGCCAACAACTCCCCTCCTGCAGCAGCTCCACTGGCTGTCAGTCTGTTTCCAAGCACAACTCAGAGTTCTGGTTACGACCTTTAAAGCACTATACGGTTCAGGTCCCGTCTAATTGGCTGTCCACATCTCGTAGGAACCTGTCCAAGTCCTGAGATCTTCAGGAGAGGCCTTTCTCTCAGTCCCATCTCCATCACAAGCTCTGTAGCTGCCCCTCAACTTTGGAATTCCCTGCCTAGGCTAAAACCTTTTGATAAAGGCAGGCTTTTAAAGAAGGGTGTTTTCAAGATCAAATCAGGGGGCACTGTAGATTAAGCTCTGAATATATTTTCATGGATTTTAACTGATCATTGATATTGAATTCTATTTTAATGTTTGTATATTTGTAGATCTTAAATTGTATTGAAATGCTTTTAATGTAAGCTACCTTAAGTCTCTTTGTGGAGAGAAAAAGTGGGGTATAAATAAACATAGTAGTAGTAGTAGTACATAGTAGTAGTAATAATAATAATACAGCTGTGTAAAGCCAATGTGATATTATGTTAACATAATATATTAAGCTCATCATAGATTAACATCATAGATTCTGCTGCTGACTGACCTTTCTGAAGCAGGCTTTTCCAAGCAAATCAATGGCGATACAACAGATATACTTTGGTCCTTAAGGTCATTCATATGTGCTTAATTTCCCTTCTTATGACCAGATAATATTACATTCCATTTTGCCATTTCAATTCTTTTGACCATATAATATTACTTTCCACATAACTGAAACTGCATGTAGCAGTTCCAGCTCTTATGACCATGTAATATTGCCTTTCAAGTCACCAGTGATACCTATTCAGTGGAAGGGGGGGGGCAACACTGCAAAGATGAATGTCAAAACTTTAATTTTCCCCTTAAATAGTTTTAATGCATCTGGAACAAAGCTGCTTTTAAGGAGTTGGTTGCAAAAAGAAGAGTTTCCTGATAGTATGTCCTCTAGTAGTTAAGTTTTTCCCTCTATTGGAAAATATTTACTATACAGTATTACAACCTGCATTAATATGATTAATGGTTCCTTCCTAAGGGGAAGAAAAAATTAAACTAGAAAGAGACCAGTTTTAATTGTATTGCACTTGGCACATCCTACCAGTAGATTCTTCTGCCTCAGTTCCCTTGTGTTCATAGCACTTACATTTAATAAAATAGGTAATTTTTTATTGCAACATTAAAAACCAGGAAGCAAGAGGGCAAAACATTATATGGTTAAATTAGCATTCCTCTCTAGTTTTACTTTCCGTTAGGGAAGTGTAGCATCTTGTGCTAGATAATGGCATTTCTACTCATGCCTTGCTGTTAATTTGACCATGTCTAAGTATTGTTTAAGTCCCTCATGCAAAAATGAATAATTTCAGAAGTGTCCTCATAAGTGATTTGTACTCCTAAAGTTTTGACATTTTTCAGTTTTTCCCATTTCATTACAATTTACTCCAAACATGAAACATTGGCTGAGATGCTGCATAGGGAACATGGCTATGGTGTCATGCCTATGATCCATAAATATACTGGTGAATTGGGCACTGAAAGCTGATGATGCACCTAGACCTCACCTGCCAGCAAACTGTCATGTGATAAATAATCTATATACCAGTGGTTCCCAACTTTTTTTTAACCAGGGACCATTTTGACCAGGGACCACTTGTCCAGGAACCAGTTTGACCAGGGACCACTCTCCAACATTAGTAACAAAATGGTTATGAATCAGTTTTTGGTCAACTTTAGATTCAGTTTAGTTATTTAGGGTGCTGATTCAGAAAATTGCAATGGATAGACCACATCAGCTCTAGTTTCTGATACAGAACGTATGCCATCGAGTAGTCGCCATCTACTCACCCACATAAAATCATATTTAATAATCTAGAGCTGCAGACCTTACTTTAGGTCTCATGACCCATTGGGCGGCTGCCCACAGGTTGGGGACCACTGATATACACCAATGTCTAAGTTTAGAAATTTGAGTTAAAAATCAACCCTAAAATCCTAGGTTGTCTTTTCCTGGATCAGTTTGAAACCATGTATTAATTACTAAAACAGAAATCATTCCCTTCTCTGAGTGGAGAAGAAGCAAAAGGCGAGAGTGTAATCCATCCTGGGAGAAGCTAAAAGAAGCAGCAATTCTCTCTACTCTCTGCCATGGCATCACTTCTGGCTTTTTTGAATGCCTAGATAGGGAAATCAGAGCAGTCTCCAGTGGCAGCTGGACACCAGAGGCTTATTGGTGCTTTCTCCTCTCCGTGGGTCATATCAAAATCCATAATTTTGATCCAACCACCTGCCCTCGACATATGATGTGGTTGACTTATACATGAGTATACTGTATACAGTAGGTATCACAGGACATTGCTGTATCCTTGCTTTTGCTTATTACATCCTTTATTGCTGACAGGAGGGGGCTGGATGCCTCATCCTTTAACATCCCATCCAACAGCACTGTGGAATTCGTTCTCTCAGCACAAAGAGTTTTGTGAAGAAAAGAAAGAAAGAAATTGCTGTGCATTTACAACAAAACAACTGAAATAAAAATGTGATTTTTTTGCTCTTGCTAAATGTTGAATATATTTGTGATAATTGGCATTTATTGACTAACATTCTGTACCATAACCTAGGGTTATGGATCTGTAACTTCTTTGCATTCAGTAAAACTATGTAGTCTTCTTCTGATTCCCAGGGTCTAAAAAAGGCTTTAAAAGTTGGACAAACAAGCTTTGACCCTGGGAACAGAAGTAAGGTCTTTCCACATGCAGGAAAGCCTTGGATCTCTATGAGAAAGAGTGCAGGACTCAAAAGGGTGAACTCAAACAGAATTTATTGGTTTACAGTCAGCCAAAACTGATGGTTCAAAAGCTTGAGTTGGTTGCAAAGGTCCTTTAACAAAAAGGGAGTCTATCACTAGGCCTGAAGATGCGAAGTGATGGTACCTCTATTAAATCCAAGGCGTCCTGTAGTCCTCTGGCTTGCAGGTCCAAAGTCCTGTAGCAGGCCCCAAAATCCCAGCCTCTGGCGAGAGCAAGCCCTCCTATATGCTGAAGATTCTGGTTGAAGACGTAGGTAAACCAGCAGGTGAAATGAGATTGCCTTTTCGCAGCAACCTAACTTTCCAGCCTTGCTTATCCTTGGGTCCTTTGGAAAATGAGGCCAGAGAGGAAATCCAGCCCCTAGGAAAACTCCGGTAAAAGGAGGAGTTGAGGGCGGGTCACCAGGTTTGGAGCCAGAATGCAGCTCCTCCCCCAGGTGAGCACATGGCAGAACAAAGAAGCACATGGCAAGACAAAGGAACTATGAAACAAAGAGCCATGCAAGTGGATGGCAAACCAAATACAGATAAACAGCCCCCTAGGGGGTGTCACAAGTCTTATTGTAAGATTATATACATGTGATACCAGCCCACCTTCACTCTTCAGGCTCAGGCAGCTCGGAGATGTGGAATAGCTGTCCCTTTCTTCCCATTCCCTTATATCTCTACTGGCTACAGCAGCAACACTGCAAACTACCTTACCCTAAAATCCATAGCCAGCTGAGTCCGAGTGAGAGAGGATTTACCCTAGCAAACCTTTTGTATCATTCTCCAATACCCCCATGCATATGGGATATATTGAGCATGGTGATCAGATCATTACATGAAGAAACAACAGTTTAAATAATGTGCCAGTAAGGCCTTCTCACGGACCACCCTGAGAATTGGGGGGTGGGGGTTGAAGCCCCTCAACCCCCCCCCCCCGGGCGACATGCCTGCCCTGGGGGTTTCATCTTGCTCCTTCCATTTCTTATCATTTGTAAAAAAATGATGGGCCGAAGGGAAAAGGGGCCCAGTCAGTCTTTTAGATTTTTTAGGGATGGGCTGAGCTTTGGCTTTTCTTTCTTCTCTTTCTTTCTTTTCTATCTCTGTTATGTCTTACGTATGAGGGTGAGCACAGGACTGGTGGTTCTGCTTCTGCTTTCCCAATTTGTTTGCTTCAGAGATCCAATACTATGTCACTTTCTGTAGTAGAAATGCAGCACTTACTAAACTCAGGAATGTACAACCTTCTGTGAAACTGCCTGTTAATTGCTTGCAAAGGGAACTGGGTACAGAAGTGGGTATTTAATAATGCGATGTACTCAGGTGGGCCTTTATTTGAAAAAAAGTGATTCTGGTACTAGATGTGGCAGAGAGAAAGTATACATAGCCAATTAATTTATACTATTTTAAGAATCTAATCAAGATGTCACAAACTGAGCTGTCGCCATAATTTTATGATGTTTATTGGGTGCTGTAGAACTCATGGAACTTTTTGATTGCTTAATGGCATCTTAACATGCTGCAGGGTGTGCTTTTTGATTGGATCAGTGATGCATTGAAAATCCCGAAAGCTGCCAATTCTCTTTGTTTCACTTTTCCTTTCATCTTCAAACGAGGAATTAAAAGAGCTATATATATACAAAATACATTCCATAAATTAATTAAAATAATTTACACATGCACCCAGACCAAACAACGGTAAATTGAATTAAGACTTGTTAAACAGTTATGAATAAGATGCAAAATTCTAACAAGGCCTCTTTCCAAATCAAAGTCACATATAGCTGTTCTGGGTCCCCAGTAGTCCATAAACTCCAATAGGATTAGACTGCAGGGAAGGAGGCAACTAGGAAGGTTCTTGGAAGAAGTATGGATACTAAAACCTGAAGTATAGGAAGTACCACATTGCCATGTTGCTGTCAAAGTCACCAGCAGGGCGAAGGGCGTTGGTACCTGGGAGGGGCGGCGCGAACTGGGAGGGGTGCCACCGCGCCGCCCGCCCCGCGCCGCCGCTGTGCCTCCGCAGCCAGCTGCGCCGCTGCCGCCGGGCGTGCGCGCGGCAGGGCGGGACACCACTGCGCATGCGCGGCTGGCCGGGACGTCGCCCGTGTGCGCGCCACTGCTCGGGACGCACTCGTGGGGCCGCGCGGGATGCCAGCGCGCATGCGCGAGGGCGTCCAGGAGCCACAGGGGGGGCACAAAAATAAGGTTTGCCTACCCCCCCGGGAGAGGTGAGGCCGCCCCTGGTCACCAGTGACTTGCTTTGAGGCTATCAGGTATACATATGTTACTATTTTGTATCATGTATTTATTCTGTTCTTTGTTATTTTTGACATAGTGTCCCAAAATAACATGATGCCAAAATGAACAGGAATACATCTAAAGGTTCTAACCAACCCTGATACCTCATTGGAGAGATTGTTGCTCCCCTTCCTGTTTTCTTCCATGCCTGCTTTGAGGCAGCGCTGGCTCTATATTTCATGTATGGAATGGGAAATGTGTGCCTTTGTTTCTGACTTATGTAGGCTATTAGGCAAAGTATTTGTTCAAGTCTTATTCTCTTAGTATCAGAGGAGGGTGGTGTTGCCATTGTTCTCCTCCGATGCGAAGAGAATATGACATACCCAAGGTTGCCCAATGTATTTCCATGACCGAGTGGAGATTCAAACCCATAATCTTAGGGTGCAGCTACACTGTAGAGTTAATGCAGTTTGACTCAATCTGTATTTCGATGGTTCAATACTATGGAATCCTGTGATATGCAGTTTGGTGAGACACAAGCACTACTTGACAAAGACTTCTAAAGGTCTTGTAAAACTACAGCAGCCATGATTCCATAGCATTAAGTCATGGCAGCCAAAGTGGGGTGAAGCTACATTACTTCTACAGTGTAGACCTCAAATCACTAAACCTCACTGGTAATCATAACCTTGGTGATGTGTCTTCTAGTCATCTGAGAGTAGCAACATGGACTGGAATGTGCAGAGCAGCTTGAGTGACACACTCAACTCTGCCCAACAATCCCTTGTTGTCCACATCATAGTCAGTCTTTGTATTTCTTAGAGGAAGCAGCCATGGTATGAGTCCTCCAGGTAGTGCCAAATCTCATCTAGCTATGACCTTCCTGGCTCAAAAGAGTTCTCGCCCACTGGCTTAAATTCTTCATTGTCCTTGTGGCACTTGGGTGACTAGACCCAAATAGTACATTTTATTCATGCCTAATCAGTCTAGCCTGCCATTTGATTTAAGCATTGCTTTTCATGAATAATAGCGCGTGAAAATTGGAGCAAATAATTTCCGGCAAACTTCCCAGGAGCACAGCTCAACATTCAATTCCTCCCAATTGCCAATTGAGTCCCGTTAGTTGGCGCTTTAGAATAAGTAGACTTTAATTCATAAATTAGCATGGTTTACAAGCCTGTACCCGGAAAAGTGCAGAGTACAGCAAAGACCTTTTAAAATTCCCCTGTTACAGTGCCTGCATTTGCAGATACTGCAGGAAGAGGATATATGGTGAAATTCATTGCAGAAGAGGCCCAAATACATCACCAACTAAGTCATTTGCGGGGGATGCAAAACACACAGATGCAGAAATGCATCCTAATTAATCTGCCCTGAGTAATCCTAGGTGGTCCATTTTAGCAGAAAAATTAGAGCAGATAAAAATGGGATTGATTTTTTATGTAAAAATGAAGTAAAATTATCCAGATGCAAGGGCTAATAAACAATATTAATATGGAGAAATGTAGAACTCTGATTTTAGTGGAGAGGGGAAAACAAATAGACTGTTTGTGCCTCTTGGGGCTAATTTCTCTGTCTTCTTTGTCTCCAGAGTCATTTAACTATGATCCAGTTCCAGTTGTACAGAATTTTCTGAGTGTTTTTGGCAACAGGACTCAAAAGAGGCCACTTCCCCTTCAATAGTGTTCTGACACAGTAACAGGAGGCAAAATGTGTCTGATCTGTCCCCTTTATTTATTATTTATTTACTGTATTTCTAACCCACCCTTCTCAACCCCCGGGGTGGGGGGAGGGACTCAGGGCGGCTTACAAGGCACAATTAGATGCCGGCAACAATACACAATATAAAACACTAATACAGCAAGATTAAAACATCAACGTTTAAACATTAGCTATCCAGTTCATTTAAAATTCTATCTAAACAATGCACATTCAAATAATCTATCAATTGTTTTGCAGTCTGGGAGTGATCCTGGATTCATTGCTGAGCCTGGAACCCTAGGTCTCAGCGGTGGCCGGGGGAGCTTTTGCACAATTAAAACTTGTGCGCCAGCCGCGCCCATACCTTGGGAAGTCTGACTTGGCCATGGTGGTCCATGCTCTGGTCACATCCCGAATAGACTACTGTAACACACTCTATGTGGGGCTGCCTTTGAAAATAGTTCAGAAACTTCAGTTGGTCCAACGGGCGGCAGCCAGAATGCTAACTGGGGCGACATACAGGGAACATACCACCCCCCTGCTTTGTCAGCTCCACTGGTTGCCTGTCCATCTCCGAGCACAATTCAAAGTGCTGGTATTGACCTATAAAGCTCTATACGGTTCTGGCCCAGCTTACTTGTCTGAACGCATATGCCTCTATGTCCCATCTCGCAGTCTAAGATCATCTGGGGAGGCTCTGCTCTTGCTCCCGCCAGCATTGCAAATGCGGCTAGTGGGGACGAGAGACAGGGCCTTCTCGGCAGTGGCCCCCCCTCGAGTATGGAACGCACTCCGAATCGAAATAAGATCAACTCCATCTCTCCTCGCTTTTAGAAAAAAGCTAAAGTCGTGGTTCTGGGACCAGGCCTTTGGGCAGCAGATGTAAATTGTACCTTTGGATTTGACTGGATTGACACTTTGGACTTGACTGGACTGACAATGTGTTCTGCTTGATGGCTTTAATTAATTATTGTTGTATGTAGTGGTTTTTAATGTAATATTTTTAAATGTTTTTAATGCTTTTTAATGATGTTGATTATATGGTGTATTTTAAAATTGTATTGTGGTAGTGCGGCCTGTAGTGCTGCAAATGTAAGCCATGCTGAGTCCCCCTGCGGGGGTGAGAAGCTACGGGGTACAAATACCATAAATAAATAAATAAATAAATAAATAAATAAATAAAATGTCCGTCATTAAAACTCCGTTCCAAATAAAGTGCTGCAGTTACTGTGCGAAGGCCTGGTCCAGCAACCATGATTTTACTTTCTTCCAGAAAGCTAGGAGGGATGGGGTTGATTGTATTTCACTTGGAAGCGCATTCCACTATGCCCCATGGCATAGGAGAAAGGGGGCAGTGGAACCTGGCCATGTGGATAATAAACTGATCTTAATTAGAGCCAGTCCAGTTCTCTGCCCGAACCTTGGATTGTGGAGTGGCTTTGGAGCTTTGCTGAAACTCCTGGGCATTCCCTGTCTTCTCCAACCAGGCTAACCATTTTTACCCTGCATTACAGACTAAAAGTCCCAGGCTATTATGTGGACATCTAGAAGTGACTTCAGGCCTGATGCAAGATATGGGGCAGTACATACAAGTATAAACAACAAGCTCAGAGGCTAATGTCATAAGAAAACAGACCCAAAGGTCGAGAAAACACAATGAGAATATCAAGTGAATTTCAAAAATTATAATGAATACACAAAATATTCATAGGCAGGTGTGCCATCGAGGTCGATAATACATACAATGTCACGTATCAAAAAAAATCTCACCAATGTGAGTGCCTGTAAAAGGTGCATACGCCAATGTAAGTATTTGTAGAGTGCCAGAATCCCCCAATGGGGAATGAAACTCGCCAATGCGAGTATTTGTAAAGTTCCAAATAACCCCCAATGGGGCGAACTCCCAGAATGCTGGCAAATGCGCGGCAGACCACAGACAATGATGGCTCCAAGCCGAATCAAGGGACGAAATCAGCAAGTAGTCACGGACGCTGAGGAAGATGTAATTCTCAAAGGATAATAAGGCTCTGGAAAAGCTGACGGTCAAATGATGCAAAGTTCTAAAAGGCCTTAGATCAGTGTTTCGCAACCTGGGGGTCGGGACCCCCAGGGGGGTCGCGAGAGGGTTTCAGAGGGGTCGCCAAAGACCATCAGAAAACATGTATTTCTGATGGTCTTAGGAAGCTCTTTGGCAGAGAAGGTTGAAGATCTCTCCACTTTTTTCTCTCTATCTTTTTGGAAACAGACTGTGAATTCTCCCACCTAAAGCTCTCCTCTGCTGTGATTGGCAGGCCTCCCAGCCAAGGGGAGGGCTGATTCTGAGACTCCAAGCGGGGATGGGAGAGCAGGCGTGCTTGACGCATGGCAGCATGGTGCACATGTGTGGGTGAGGGAGAGTGTGTGAGGTGGGATGGAGGCTCGCGCCAGCTAGTTCCTTCAAGGCATGAGGGTTCTGTGTAGGAAGTTTGACCCAATTCTATCATTGGTAGGGTGCAAGGGGCTCTTTGATTATAGATGAACTATAAATCCCAGCAACTCCCAAATGTCAAGATCTATTTTCCCGAAACTCCACCAGTGTTCACATTTGGGTATATTGAGGATTCGTGTCAAGTGTGGTCCAGATCCATCATTGTCGAGTCTATAGTGCTCTCTGGATATAGGTGAACTACAACTCCCAAACTCAAGGTCAATGCCTACCAAACCCTTCCAGTATTTCCTGTTGGTTATGGGAGTTTTGTGTTCCAAATTTGGTTCAATTCCATTGTTGGTGAGTTCAGAATGCTCTTTGATTGCAGGTGAACTATAAATCCCAGAAACTACAACTTCCAAATGACAAAATCAACCCCTGCCCCCCCCCCCCATGCAGTTATGAAGTAGTAATGAAAATAATGTTATGGTTAGGGGTCGCCACAACATGAGGAACTATATTAAGGGGTCGCAGCATTAGGGAGGTTGAGAACCACTGCCTTAGATAATTCATTTCACCGCGAAAGCGGTTTTGTCAAGGCAAATTAACACAGTCAGGCGTCCAACATCAAAACAAAGATCATATCATAGTATACCTCACGCTCAGTAGCAACAATCTGGGGGACCCAAAGGTCAACCGTCGGCTTTTCCAGAGCCTTATTATTCTTTGAGGATTACATCTTCCTCCGCATCCATGACTACTTGCTGATTTCATCCCTTGATTCGGATTGGAACCATCATTGTCTGTGGTCTGCCGTGCATTTGCCAGCATTCCGGGAGTTCGCTCCATCGGTTATTTGGAACTTTACAAATACTCGCATTGGCGAGTTTCATTCCCCATTGGGGGATTCTGGAACTCTACAAATACTTACATTGGCGTATGCACCTTTTACAGGCACTCACATTGGTGAGCAGTTCATACAAGCCCAAGGAAGTTATTCTATCCCCTCTCTACCATTGAACTCACTTCCTCACTCTTTGTTTCCACCGAGGCTCCCTTTCTAGTACAAGTTATTTTGCATTGCTGAGGGACAGTTTGAGGACATCTCTGAGTCTCTCTCCCTCCCTTGCTTCCCCACAACCCATATGTGTACAGTTTCCCTGACTTACAATCCTATTCATTTTTATTTTAAATGTGTTGTGCTTACCATTACGCTTGTCTGGCTGTTGAGACTGATGGGTAATGCTTTACATTTGTCAACAGTGCTCCTCATTTGCTAACTGTCAGCTGCTTTCTCCCAAAGAGAACAGAACCATTTGGAATTCTGCTGGCTGCTCGGTGCATGGTGCCTGTATTCCTCCAAGGGTTCTTGCTCTTTTCTTTTTCAGGAGGTCATCAGCAACTTTAAATTAATTGACTGCTGCACCATTATTTGCCATTATTTTAGAACCGCAAGCTCGACAACCTCATATCAACAGAAATGGAGATTAAAATAACAACTGCCAATGCATGGAAAGGCACACCACAAAATAAGCTCCCCATCCCTTGGATGTGATAATGTGGTGATTTAATTTCATTATTACTCTGTCACCGTGCTAATGACTTTTTAGCCTTTTACACATGAAGATCTATGCTAAAATGTGTTGTTTTAATACCTCCAGCACTTATTCCTCCCTCCCTGCACCCTTTTGTGTTACTTTCAGACACAAGAAAAAAAATAATCCAGTGTTATAACTTACAGTGACAGTCACAAAGAATGGTGTTTTGAGCTTTTACGCTCTGAAAGGTGTTCCTGGAGGGAACCCATCACTTGCTGCTGAAAGATCACAAGAAATACATTCAAATGTACTTGTAAAACAACGAAGACAAACTTTTGTAAATGCAGATTTTGAAGTTGAAATCTGCCCGCTCAACACGGGAGAGATTTTTCGTCAAGCAGGAATGCAAATTGTTCAGACACAGAAATGGGCTTTCTGTTTTATTTATGTAAGTATTTAAAGCTTTCCCAAGGTGGCTTACATGATTAAATTCCACGCAATAATAAAACAACAAAAATTAATAAAATGCTAGCAATGAATAATATCCAGCTCAGTCAGTAGTAAAAACTGAGAAAACAATTGCAGCTAAAGACCAGGAAAAGTCCAATAAAACTCAGTCAAGAAAAGACCAAAGAAAACAGATGGGCCTTGCTGAGTTTTCTAAGGTCCTGGGACTTAGTAAGAGTGCCCTGAGTTTACCTTTCAGTAAGTGCCTGGCCAGGGAGCAACCCAACTATTGGGTTACCTTCAGGGCTCAGGTGTTTAGAAGACTAAAGAGGCAGTCTAGAACCTCACCACATGGCTCAAAATGGGATGAGGTTCTAGACTGCATGGTCTGGGGCCGGTGTACTTGAGGGACCGCCTACTCCTATATGTTCCCCAGAGATCTCTTCTCTCTAAAGACCTCAATCTTCTACATATCCCTTCCCTGCGAACCATCCACCTGTTGTCAACTAGGCACAGAGCTTTCTCTGTGGCAGCACCTCAATTGTGGAACAGCTTGCCACCTGAAGTCCGAGCAGTCAATGAGCTACTGGCCTTCCGGAAAGCTTGTAAAACAGCGCTGTTCCGGCATGCATTCAATTTGTGACCACTCTTCGTTATAGCAGAATACTGTTAAATTGATTTTATTGCTTTGTTTATGCGTCCTGTTGGTTGTTGATGTGTTTTATGATGTAATTCGATATGCTGTAAACCGTCCTGAGCCAGTCGGAAAGGACAGTATACAAATTGAAATAATAAATAAATAAATAAAAATGAGCATCCTAAGATGCTTAGAATCTTATTGGGGGACAGAGCCCCATGGCAACCATCAGATGACGTTACTTGCGGCTCCGCCACGAACTACAGTAAAAGAGTCACCAGACACTTTCTCGGCAACCAGGATAAAAGAATCACCTGCACAATTTACTACATTGTGCTGACTCCAATGAAGCCAGAATGGGGCCTCCCCGCAAGGGTGATGTTTTTGAATGGCATCTCAAGAGGGAGCTGTGTGCGGGGTGACAACATTACCCTGATGTTCCCTCTTTCCTTGCCAGAAGCCAGTTGAAGTGGGACACGTCGCCAGGCCTTTATGATAAGGTAGTAGGATAGATGCCTACACTTAGCTGGATCCACATCAGATTGATTTTCCCTCTTGCCCCTTTCAGGACCAATGTACTTAAACAGAATATAGATAAAAAATAAAATGACTCTTACTTAACACAGCTTTCTGTATGTGGTATTATTGTTCCATGGTTGGTCATCAGGAAAAGACCAACCCCACCAGCCCTTCGGGGATTTCTTAAAATCTAATTCCTTCACTTCCTGTTGCAACCACTATCCATTCCTTACTATTAACAGTTGTACTACATTTGACACTTAAAATTGACATTTATAACTGGGTTTGGTTGCAGGTATCGTAAAACTTCCTTCTTTCCATAGTTCTAAATGGCTGCAACCAGGCTTCAGAACTTAGAGAGGCTATAAGGCCTTTTCCTTGCTGTTCACCCATCCTTTCTAGGACTGAAATTTCTTGATGCTGCTGCATTGCTTAACTTTTAGTGTTGTTTTTAACCTGCTTTTAAAGGGTTTAATTCTTTTTGATGCCATTTGACTATTTTAACATTGAATATTGCTTTGGGGAAAAAAATCTTCATCCTCTTCCTCTTCTCCTCTGTGGCCCCCCTTCTTTGGAACGCATTGCCTACCGAGAGTAGGTTAGCCCCCACTCTGGAAACTTTCAAAAAAAACCCTCAAGATGTGGCTTTTCGGTTGCACTTTTGGAGACTGATCTCACATGTCCCTTGTCATTCTCCCCTAAAATGGACATCCTCACATTGCATTGTTTCTTAACCTCCTCTATAAATATATAGGTTTTAATCTTCTCTCACCCCTAGTTTTTTATCAATGTATTTTGCACATGTGGCCTGCTCCGTTTATTTTATTTGAATGCTTATTTTATTTGAAATGGTGTTTTATGTTTTTATGCTATTGTATTGATATGTATTTCCGGGGCTTGGCCTTGTGTAAGCCGCCCCGAGGCCCTTTCGGGAAGATGGTGGCGGGGTACAAATAAAGATTATTATTATTCTCCCCCTCTCCACCCCTCTCTTCTACTTTTGCCTTCTCTTTCTTATCCTTCCTTTCACCTTCTCTGCCCTGTGTCCCATTGGGGAGATAAGGTGGAATACAAAGAAATTATTATTATTCTCTTTTCCCCTCTTTTTCCTTTTTATATACAGTAACTTAAGAAGTTCTCCTCACTCCCTTTGAGGATGGATGGATCTGTCAGGTCGACTTTTCCACATTCATTTAAAAAATCTCAAATTTGTTCTGTGAAAATTTTAAAAATGTAATGGACCAAATGAAATTCTCACCTGTCTGCATGGACCAAAATCCACACGTACGATTATTGCCAGGATGGAGGGAATAATGTGATATCTGTCAGCTATGCTAAAAGATCATGAATCTTTCAGAGTTATCAAGCACAATGTTCTTGAAAACATAAAGGGTACCTCAAATCTGTCAATTTTGGATTCTTCCACATTCAGATTTCTTTAATCCCAAAAAATATTGTGTTTACTCATATAATGTAGTTCAATGCAGTTAAGTTGCATTATCTCTATTATGTCAGTTTGACTGAAATCATTACAGGTAGTCCCCGAGTTACAAACATCCAACTTACAAGTGACTCATACTTAGAACAGGGGTGATACAACAGGAATGAGAGAAATATTTTGCTAGGAAGGGAAATTCATTTCTGCAAGAGTTATTATTGGGAAAAGGTGTCACAACTGAAGCTTTAGCCCCAATCCTTGTTTACACAAGTCAATTTTTTTTTCAAAATTCAAATATCACAGGGACAGAAAGTGAAGTGAAATCTTCTGAACAAGGGTATAGACAGAAAAACAAACACTATATCTGGTGGGAATATACTTTAAAATGTATCTGTTCTGACTTACAAACAACTTCAACTAAGAACAAACAACTTCAACTAAGAACCTATTTTGTTTTTAATTTGGGGACCACCTATTAGAGGTGTGCATTTTTTTAGTTAGTCCTCATAAGTCGTATCAAATTTGTTAAATTTATACTTACAAGGCAATATCTGACATGTGGGCATGGCCAGTGCCAAAAACGTAAGAATCAAAAATTACCCAATACTTTTTCATTTGTAAATCTCAGAAGTCTCCCAAAGTTAGTTTTATTTTCAGTGCAAGAAAGCAAAGCAAAGCCAAAAAGGCTGTCTTTCCTTTTTAGATTAATAGCCTCTCACCATTAGGAAAGGAAAAGCAGGGAGCAGAGTTCACTGGGAAAGAAAGCACAGAATTTTGGGAAATGTAGTTTGGGAAGGTGAGTATGCAAAGGCCCTGCCCTAAACTACATTTCCTAGAATTCTGCTCACATCAGAAAGCCCCAATCAGGATAGGGGAGAGATTTGTCTCTCCATAGCAACAGTCAGCCAGAATTTCAATAAATTGTTAAATCTGCAAAGAGGAAGACTGATTGATACTTCTAATAAGTACATCTCTGTACTGATCTGGGAAGAAATCCCTATATGGATGACACTTGGTGGTCCCTTCCAACTCAATAGGGGAGTTTGGAGACTGGATTACTATATGTCAGGAGAAGTTGTGATGGTGCTCTTCTGCCTAGAAGAAAGGAGTTGGATTAGATGACCCATGGGGGTCATCTAATCTCTTGGATTCTATGAAAATGAAACTCTTGGATTCTATGAAAATATAGAATTGGTTAATATTGATTTCTGTTGGTTAATATATGATAGATATTCAATGAAATAGCTGTTGTGGCTTTAAAAACCAGCAATATTGTCAAAATTCCCTAAAATCAGTAGATGTATTAATATTTCTGAAAGTTGGGTGGAATGATTCCGTTATTTTGTGTCATTGTATAGAAAATTCAAAGACATAACTCTTGTAGTGCTTTAAAAAAATATAGGTTGTTTATAAAAAAAAAGATCCCCAAAACTCCATAGATAAGTGAAACTTTCTGGAACTTTATGGACTAACAGGGGTATACTGTATGTGTTTTACCATTATGGCAAGTTTCACTCCAATAGCAGTAAAACGAGCAAGAAAGGAACCCCTGACATTTCCTCCATTATAGTAATTATGTGCCATTACTATAACAAAAAATAGTGAAATTGTGTTTCTCTTGCTATAGCAATGAATTTTTCAATAACTATACTTTAGTAACATTTGAGAAATGAAATGCCAGCACTCCCCAATTTTGTAATGACTTTTGTAACATTTTTATCAATTGCCCATGCCTACTCCTTATAAATTGTTTTGACCCATATACTACAGTCAATGCACTTATATTGCATTACATGCGTCTACATTGACCATGTAATGCAGTTTGAAACTGCATTATATGACAGCATAGATTGGACCCAGGACATAGACATCCATTTTTCTGGCAACTTGGGGATTAGGGTATGTATCTGTCATGAATGACTTTTCAATAGCTTTAAAGCATAGGTTCTTTTTATTGCAATTTCCAGTTTGAGAGGGTATATCAGATTACAGAAAAACATTTAGACAAAGAATGACATTAGACATACAGACATACAGATTATATGCAACTACCTTGGATTTACAGTCACATTGGTTAACAAACAAAGGGTAATTACATTTTCACTCACCATTCACACACATGTACATGCATCCATCCACATGCATACAAATATTACTATACCCTTTTCTCCCTCCTTGGAGAAACACCTGTTAGGCCAGACCCTGCTTTCCTGCAGCCTGCCAACACACAGTTCCAAAACTTCCGTGATGCCATAACTTCAAAATGCCAAAATGCATCCTTTCCCTAAGCACAATGCCAAGGACCAGATCTCTGTTTTCCATACAGCAGAACCTGACTCCCTGCACAAAATCTAAGACTCCAAAAGCACACTTCTTCCTCTTCCCTTGAGAAAGAAGGCCAAAGTGACCAGACTGCTCCCGTGCAAATCTGCCACTATCCATAGGTACACCATCTCTGTCCTTCCCATGGAGCAGAGAGGTGGGTGAACCAGACTCCTCAAGTTGGTCACACTTTGAGTATTATTAGATTGGGTCTTTTATATGAATATTCTGTTGATGTAGTCCCAAAGTTGTAAATTAATGATAGACATCTTCCATCCTGGATCCATCTCAGTTTCCTGGCCAGATGTTGCCTCCTCTTGATTGATGTTGACAAACACAAGGCTGTGTTGACTTCCTTCTTAACATAAGGAATGTCGCAAACATTCCTGTTATCACTGTCACAGTTCTTATTAATTCTCATTAGCAGGTTTCGATCACAGTTCCAGCAAGCAGGTAGTTAGTCATTGCAGGCTTTAATATTATACTGGTGCTTTCAAAATGATTAACCCCAGCCACACATCCTTCCATTTTTCCATTCATTCCCACACATCTTATTAAATTCATATTTATCAAATAATTTCTTGTGACATATCCATCTCCCCTTTCACCAGCAAGTGAGACTATGACAATTAGAAGAAGACCACTTTCAAAATTAATTGTTGAAACCTTCATTGCTGGTGGGAAAGAAGAGGAGACAACATCCACCCATGCTTCAGTCACTAGCATAATAGATTACCATCACTTGGAGCAACTGTAGCATGGTGAACTGGATTGGAGTGGGGGGGGGGGGAGATCCACCCCAAAGATACTACTGTTTAAGTCATGTATAAGTCTAGAAATGTTAGTCATAAAACATCCCAAAATGCTTGTATCAACTTATCAACAGGTCAATATAAGTATTGTACCCTAACTCACATTTTTTTTTAAAAAGAAACCATACAATTCCCTGACTAGAGTCGTATGAGCCAAGACCTTTACCTGTTCCATGACAACCTAAAATATGTACTTTTTAATGCAGCAGAACTATTTTTGGTCTTTTTGAATCCCTGGACAGGAAAATGGTGGTGGCCGTCAGGGTCAAATGGTCATCTGAGGTTTTTATTGATGGCCTTTATGCTCACCATAGAATGGCCATCAATGAGTCATATCAAAATCCATTTTTTACACACATACACAATTGTATATTTAAAATAGAATATCCAGGTAAAAGGGGGGTGGAAAGAGGAGGGGGGTAGTGGAGCCATTGTTGGTAGAATAACTTTTAGATAAATATCTAGCATATTACTGGACAAAACAAGAGTTGAGGGGACAAAGGGAGACTAAATTATAGTTATACATTTAATTCTTCATCGGTACTACACTTACACACATTACTTACAAATATTACAAATCCCATATATAAGTATAACAAAAGCAGGAGTAACAGGAGCAATATTGTCATCTAATTTTAAGCCTAACAGTCATATCTTATTATATTTTCTGTATTATTCCATATTCTTCTTGTCTTCTGCTCCAGCTTTTCATTCATTAAAAGTTCATCTTGATAATTCTTATTTGGAATTGTTAAACTCTTTTTAACTCCTCTATCAAATTTTAATTATTGTCTGAATTATTGTCTAATATAATCTAACCTATTAGTAAATTAGTATTGTGCTGACACTAGTCATCTATGTAACACTATCATTATTTTCCTCACATCAATCCAAATCTAATTAGGGGGTACCAACTCCTTTATTGTCCAGAGATTCTTAAGTGAGGAGTTAATCAGCAATCCATAATTCTAAAAACCACTCTTGACATGGACTTATAAATGTTATTTCCAGACCTAGGTCCCTTGCTTTGCTGGACAGTAGCCCAGTCTATTTTTCTGGTGGCTGTAGTGTAGGTGGATGTATACTTAACTAAGTTGTTAATTGAGAATGCAATTACTTTCTGCAAATAAAATGCCTTTTATTTTATTAAAAAGTATATAAATTCTATGCTGAGGAAATGTTTCCTTATTGCAGTTGTGACTAGGCAGAGACATTTTGCAGATGGACAGTTTTCCTCTCCATTATGATTCCAATTCTGTGCCCTACACCACTGGAGAAATTACACTGTTTAGCTAGCATTGCACCACCTGACATCCGCCGGGATGTAGCAACCAATAGTGAAAGGACCAAGGCAGCCCATCCCCTGTTTGGGTATCAGCCAGCACGCCGACTTAAATCAAGAAATAGTTTTCTAAGATCTACAGAGACACTCGCTGGAACACCTCAGCAAGCATGTGACGTCACTTCTGGGCTATCAATGCCTTGTGAAAGGGCAAGGATGTGGTCTATCTATCCCGGGGTATTGCTTTTTTGCCTCCCTTTAAAGGCTCAGGGCTCCAAGGACCAAACTGGAACATTTAGTTAACTCAAACACTTTATTGTCCATTACATGAGTTAACTTCACTCAGGCACTTTGCTTAATTTCCCCAAAATAACAGCTGATGGTGTAGTTTCCAAAATAAGGTTGAAAAGATCTTACTTTAAAGTTCTCTTGCTGTATTGGTCCAAGAAGCTGTAGCTTAAAAGCTCTCTGAGTCCTTTCTCTTCCAATGGCTTTGAGGTAGGAACACACGCAGCTCCAGTCAGATGGCAGAACTTGAAGTCTTCCTCTGGAGGCCTTAAGACTGGTTTGGAGGCACTTGGAACTCCTCAGAGTTACTCAGCCTTCCTATATGCTGAGCCTTCTGCTTGAATTCCAAGGAAATCAGACTGGTATTGAAAGATGGCCTGACCAAGGGCCTGGTCTGGCAAACCTTCTGAACACGTCCTTTCAGGAGGGGTCCTGGTAATCCATGGAATGAAAAAGTAGCTTGCTCCCCAGATCCCTGGAAAAAGGGGCAGAACAAGCTCAATTGCAGGGGTGGGCAATTACTGGCCCTCCAGGTGTTTTGCACTTCAACTCCCAGAAATCCTAACAGCTGGTAAACTGGCTAGGATTTCTGGGAGTTGAAGTCCAAAACACCTGGAGGGCCGGTAATGCCCACCCCTGCTCAATTGGGCTCTACTAATGATGATTGAAAGCAGGGCCGTCGCCAGGATGTTGATTCGGGGGGGCTGAGTTTGGTTCGGGGGCTGAGACTGGGTGGAAGAGGGTCTACCCTAGCAAACCTTTTGTATTGTTATCCCAATAACCCCATTAATGTGGGATATAATGAGCATGGTGATCAGATCATGATATGAATAAACATAACAGTTTAAATAATGTACCAGTAAGGCCTTTTCGCAGACCACCCTGAGAATTTCGGGGGGGGGGGCTGAAGCCCCCTTACCCCCCCCTGGCTACATGCCTGATTGAAAGGTACTAAGGACCAATCAATGCAACCGAACCTCTTGCAAACTGTGCAGGCTGCAAAAACACACTTTAGCAATACAAACCTTTAAGAACTCAAGACTTTCCATGCAGGTGGCGTTCACCACACGGTCACAAAGCAAGAGTCCAAAAGTGGCAGGCTAAAAATCAGAACCTCAGTCAATGGCTGAAACCAAATGAGAGACTTCCCTCCTGGGCACACAGAAAACTGGGCAACTTGGAAGGCACTGAACAGACTGCGCTCTGGCACCATGAGATGCAAAAAAGGAAAAAAACACGGGGGGGGGGGGGAACAATCCAATGATCTTCAGCAAATATATATATATTTATTCTTTCCATAGTTTTATGCATCAATATGTAGAGTGGAATATAGTGGATTGTAGATCTTCACAAAGGATTTTCTTATGAAGGTCGCAATATAACTCAAAATATTTGTATAATCCGTCGCAATGAAACAATAATTCATATAATCCAGAGTACATTGCGAATGTGCAGGTCGACGGTCAACACAAAAGGCCCTGCCGTTTCGCCAATATATTCGGCTTCTTCAGGACCTGATAGTCTATATGTATCCACACACTATATTATTCCACTGGTCCGGCTTATCAACGTATAATCATCAACATAATCATCATCATTATTTCAGTGGACGCAGCCACTGGTTTCCAATGCATCCGTTTTTTCCTTTACTGTGTTTTGGAGAACACCCAGCTTTTTTTACCACGAGATGCAGAGCCAACCTTAAGAAATGGGGCTACAAGGTGGAATCCACAACATGCAAGTGTGGAGAAGAGCAAACCACAGACCACTTATTACAATACAGTCTGAGCCCTCCCACATGCACAATGGAGGACCTTCTTATAGCAACACCAGAAGCACTCAAAGTGGCCAGCTACTGGTCAAAGGACATTTAATAAAGTACCAAGTTTGCAAACTTTGTGTTTTGTTTGTTTGTTTGTTTTTAATGCAATACAAATGTTTGGTTCACTCCTGATACGATAAATAAATAAACAAATTCCATAATCTCGCTCTACTCACTTCGAGTCAACATTTCTTCAGCCATCCTGGTGAAGTGCTAGAGAGGATGATGAGAAAGACAACCTTCCAAAATACTTGGTTAGTTACAGAAGCTCACGTGCTGCATAGCGAACATTATGCTGTGTTTTAAAAAGCATGCTTTTCTTTGTATTATACCTTGATATATGTGAGATTTGAAACGTAAAAGAAATTAAGAAACAGAAGTAGAAGATAAAAGACATATTTTCGTTTGCTGTGAAACCTGCCTTGAAAGCAGTAAGAACGAGATGAGATTAGAATCAATTTTCTTGTAAAGTCAAGGATAGTTGGTACTCGTTTTTTTAGTGACCTAATTTATATACACAAACTTTATTACCTAAGCAGGCCACCCAGTGCACAGACAAAATTGAGCACAGGTCTTCATTAAAAGGGAGATGGCCACAGCAGGGCGGTATTTTAGAAGTTCATTGTGGAAAGAAGGAGAGAGAGGCGAAAAACGGAGCTCTAATCCACAGCCATTCTAAATTCTAACAGCATTGCTCAAATATTTTAGTACGTTATTAATCTGCTGGCTTTATGCTGGCTTTAAATGCACCACAGGGGAAAGAAGAGGTGTGATAGATGTGGAAAAGAATCTATACTCATTTCTTCATTTCCCCCCTTTTTTGCATTTCCTTCAACGATAAAGCATGCACTGTTTTAATTAAGTTGCTTCCAACTAATTCAGGTGCTCTATAAAAATATAATGAAGCAATTAAGATGTGTGCCACGTGACTGTGATGCCTCTGTTTTCTTCTGCAAACTGCAAAAATGAAATGCAAGACAGCTTGTCTCCCCAGTAGAGTTGCTGTACCTTTAATAGTTGTATAGAAAATTGAATTTTAGATGTTATCAAACAATGCCTGCTGAAATTTCCTCTTCCACACAACTATTAAAGACACAAGAGGCCTCTCCAATTTTCCATATGGCAACCGTACTGCCCATCTGCGGTGAAGCTACGTTCAAATCAACCGGCTGGACAGGGTGGACCCTCTCTTAAAGATCCCACCGCTGCCGCCAATATGTGACCACTCCACTTCTTGACCGGCCTCAGACTGGACAATCTTTCTATGTCCACACTGCTGACCTCCAATCCAAGGAAACCTCGAAGTTACCTCAGCAACTTCACGTTTATTGGCAGGGTACTGTCTCACCCCTTCACCATTTAACTGACTGGAGTTTTAAAACTTCTCAGTGACCACTTGACCACGCTGCCACCATTTATCCGGCTGACCACTGACTTTGAGGGCCACCACCAATAAAAGAATCAGGAGAGGTGTTTTCCTTTTAAGATGCAAACAATTTATTTTGACACAAATGGGTACAATCTTGGTTGGTTTCAAACTTCCTTAGAGGCACAACTTTTTCTGTTACATAACACAATGGGGACCTATTATAGGGTTTCCACTAAACCTCTATAAACCCCTGCAACTTTAACTAGGGTCTCTATACCCTTTAACTGGACTGCTCACTAGCAGACCTTAAGACACACACTAACACTGGACCGTTCTCTTTCAGTCCTTAGGACACTCTCAACTAGAACATAACTCCTCCCCTCTCATTTGGCAGTTGGCTTCCCGCTCTTTTCCAACTGTAGAATTCAAACCTGAACATTCTACTAGCCTCTAGCCCTGGTTGCCATGGCGACAGCTCTTCTAAGCTTCTGCCATGCCTCCCTTCTGTTTCACCCACAGAAACAAACCATAGAACATTCAAAACAACATACATTTTAACACATGTCACACAACATTTACACACAAATAATCAACATCATTACACCATCTGACAAGGAAATTGTAGAACAGAGGAGATTGGTGAAGAATTTGGGAAATACCTAATTTGGGAAGTCTATCAATAGGTGATCACTCATGGCTGAGTATGATTGTCTACTAAAGCAGTGTTTCCCAACCAGTGTGCCGTGAGCAATCATCAGGTGTGCCTGGGAAATTGGAACCTCCAGGAAAGGGGGGGGGGGGAGAGTCTAGTGAGTTGAAGTATAAAAACTAAGAAACCTACCTCGATAAAGGCACAAAATTACAAGCACCCCCCTCCCCACCCGTTGTCTACTTGGTCTCTCCCTCTCCATGCATTGGGAGGGCCCGCCTCCCTTTCCCCAAGTAGAGACCTCCTCTTGCCTCCTGGGGGTTCTGTGTGGAAAGTTTGACCCAGTTCTATCATTAGTGGGGTTCAGAATGCTCTTTGATTGTAGGGGAACTATAAATCCCAGTCCATCTGCGTTCATATTTGGGCATATTGAGTATTCATGCCAAGTTTGGTCCTGATCCAACATTGTTTCAGTCCACAGTGCTCTCTGGATATAGGTGAACTACAGCTCCAAAACTCAAGGTCAATGTCCCCCAAACTCTCATAGCATTTTCTCTTGGTTATGGGAGTTCTGTGTGGGAAGTGTATGTCTTTCTGCCATTCCTGCCAGGATATCTATGTTGAGTTCATTGAAACAGGCCCAGGTTTCACACTGAGTGTATAAATACATTTTAAAAACATATTAACTATATGTATTACTGTGTTAGAGTGTCATTTTGTGTCATTTTGGTTGGTGGTGTGCCCCAGGATTTTGCAAATGTAAAAAGTGTGCCGTGGCTCAAAAAAGGTTGGGAAACGCTGTTCAAAACGCAGTGTCTTGGCGGTGGAAGATGAGAGTGATATTTGTAGATGGTTCATGTTTTTCAGGTGTACAGTACAGTTGGAAGGACAATGCCTTTATAAACAAGCATCTTGATATCCCTATGAATGTCTTGATCCTCAAATACTCTGCTTCATTTAAAAATGGCAAATTTTCAGAGCTCAGATGCTGTTGTATTTCAGTATTAATGTCAACTTTTGTAGAGAACTGGCTGCCTATGGTAGGTAGCGGAAATGCTCAACATTGTCTAGGATTACACCATTATGCTTTATTTCTGACATTACAGAGGGATTGGTTGGTGCCTGCTGGTAGGGCACTTTGGCTTTCTCAATGTTAAGTGAGAAGCCAAGCTTTTCATATGCTTCTAAGATGTCTGAAATGACTTGTAAGTCTTCATCTGAATGGGCACAGAGCACCTTGTCATCAGCATACTGGAATATTATACCTGAAATTGTTGTTACCTTACTTTTTACTTTCAGCCTGCTGAGGTCAAATTGCTTGCCATCTGTCCGATAACTGATTTCCACACCAGTAGGAAGCTTCCTGTCAATAAGGTGTAGAATCATAGCTAGCTATGAAGATGTAAAATAAGGTTGGGAAAATAAATAGTGTCTGGAAAAACTCACTTCTTAAAGACTGGGTGCCTGAAAAAATGTGGTTTCTGGCATTTATTTTAGAGATTAAATTTAAAATAAAAATGAAGCGAAATGTGATTTTTCTACACTAGGGATGGCAATTCATCATCATTATTATGTTAATACCTGACTGAGAGTGAAACTCACTTCCTTGGAGTGTGGTGAAGTCATCTTATCCCAGAGGATTTTACACAGAGGCCATTGACTGGGAATACTTTGATTGTATGTTCCTACATGAATATACAGGATAGTGAAAGATTGACACTAGAATACACATATATGTAGAAATAACAAATATGAGATTTATGCAATGAAGCTCTGTCCTGCACTCACCATATACAAGACATTCATACCTTTTGGAGCGATATGTTGGTTTATACCAGAGAGGCATTGGCATGCTGACTGATATCCGAACAGAGGATGGGCTGGAGATGCCAGTGCCTTGGTCCTTTCGTTACTGGCTATTACTTCTTGGCGCATGTCAGGTGGTGCAATGCTAACGAAACGGTATAATTTCTCCAGTGGTATAGGGCATAGACACCCTGTGATAACATGGCATGTCTCATTAAGAGCCACATCCACTGTTTTAATGTGGCGAGATGTATTCCACACTGGGCATGTGTATTCAGCAGGAGAGTAACAAAGTGCAAGGGCAGATGTCTTCTAATTGTGATGCCAGGCTGTGCCAGTCAGATTTTGGAGTGCCTGTGGTGTCGCTGTGAGAAGGTCCTTCGTTGTGTATGTGGCAGGGCTCAGAATGCATTGTAGTAAGTGGTCTATGGTCTGCTCTTCTCCACAGTCGTATGTCGTGGATTCCACTTTGTAGCTAGAGGTTTAGCAGAGCTGTTAAATCATCAGCAACTAAAAGATCTATCAACTGAAAGGTTGCAAGTTTGAACCCCGGGTTGGCATGGGCAACCAACCATCAGCCCTGCCCACTGTTTACCTAAGCAGTTCAAAAACATCTTTAGCTGTAATTAGAGGAATTAGGTACCGCTAAAAAGGTATTGTACAATGCCATAAAGAAAAAGATCAGAAAATGCTGGAATGAGGAAGTCCTGATAGCTCTTCGTCATAGAGGATGGAGCAACAGCACCCCCTGTGGCACGACACAAAACTTTGTTCTGTCCTGTCTGTGTACTGTGTACATCTATACAAACGGCACTGAATGTTTGCCGTGCATGTGTGCTTGTGATCCGCCCTGAGTCCCCTTAAGCGTGAGAAGGGTGGAATATAAATAAAGTGTTGTTGTTATTATTATTATTATTATTGAGATCCTCCATGTTAGGCATGATCTTGAGCCAGCCGTGCTTCTCCCTTTCAAACGAAAGATCTGTATGTTCAAATGTCAATACATCTTTAGTGAACCCCTAACATTTCTAAAATTTATCAAAAATGATTGTTACGTAGTATAACTCCATAATGTTCCCAATTGTTCTTTACATGCATGATCTGGTTATTGTAAGCACTTTCAGGTCACTCTGACATGGCAACATTATCAAAGGACAGGTTTCCATGGCTGAATAGGGATTGGAACCTGACACGAATCACCTGTGAGGTTTTTTAAGGTGTCTGCCTTGGAATGCTGTTTTGGGGACTCACTCTTGGAAACTGCAATATGTTTTGATCCAGGACAGGGCCTTTTGTGTGGTGTTACTCCCAAGTGAAGACTATCCTGGCCAAACACATTGACCTAACACGTACTCTTGTTAACCTTGTTTTGCTCAGTTTCTGGTGGGATGTAAAAAGAAATTGGTTTGCAAATTTTAATCTCATATTTAATGTGGTGGTGTTTGTCTATGGCTTTCTTTCGATTTTAGTTTTGCATTTGAATTTTATTGTTATATTTTGTTTTACATTTTAATTGCTTTAGAGATCAGTCAGTGGAAAGAAGAGGTAGAAAACTTCTACATAATGGCATAAACACAGCTGTTTATTGCTTTAGTTCCATCCAGAATAGTATTCTTCCTTTATACCAAACTACACCTTACCTGCCAATGAATACATAAAAACTGGAATGACTGTTTCTTCTAGAGAAAATGAGTTTGATAGAGGAACTATTGGCAACAGAAAAGCAGTGGGATAGAGAGAACTTAACACTCCCCCACCGAATATTTTTTTATATAGCACCCTGTCAATACCTCTTTTCTTTCCTAGTGTTATAGCCTGCAAGGTCAACACTTATTTGAGACTCTACAAGGCAAAGTAACTTAGATACTGTACTGGAAAAATGATAGTGGAAATTTAAAACACCAATTCCCTGTTCTTGGTTAGACCTGTTTTTAGAAGTAGCAGTCATGTTTAATCATCATATTATATACAGATTACCCTGAAATGGTGCTGTCTGAAATAGGAGAAGGGATCTTCACAGTTGGTCTTGGGTAGAACGAGTTAACTTGGGTAGAACGAGACAAGGGCTCTGCGAAGCCTGTACTCCTTTCACAGAGCATGCAAGACATCCCTTTTTAGGCAAGCTTTCGATTGCTGATGATTTTATCTGAGTCCCATTGTGCTTGTTGAATTTTATTGTTTTATTGTATTTTATCTATCCTGTGTTTTGATTCATAGTGTTGTAAACCGCCCCGAGCCGTTGGGAGTGGCGGTGTACAAGTCTAATAAATAAATAAATAAATAAATAAATAAATAAACTACCTCAGGCAGCAAATATTAGGTGTTGGAAGTGGCAGCCCTATAACCTTTTCTGTTGAGCATCCAAGCCACTGCCTCCCCTTGAAGAACAGATCTGTTTGACATGTGTTGACTTATGCCTAAGGAATTGTGCCCATTTCTATCTTTTAAAGTGTTTGCCATGTTGAAAGAAATGTGGCATACAAATTGAGTAAAATATCCTCTAAAGTAGTCTGTTGCCCTCAAGTATGATGGAATGTGCAAGCCCATTGCTGGTGCTAAAATAAGATTCGGTTGCTAAAGAAATTGGCATCTGTAGATGGGACCGGGATGAATTTTGTATTTTGCTTCCTGCATCAAAATACCCCAGAACAGCTCTAGCCCTAGGATAACAGAAATGAATATACAACTAACATCTGATGCAATATACGAAAGTTGCAATATGCGAAACAAGCACAAAGTTGCAATATACGAAACAAGCACAAAGAGGTGTCAGAGAAAACCATTGGACACCAACAAACTGAGACTATATCATAGGGTGACATAATTCCACAAGTGTGCTCATTGAGAGATTCTGGGGCCACTTTCAGAGAACTAAGATCTAAACCAGTGGTTCCCAAACTTTTTTGGCCTACCGCCCCCTTTCCAGAAAATTTTTTACTCACCGCCCCCCTAGAAATTATTATTTTTAAAAATTTAATAGCAATTAAACAGAAATATATATGTATTAATATTTCTACCTTTTTCGTAAAATATAATAAAGTTGTAAATTAGAAACATTGAAGTTTGAAATTATGAAACTATTTACTGAACTTAGAATAGAAAAGTAATACAAAAAAAGTTAAAACATTTGAATTCATCTGAATGGAAAGGATGAACCTGGTATGCTGCTACCAGTCTAGTAATCCTCGGCTCTATTTTCATCAGCAGTAATCTCAAATCATTGCGATTGACTATTTTGCAATCGGTTTCTTTTTTTGTTAATAAATTGGTTACCGCACTGAATCCATGTTCCACTAAATATGTTGAAGGACATTATTATTATTGTTATAAGACTCAACCAGTTGGAAGGGAACCCCAAAAGTATTATTATTATCCCTTGCTTGACGAGAGGAGGAGGAGGGAGCAGGAGGAGGGAAGAAGAGAGAGACACACACACAGAGATGGATGGTAGCCTGTCACCTGGCTCATGCCACCACCTCCACCATCCCCTTACAGGGGTTCAGTGCCCCCAATATCTCTTGGGCCTTCCAGCGCCCCCCTAGATCGCCCCACCACCCATCAGGGGGTGGTACCGCCCACTTTGGGAACCACAGATCTAAACAGCAGTTATTTTGCTTAGCAGTTATAGTAGTATTTGCACACTGTTACTAAAATCATGACCACTTCCTTGTTTTAAATGATATAATAATAAAAATTAAATTACACTACAGGTTGAGCACTCCTTATCTGGAATTCTGAAGTCCAAAGTCCTCCAAAATCTAATATTGTTCACATAGGAGGCTGAGAAAGCAATGCTTTCCCTTTCTGCTGGCTCAATGCCCACAAATTTTGTTTAATGTACAGCATTATTTAAAAATACTGTGTTTAAAATCCTCTCTAGACTATCTGTTTAAGTTGTATGGGAAACAAAAATAAATTCCATGTTTAGACTTGAGTCTCATCTGCAAGATATCTCATTATGCATACATATGCAAATGCAGATATTTCGAAATCGAAATAAAATAAAATAAAATAACAATCTGAAATCCAAAACACTTTTACTCCCAAGCAATTAGGATACAGGGATAATTAACCTGTGTTTATAAAGAGTATAAGAAATATCACATTGATCCAGATACTCATACCTGGACATCCCCTACCTTCTGCTATGTTTGTGCCACTAGTCAATTACCTTTAGACTTTTGGAATAGTAGTGCTGTTGAAACACAGCAAAATAGGTGCAGTTTGATATGAGGATGGTGATTTTGGATGGCATGGTTTGAATAATGAATGTAATGTTTTTAACTGTTTTAATGTGTATTATTTTAATCTTAATTTAAATGTTTGTTTTAATTGTATGTTGTTTAAAGCATTGAATAGTTGCCTATGTGTAAGCCGTCTTGAGTGCCCTTCAGAGTTGAGAAGGGTAGGACTGAAGACCCACAGGTGGCAGGTTCGAATCCGGGGAGAGTGCGGATGAGCTCCCTCTATCAGCTCCAGCTCCTCAATTTTATTGTTATATTTTGTTTTACATTTTAATTGCTTTAGAGATCAGTCAGTGGAAAGAAGAGGTAGAAAACTTCTACATAATGGCATAAACACAGCTGTTTATTGCTTTAGTTCCATCCAGAATAGTATTCTTCCTTTATACCAAACTACACCTTACCTGCCAATGAATACATAAAAGCTGGAATGACTGTTTCTTCTAGAGAAAATGAGTTTGATAGAGGAACTATTGGCAACAGAAAAGCAGTGGGATGGAGAGAACTTAACACTCCCCCACATAATATTTTTTTTATATAGCACCCTGTCAATACCTCTTTTCTTTCCTAGTGTTATAGCCTGCAAGGTCAACACTTATTTGAGACTCTACAAGGCAAGATACTGTACTGTAAACATGATAGTGGAAATATAAAACACCAATTCCCAGTTCTTGGTTAGACCTGTTTTTAGAAGTAGCAGTCATGTTTAATCATCATATTATATACAGATTACCTTGAAATGGAGCTGTCTGAAAGAGGAGAAGGGATCTTCACAGTTGGTCTTGGGTAGAACGAGTTAACTACCTTAGGCAGCAAATATTAGGTGTTGGAAGTGGCAACCCTACAACCATTTCTGTTGAGCATTCAAGCCATTGAGAGAAGCCTCCCACAAGGATGATAAAACATTAAAATAAAAATAAAAAACCGGCCGGGCATCCCTTGGGCACCGTCCTTGCAGACGGCCAATTCTCTCACACCACAAGCGACTTGCAGTTTCTCAAGTCGCTCTTGACACGACAAAAATAAATAAATAAATAAGCAGAAATTTAAATTTGATCCAAAGAACAACACATGTATATGTTTTTCATATAAAATGTTGAGTATAGTTAGAAAACAATTGAAAGTTACATCTTTGTTGTAACATTCAGTTCTCAGTGATGTGAAATAAATATGGGTGTTTATAATACTGTTCTGCTCTTGCTCTTGTAGTGTGATACATGGCTCTATGGTTAATAAGTGTAGTTTAGTATTAAATGGATATTGGATTTCTATGGGGACAGAATGAATAACAATGGGGTTTTTTTCCCGGTGGAAATAAAACTTTAGAAGTCATGGCCACTGCCCTCTGCAGTTCTTGACTCCCTGATGACATTGTTTCCATTGTGTCAGCATCCTCAGAGAACACAACTACTGTACCGTATAAAATAATTGTATTATATGGCAGATAAAACAAGGCTATATGCATCAGATTATAAATAACTTAATTTTCCATACAAATTTTACATCTTAATCTGCTGGACTATCACTTTCACTTAGGCTCTGAAAGAAAATTATGTTATTGTATTCCCAGGTATAATTCAATAACTCACCCATAAGGAAATGTCAGGTCATATTTGCAACAATTCAGGGACCATTAAGCGAGATCGGAAGGTCATTCAGTTCGAGCATTGCAAACGAACCTGTCCAAGAAACTTTTGGTTAGGAATGACCAAGGACTCATTAAATAATCAGTTTTGCTCAACTATCACCAAGAGCCACATGATGGCTGTCACTGAGAGTCCTTTGAAAGCTGAAATATGTACAAGGACTTCGCTTGGAGCTTATTTCATTTTGATGATTTCCAAAAAGGAAAAGACATTTTCAAGCATCCTGTCTTTCTATGAGCCAGATATTATCACATGGCCATTTGGAAAATAGACAGTAAAATGGAAAGATGCTGTGACAACTGCATGCAGTAATCATTTCCGCATGCTGATTATGTGCATTATAGTCTACTCTAATTGCACCATAGTACATATTTAACATCAGCTGGCTATGCTCGAGTGGAAAGACTGTATAATTGTTTTCCACAGAGCTGCAAAAGCCAAAACATTTATGCTCAGGAGAGGGGTGCTCCACTGTCTTCCCTGCACCCACATCCACTTTCTGGGCCTAAATCTTAAGAAAGTGTTTCTGCTTTCTTGAATGTGGTATAGTCCATTCCACTCATGTTATGAATTGCTTCAATTAAAGGATCTGAAAGCTTTCTTACCTGTATTTCTATTCACAGATCTGTGCTATGTGGTCATAAGGCTCCATAAATATTTAGTTTTGCCTTACCTGCCTGTTTAAATGGACCTTAACAGCTTGGTTGTTCCACACTCCTTTTAATTTGGGTATATTTCCAATGTTTGTGTTGTTTTTTTATTGTTTGTGCTGCATTGAAACTGGGTGTTTTTTTTGTTTTAAAGAGGATTCTATTTTTGATTGTTTTATTATTACTATTTTGTAATGGGAACCATCTTGAGAAGGCCTTACCCTGAAACATAATACAAGCCTTTGGAAACTATTTTTGTGGTTTTTAAAATTGAAATAATTATTCGTTCTAGGCTCTATTGGATTATGGGTTTTGTAAATCTTAAAGGTTAAATTTCTCAGAGAATGAACAATGTGGTGTCTGCCCCCACTTGGGTTGTAGTTTCCTCTCTGGATCTCATTTTCCTTACTGAATGTAATGATAGTGATCGTTGAATGGAGAAACTTTATAGATGTGTTGACATGGACATATAACCTGGTCAGATTTCAGTGTTGATGTTCAGAGATCATGTAGACTGGAGAGTTACAGCTCTCTGACACCAATTTAATTGCCATGGCTTCATCCTATGGAATCCTGGTAGCACCAGAACTCTGTGAAACCACAGACTCCAGAATTCCATAGCATTGAGCATGGATACAGACTCAAAATCTCTACATCTGGCTAGCATGGTTGCCCGATGCAGAGATATAGTCTTGAAGTTATAAATTATTACTTGTTGACTATTTTTCCCATTACCTGTTAGATTTCACCTTTCTCATTTCTTATGGTGACTTCCTTTTTATATGTACTTTTCTTTATAAACTTTTTAATTACCATGTTTGGAATTCCTGGCTGGTGTTGTGTGCAAAGTGACTTCTGGCTGGAGTGCAACTACAACTCTGGAGACTCCAGTTTGAATTCCTATTTGGCCATAGAAAGCAATTGGATGGGTGTGGGCAGTCACACTCTCTCAGAGTCAGAGGAAAGCAAAGACAAACCTAAACTGAATAAATCTGCCAAGATCACCATATGATAGGTTCACCTGAGGGTTGTCATAAGTCAGAAATGACTTGAAGGCCTATAACCAACAATGGCTGGGAAGCATCACATGACCTTTACCATGCAGATCACAAACATGTGGTGTTGACTCTAGTCTAACAACAACAACAACAACAACAACAACAAAAACAACACTTTATTTATATTCTGTCCTTCTCACTCCGAAGGGGACTTTGGGCGGATCACAGTACACATACATGGCAAACATTCAATGCCGCTTTGTATAGACAAGACAGAACAGAAGGAGATGGTTTGTTTTGACTCAGTATCCAGCTGTTTTTGGGATGTATTTTCAGTGTGACTAAGCCACATTGATAATATCATACCACATATGAACTCAGTTTAGATTACATCTCAACATTCTTACAACATGCTAGGATTCTCTGGTAAAACCTTATCTATTTCTTGGATTTAGAATACTCAAAAACTATTTAAAACCCACCTGTGCACTTTGACGTGTGGAGAGGAGGAAGAGTAATACGCCTGACTTATACTCTCACCTAGATATGCTAAACCTTGTCTAGAGACTGGAACTAACTTCAGCCTGCTGGTTGTTGCACATGTCATCTTTTAAATAAAGTTTTAGCTATTGTTTTAGTTGCTTTTATTTAGTGTTAAATTTATATTAATTGTTATATCCATATAAGTTCTTACTGTTGGCTACTTTGTCTGTTATTAAGTTTAGCATTAGATTGCTTTTATATTGTTTAATATGGTTTGTCCTGATGTAATTTGTTTGAATTGGGTTTTTTTTCCTTTTTGGCATTTAATGTTTGCCATACATTTTGGAAACAATCCGGGCACCCCTTGGGGAGATAGGACAGTCAACAAATAAAGTGATGATGATGATGATGATGATGATGATTGGACTGAGAGCTATTAAGGGTATAATATCCTTTCATAGTGTGACATCCTTCAGGTTGTTTTAACTGCAATCCACATGATTCCTAGAGAGTATAGTTAAGAATAATGTGAGTTGACGTCAATATCTTTTGAAGGTTGCCCCACTGGAAAAGACGACTCTATTACATTCTTCTAGGGCGGAAAATCAGTATAAGGCTACAGGTGTACATTGTTACTCTGAAAAAAATATGGATCTCCCCCTCCCCCCCATATCCCCAAGCAGTCTAGTTCTTCCAATGTTCATTCTTCTTCTCTTTTAAAAAAAAGTCCATGATGATTTCTTATTCTTAACCCTTTGTATTTTGACATTTCTATGAGAAATAAAACAAGATGAATCCCTGATCAGTATCAAATATTAAATGATATTTCTTGTATAGCTAAATTTGTTTCTGATTTAACATTTTCAAATTAAACCAAGTTGGGAAACTGAGGTCACAATGCTGGGTCCTGGCCCGGCCCCTTAAGCACACACACAGAGACAATGATCAATTAACTATTTATTGAATAATGAAAACAGGTGAAAAGGTAAATTGTCCAATTAAGAATTGGCAAAAAGTCCAAAGTGAAAACACGTGAAGTTCAAAAGGCAAAAAGCATGAAACCAAAAAGCAAGGTAATCGTAGGAACAAGGCAAGGCAAAGTCCGTGAAAATACAAGGTCCGTGGCAAGGTACTTGACAAAGCAGCCAAACTATGGCTTCCAGAAACTCGGTCCCTTCACTCCCTTCAGATCAGAAGTGGCCGACCAACTGAGGGACTGTTCCCAGGAACGTGTACTTAATCCCCCCCTTTGGGAACCCAACGCCTCTCTAGGTTTCATTTCCATTCTCTGCGATGGGCCTCAATGCTTCGTCTACGATCAAAACATTCCCCAGGCCAGTCTGCAGCTGGCTCACTATCTCCCTGGGAACTTTCCTCCCCTCCGGTTTCCATCAACTCATCCTCCGCAGGTTCCCAGATGCATTCTTGGGAACCGTACCCCCCCCCCGGCCTTTCATAACTATCAGAATCTGGGTCATCTTGACCTTCACCGTCCAAATAAGCCTCAGGCCAGGTGTCATCCCACTGTAAACTATCAGTTGGAGATGCAGGCCCCCAAGCCCCATCATCCTCCTCACCTGAGTCTATAGCAAGTGGGTCTAAAGCAATCGGCACCCCTGGAGCAGGTCCCTGCGGGGCGGGCCCCTGGCCCCCCGGCTGGAATGGAGGCTGGGTTGCTACAACTGAACTCTTTCAGTTAATCTATATTTAGGAATAGTGTTTTGGAAGTCCCCAAAGAGCCAGAGGTGTATATAGTGAAGGTCGAGAAGTGTGTCTTATCTTCCAACAACAACAGGTTGCAAAGCTCAAAAATCTGTATGGCACATTAGAGTGAATTATCTTTCTTTTCCTTCCCTGCCCACCAGTAGCTATAATTTGTATTGCAAAAACGGGTAATGAAAATGCTGACTAATTTAAATAGAGTTTACATTCCTTACAGACATTAAAGCTGTTTGTTAAACTTTGTAATTACTATGCAAATCAAGTGCCATTTTTTAAAAAATTGTAGTAAAGTGAATAAATAGGGCAGGGGAAAATTCAGTTTGAAATACAGACCAATGTGTTTGTAGGGGAGACAGGACTTTTTAATGTATAAGTTCCCCTTTCCCCTTTCCCCTAACCCCCTATGTCCCCATTCCTCCAGTTCAATGGATACTTATTAAATGTATTCCCTTTTGGTCTGTCACTTTAAGAGCTCTAAAATAATGAACACATTATGCAAACGTTAAGAAAATGATGCATTGCATGCACCAGAATATTTAGAGTGCTTTATTAGAAAATATTGTCCTTATAATGTATGAGGTTTAAGTTGCTTTTTTGCCATAGTAATATATCTTCTAAACAAACTTTGTAAATAAGAAGTATTTTCCACAAGACATAATAAGAATCATGCAGGACATGAGTAGAACTGCATCCTTCTTGTCACGCTTCCTTGCAAACAATATTACAGATACATCTACACAGACACTTTATCTTGAAGGTGGGTGGGGAACAAAACATCGGCTTGGTAGTAGCATGACATAAATTACCGATGTGTAGTGATGTGGTCTTGAACTACGTTAGCAAATGTTGTGTATTGCTCTGGAGTGTCCCTGGGATAACTGCAACTTCAGACCCGTGCAAACAGTTGGGCTGGTTCCTCAATAGGCTGCTTACATAGCCATCCTGTATTCCCTGGACTTCGGCAAGGAAATGGGATGGCACTTACTAGTCCTCTTCTGTTTCTGTCATAGTGGCAGGCCGGCCATCAGTGAAGGGAAAGGAGGAGACAGGTTCTTCGTCATCCTCTTTTCCAAATTGCTCTGGTGCCCTGGCCAACATCACTCAGTGCCTAGTGTGTTGAGTGATTTCAACTACCACAAGTATGGTGGTCTTGGAACCCTGATGTGTTCATGTTGGGAAATGAATTATCTGTTTTATGAGTTTTTCAACTTTTTTTCATCAAATGATAGCCTATCCACAAGCTCAGTTCAGATGTTAAGATAAGTCAAACATTTGCAAAAACCCTTACTTTATTGATTAGGAGTAGGATGCTGGGGCATAGAAGTGGGATGCTTCGGCTTGTAGCAGGGAATGCTTAAACAAGCTATGTGATACTTCTCAAGTACTGTGTGACATACTCTCATCGTGTCATGGATAGGAACTCAAGGTCAGCTCTAAACAACAAGCTCAGAAAGTAGAAGTTTCCAAGTTCAGACTGTCACACCAGTATATCCAATCCATAGTAGAGCTAAGAAACATTCTCATCTAAAAATCCAGAGTATTGCTACTTACTGTAAATAAAGCAGAATGAGATACTGAGCTATGCTGTTATTCAGTAATAGTTCAACTACTTAATTACTCCGTATCCACTAAAAAGTGATGTGGAAGCTTCCACTATGATGTATCTATTTGGGTAGTGGTGAATCATAAAATAAGTCGTTGTAAATCTTCTCTCCAATTAGCATGGATTAGTAGATGTTTTCAGTGTTATCCCTGATAGCTACAAATGCATTTAAGGGAAGATGATGTTCATGTTATGTGAGCCCAACACTCAGGTATTATTTCAATCCAGCTCAGTAAGTGTGGCAATGTATTTTTTTCTAACCTGTAGAGGGGCAGAAATTGAGTGGAATACTGTGATGCATAGATGCTTGATTCCCGTTTGTGTAAGTGTTCCTGGTTGATAAGAGAAGCAAAAAGTATATTCACTCTGTCCCTGGTACTGTTGGGGTTTGGTTGCAGGATCTCCTGTGGTTATCAAAATCTGTAGATGCGCAAGACCAATTATATGCAGTGGTATAGTGAGATTATATCTTTTATATAAAATAGCAAAAATAATATTTTCTTTTTAGATTAAAAATGTTTTCAAGCTATGAATGGTTGAGTCTGTGGATACAGACACTGCAGATGGAGAGGGCCAGATGTAATACCTTCTGGTATCCAAATGAGGTTTACTATGTTGCTTGTAATGTACAGTATATGCTTAATTAGCTCCAAGTCATAAGTCACCATTTTGTCTTTTGCTTCAGTGCTACAGCTCATAAAACCTGCCGGCACCAAGGAGATTCTGAATGGGGATTCTAAGGTGATTGCTACTAATCACCCATTACCCTCAACATAGTGTAGGCGAGTGGTTCCCAGCCTTTGGTCCTCCAGGTGTTTTGGACTTCAGCTCCCACAACTTAACAGCTGGTAAATTGATTGGGATTTCTGGGAGTTGAAGTCCAAAACAAGTGGACGATCAAAGGTTGGGAACCACTGGTCTAGATAGTACACTGCCCAGTTGCCTTGATGCCTGGGGATATTTTTCTCCAGCAGTTGAACGTCTACTGCCATTTCTAAACCAATTTGTTCACATTCATCAGAGTAAATTGCTCTGTGGTGCTGTTGCTGAGTTCCTGGCTGGATTATTCTAAATTCCAATCTTTTCTTGAAAAAAAAAATCCTAATAGTTTACCAATTCAAATTCTTTGGCACATTGCTCAGAGGAGAACAATGCCAATATTGATACAAGATTAAACACATTGATAGCTCATGGCGCTCCATGATTCAGAGGGAGAAGAAGACCCTGAAGTTAGAATATGTAAAAATAAACATCATTTTTAAAAAAAAGTATTTTGAAGTACATATTTCAACTGTGTTCAACAGGATTGTGATTTCAGATTTGCAGATGTACAACCAAGGCATATATAATAATAATAATAATAATAATAATAATACTTTATTACTTGTGAGTCGCCCTCCACCAATGGTGCTCCAGGTGACTTACATCCTTTAAAAACACAGATACATCAATTAAAACAGCAGATATGAGCCGTAAAAGGCTCTGCCATCCATCCAGTTCAGTCCCCGAAAGCCTGGCGGAAGAGCCAGGTTTTCAGGCCAGCCAGAAATCTGGCCGGGGCCAGTGTGGCCCTGAGCGCAGGCGGGAGCGAGTTCCAGATCGTAGGGGCCGCCACCGAGAAGGCTCTTCTACGGGTCTCTGTCAGCCGGGCCTCTCTCACCCCAGGGACAGCTAACCGGACGCCGTTTATTACGCGTGCGGGTCTTTCGCAGCGTTGGTCCGTCAGCTGATCGCCCAGGTAGGCTGGTCCCATTTTTTGCCGAGCTTTGAAGGTTATCACCATGAGTTTGTAGATCGCTCTAAGCTCAATGGGTAACCAGTGAAGATCTTTTAAAATTGGTGAAATATGGCTCCTGGCCGATACCCCGGAGATGAGTCTGGCCGCTGCATTCTGGATGAGTCTCAACCTCCGAGTCGTGGCCAACGGTAGGCCCACATACAAGGCGTTGCAGTAGTCAAGATGGGAGACCACAGTGGCGTGAATCACCATCCTCAGCGCCTCTGGTGGTAGATAGGGGGCCAACCGTCGGGCCCTACGGAGGTGGAAGAAGGCACCCTTAGCAGCGGCCTGGATCTGAGCCTCCATCGTCAGTTTCTCGTCCAAGAGTACTCCTAAGCTCTTTACCGCCGGGGCTACGGACAAGGGCTCGCCCTCAAGGGTGGTAGTGGAGAGTGGGGGTCGGGTCGGCCGGGCCAGAGGATCTCCGTTTTCGCTGGGTTGATCTTTAGCCTGTGTGCTCTGAGCCAGCTTGTGACCGCCTTCAGCCCCGGCTAAAGCTTTCGGGTACCGACAGCACCCCTGGGTCGAGCTTCAGCAGCAGCTGCGTGTCATCGGCATATTGATAACAGTTGAAACCGTAGCTTCTAGCGATACTGGCCAGGGGCTGGACGTAGATGTAAAAATTGGTTCAAGCCAATTTTTTTCCGTCATCCTTCAAAGAACTTAGAATTCTCTTCCAGTCATGTTATTCTCAGAACAAACTTGTTAGATAGATCAGCCAGATAATTTAAGAGGGAGAAGGCAAAATAAAGACTAGTCCAAGGTCACCAATGAGTTTGGTAGATAAATAGGAATTTGAACCTTAATTTTCATCCAGTTCTGCACATCACTAGCTCAGGTATGACTTGAGTGAGATAGCAAATTTGGTACTAGATTTGATTAAGACATTGAAAGGGCAATTCAAAGTGCTGAATGATATCCCCAAATTTGATTCAGCACCTTGATTAGCTCCTTCAAAGTTTATTTTAGAGACACCACACCATAAGTATAGGAACCAGTGCTTTTGATTGCTGACTCTTCATCATCATTAACCACATTTTCCATTTTAGCTCCATGTGCTGATCTTCTCACTATCACTGTTTCCTCTAGTTGGACAAGATGAGCAGAATATCTTAAAGCTAGCTTCTGGATACAAAAAGCAGTATTTTTTCCATTGTAGACAGACACCTGATTTTATATTCAGTGGCAACATGGATAGCAACTATTGAGGAAAAACAGTGGGAAAGGACTATTATATTTCTGTTCCACTTCTACAGACAGATAACATAACAATTCATGCAATAGCCAATACAATCATTTTGTTACTTATAATAATTTCCAGAGCAGCTGGATATGCTCCTTAACAAGAGTTACAATAAGCCTGAGGCATTGTCTCCGACTACATTTCATAAACATGCTGTATGGCAAACAAGTGTGAGCTAAATGACTCTTAGAACCAGGATAGGCTGTCATGAAGTTACATCTTTGCACAGCTTGATCTTTCTTCAGTGGTAAAGTTAGGACTCCACTAATGAGCTTAATGGAAGCCAAGAGAAGATGCGGTTAGCGGGTAAGCAAAAAAAAGAAGAGATAACTGTGCTGCAGTGGTACCATTGTGTATTTGCACTAATCTGTGTTCAAATATGTTCATCACAAACTCTGTAAATGGCAAAGGCACTCCTGAGCATCCAATACTGTTAGAGCCTTGTACATCTAGTACTGTGTGGCTAAAGACTTACACAAGTAATACAATGGCCAGCAGTTTTCATAAGTAGTACAATTCATCCCACATCTGCATTTTTGGTCATATTATTTTATTATTTACTTATTTATTTATTTCGATTTTTGACCACCACTCCCAGAGGCTCGGGGCAGTTTACATACAAGATAGAAAGAATAAAACATTATTTAGCAACAAGAAATTATTTAAAAGATGTAAAAGCTCACAACATTAATCAAAAGCCTGCCTAAATAGATGAATCTTGCATGCTCTGCGGAAGGAATACAGATTGTGCAGAGCACGAGTCTCAGATGGAAGGGCGTTCCACAACACCGGGGCGATGATTGAAAACACCCTTCGCCGAGTTGTCATCAGGCAAAATGATCTTAGGCTGGGGATATCCAGGAGGTTTTGGTCCTCTGATCGTAGTGATCTCGGGGGGTTATATGGAACTTAGTTACACTGGCCCCAGACCATGTAAGGCCTTGAAAGTAAGAACTAACACCTTGAAAGTGGTCCGGAATTCGATTGGTAACCAGTGCAGATCCCGGAGTATTGGTGTTATATGACAACTCGCAGGCTCCCCTGCAAGAAGTCGGGCCACAGCATTCTGCACTAGTCTAAGTTATCAAGGTTTTCCCTGAAGAAGGGGTTGCAGAAGAACACAGTCTTTTCTTTGATAACTTAGTTCATTTGCGGAACCACTTTGCAGTTATTACATGCTCAGTGACAATCAATCAGTTCTTTTCCCCTTCAGAAAAGCATTGCATGTTGCAGTCCCAACTTAAAGATATAGGACTGATATATAGGACACAATTCAATGCTAATGAAGTTGCTTCTATTGGTGGATCTGTGGTGGTGGAGATTTGATTTCACCAATCTGGTGTCCACCCTCAAAATCTGTAATAGACTGGGAAGCTGTCCAGACTCTGAGCAATTTCCTGGTTGCTATGGAGGGCTTCAGAGGCTAATAAAGGGAAAGAATCACCTTGCACCAATGGACATCTGTTGGTGTATCATTGCGTTTAGACAGTTTTTTAATCTCTTGACAATTTTGTCATAATTGTTTGGTCATAATAAGAATGGAGGTAGCTTTACTGATATATTTCATGATTAAGTTTAGCAATCAAGGTTCCCAAACATGACCCAAATTATAATAATCCTCTTCCAAACTTCCTTATACCTATTGTTGGCCAATTCATTAATTCAGTGTGCAATTCTGCAGGGGAAAATGATCTCACTCTAACCTTTATATTACTTTTTCTATTTTGTGTTAATTTTATTTCATGAACAAGGAGGCAAGGAGGATGAGAAATGTTATTATTTTAATTATTATCAGAGAGGCTTGTCAGCACAGAGTTCAACGATTATTTTATTCCCCCTAGAGTTCATTTGCTTAAATACATGGAAAGGAATTCAGAGGAGGAAAATGCCATTAAACTATACTTCACAGTTTATTACTAGGAAGAAATCAACCAGCGAAAACACACCATATAAAAACAGAAAAATAGACACACAGAGAAAGAATGAGAGAATTGTTGAGTGCCTTCAAGACATTTTTGACTTAAGGCATCTCAAAAGTATCATGTAGTTTTCTTGACCAGATTTGTTCAGAGGGGGTTTCTCATTGCTATCTCCTGAGGCTGAGAGAATGTGACTTGTTTAAGGTCACACAATAGGTCTCCATGGCTGAGAGGGCACTTGAACCATAGTATATCAGAGTCCTGGTCCAACACTCAAATCACTATATTATGTTGGCTCTCTGTATAGTATAAATATGAGAACTATTGCCATATGTTTTGCTTTGCAATTACACTTAGTTAGGAATAGAGATTAGAATAAATAGCTCATCATACAGTACTAGCACTGTATGGATAGCCATGAAGCTTTTCAAACAGATTTTTTTTACAAACAGAAAAAAACCCCATTGGCGATGTTTTTCTGCATTAATTTATCATGGAAGATCGCAAATAGGGGCTTTTCTTCCACACACTTCATAGTATTCACTTGTATTTCCATTAAAGATCACCTGGGATCCAGTCCTATGGGCTCCGGTATCTGCATTATAATGCCTTACGTCAATATTGCTTCAATATAGTATTATTAGTTGCCACTAGCTATAGATTCTGAGAAGGTGGTACTGAGTGGCCAATGATTAGAATACATTTGGTTACCCATTTGTTTGGCCAGAATAACTTACAGCAAGGTTGGGAATTTCTTACATTTCTCATATTTGCCAATGCTGCCTACTGCTCCTTGGATTTATAGTTCAACAACATCCGGAGGGTTAAATGATTCAATCCCTGTCTTCATTATTACCTCTTCCTGAACCAGATTGCTCACTACTGGGCATCTGATGGGACACCCTTCTTTGTGTTTTAGTTATGATGGAAACATGACATATCGTATCATAGAATCATCTGTTGGAACAGACCACAAGGGAAAACTAGTCCAATCTCCTGCCATGCCAGAATATGCAGTGAAAGCACTCTAAAGCAATGGCCATTGTGAGGACTCACCCATTTTATGCTAGGCCGAGACCAGCATGGCAGTTTGGCATCTATGGAAAACAGGATAGCCAAGAAAGGGGGAGTGGCTTGGATCCTTCTCAGGGAGTGTGTGAGAGAGAGAGCTGCCTGGGAGTGGCTCAGAGCTGAAGGGAGGAGCCGAGCTGCTTGAGAGGAAAATAAGTGTAGCTTATTCAGCAGTCGGTTGTCAGAGCTGTAAGAGAAAGCAGTCAGAGAAGACAGTTGTCTTGTAAACTGACAGGAAAAGTTCTGTGTGAGAGCTGACAGGTAGTCACAGGCTTTTGGAATCTCTAGGGTTAGGGAATTAGCTCACATCTCTGGAGAAGCAAGCTATAGGAAAACTCTATCCTAGAGTTAGCAGCTAGGGTGCTTCTGGAAGACTGAGTGTTTAGCTCAGGGAACTAACTAGGTTAGTTAGTTGAAGACTACTCACGTCTAGTTTTAATATTAGAGTGAGGGAGTTTAGAGAGACAAGTTTCGAACTGTCTAGTTTTGTAACTAAGTTCTAAGAAACCAATCTTAAGTAACCAATACGCTCTAGTACCATTTTTATATAACCGTTAGGCATTTGTGCCTCTCAAGATCTGTTTGTTAACTTAAATGAGCATAAATGTTAACTTCTTCATTCCCAATTATTCAATAGCTTTAGTCTGTTTGAAAATAACAAGTTCGATCATATAAGAATTCATCAAACTTCAGAGAGAATTGAGATAAGCACATTCTTGTTTGGGAATGTGCTTATATTAGTAGTAAGAAGCTTAGGTTCACCCAGCTGGGCAAGAGTTGTGTCCTCATATACCTATAGCACCCTGGAGGTATATCTAGGTGAACTTTCATTTCATTAATAAAACATAATGAGAGGAAAGGGACTGTGTCAGTAGTAAAACTAGAAAGTTTTACGAGAGATGTGATCCATCTGTTTCATTTCAGAGTAGCAGGATGATTTTAAAGGTTCAAGAGCAAAAACAATTCAGGAATGCATATTTTGCTCATCTGATGCAAATGCATTCCTCAAGATGGGTCCAACAATTACAATGGTCTCTGGATAGAAAGAAAATGGAAAAATCAATATTAAATTGAGATAGGCTTAGCAAATTGAAAACAATATTTATGATAGGAAACAATGCTTATAGGGGGAAATGTGTCTGAACACAAAAGTCATCATTAAATTACAATAATATGGCAGAGAATATGGACAAAAGAACCTCATGTGTCAAAGTACTGATAATGTTCCAAAGAGAAGGTTTATCAGATTTTCAGATGAAAAATGAAATGTGGAAATATAGGTGACACCTGTTCTGAAAACATTGTATAGAAATAGGCTCAAGGAATCTTAGACCACAAGGCACACATGTGTCAGTGGTCTGATCTGGTAACCAAAAAAGCCATTTGCAATTCTAGGCTGCATCATAAAGATTACAGTGTCCATACTGAGAGACGTTTTGATTCAATTTCACTTGATAATGTGTCCATAGTTCAAAAAGGATATTGATAAGCTGTGTTGTGTCCTGAGAAAAATGACCAAAAACATAAAAGCTCAGGAAGCCAATCCTCATGAGGAACACATTGGGGACTTAGGTATGCTTAGCTTAGAAAAGAGAAAGCTGAACGGTAACATGATAGCCATTTTAAAATGTTTTAAGGGATGTTTGTAGAAAATAGGGCAAGCCAGTTTACTATAGGCCCAGAGATCAGAACACAAATCAATGGATTTAAATTACAAGAAAAGGCTCAAACATTAAGAAGAATACCTTAATGTTTAAGAAGAGCAGTTTGACAAAGAATAGAGAAAACAGAACATTTTCTTCCTTTGGAGAATTTTAACAGAGGTTGTATGGCTGTGACGACCTGGGCTATAAAACTTGTGGGTTTTAACCACTAGGAACGCTGCCACCAACCTAAAAATACTTTTAGGATTTCTTTTAAAAATAATAGTTAAGTTAGGCTCCAAATCTTAAAAGAAACTGTGAGATTTGCTGAGGTAAAATCTTTTCCCCCTTTGACTGGGACGGTGGGAAGGCTGGAACTGGCACACACTGAGGTAATGACACACACTGAAAGCTTTCTTGTAAAGTTAACAAAAATGATGTTTATTAAAGGTTTGTTCCAGTTGGGATTGACAATTGGATTGAGGCCAGTAGATTTAATATATTGTTGTGTTATTTTTCCTAGAAAAAAGTCTGCAGTAGTAATCATGGTTTGGTGGTTTAAGTGTTGGACTATGACTCTAGGGACTGTGGGTTGAATTCTTGCTCAGCCATGAAGCCCACTGGTTGACCTTGGGCAAGTCACACACTCTCTGCTTCAGATGAAAGTAATTTCAAATCTCTTCAGAATAACTCTTGGCATGAAAACCCTGCAATAGGTTCACTTTAGGATTGTCAAAGATTGGAAACAACTTGAAGGCACACAACAAAAACAAGGACTACTGCTACTACTACTACTACTACTACTACTAATAATAATATACAGTACCACAAAGTAATTTAGCATCTTTTAACCATATGTGTCATATAGTGAATCTAGATTTTTTTTATTTGTGAAGAGCAAAGATATATTTCTTAACAAGCAAGCAATCCTAGTTCTCATTCTCTCCTCCCTCCACCTTATATGCATATAATAATTTATCGCCTCCAATTATCCTAGTTTAATGTATTGTCAAAGGCTTTCATGGCCAGAACCACTGGGTTGTTATAAGTTTTTTGGGCTGTATGGCCATGTTCCAGAAGCATTTCCTCCTGACATTTCGCCTGCATCTATGGCAGGCACCTTCAGAGGTTGTGAGGTCAAGCAGACCATTGCCAATCCCTTTGGTCTCCCAGCCTTGAAATTTCTCCCTTGTCATTGTTGTCTATTCATCCGTTGTCATAGAGAGAGGTAGCACTGAGAAAAGTAAGTATTAGGAGCAAAATTCCTTGATATGTGGATTGGGCCTGGGCAAAACTTGAGATGAGGAACAATGGAATGGTAATTTAGTGAAGACACGGTGTCTGATTCTTGGAAGGGATCTTTTTCTTATAATATTTTCACTTGCCCAATATCCTTATAAGATGGCATGGTTGAACACCCCTCTAATTCACTCCAAAATGCTTGGGTCCCCCCCCCCCAAGCATTTGATTCTAACACTGAGAAGATTCCAAGCCCTTACTATTACCTTGACACCACTCTGACTTGCCTCTTAGGCAGAAGCACTTACAGAACAGAAGGTGGCAGGTCAGGATGATTTCACACTCACATTTAATTCTTTTATGTTCCTTAATCCACCCATCAGTGTACTGTATTCAAGATGTGGAAGCTGGGAAGGAGAGGAGCCTGACAAACTCCTGTTGATGACATGTACTGGTGTGTCCTGGCATTACTTAGGGAAGAAGAAAGTAGCACTACCACCTTGCACAATGCTCCCTCCCATGGAAGGCAGCTTCATGCACCAAAACATGTCCTCACAGTTCAGGAAAATGAAATCCAGGTGAAAGCAGTTGGAAGAAGACAACATCCATTACCTTCTTGAACTTCAGCTAGTTCGTGGAAAGGTTTAGGCTCTACTAGTATGATGTAGCATTTCCCCTCCCCTCTGATTTCATTTACAGTGGTGGTGGTGGTGGTGGGGAGATGCCCACTCATGTCTTGGTTTTTATACGATCATTTCTGAAACAGATTTTGAAGAAGTTCATCTCGCTCTATGTATGCCTAGCCTACTCTAGGTACAGTTACACATGCCACTTAATTTGAGGCTGGTTTGGAGTAGCAATACTCAAGAAAGGCTTTGGGGGCAGTGACAATGGCAGAGGGGTAAAGTCCAAGCTGTTCAGGGGGTGAAGCTGCTTTGGGAAACCTGGTCGATCACCTTATTTTTGATATCCCCTTTGCTGCTGCTCGACTACCACAGAGCTCTGAAGAATTCCTGGCCATCACCGGGTGCCTTTGCTAACATCAGACCACGTGACCAGAGAGAAGAAAGGGGTGATACAATTTAGAGTAGGTCCATCTGTCCATACTCACCACAAAGTATGGGGCTATCTTGCAGTTTGTTTGAAACTCTGTAGCATTTCCCCAATGTCTTGTAATGTGGGATAAAACTGGGTTAACATTGTTTGGACATTCCAGCGACTTCTGTTATGATGTAGGATTTGGAGCCAGTGTACACAAGGCACAGTGTACATCATCCTCAGTGTACACCATCATCCTCACGTCAGCATAGGCAAATCTGTGCTTAAATCCATTCAGCAGTTCACCTACCTGGGAAGCATAATCTCTTCAGATGCCAAGATTGACAAAGAGATAGATCACAGATTATCAAAGGCATATAGTGCATTTGGAAGGCTTCACAAAAGAGTCTGGAGCAACAAGCACTTGAGGCAAAGCACCAAAATCAGTGTGTACAGAGCTATCGTACTGTCTATTCTTCTCTATGGGTCTGAAACATGGGTCACGTATCGCCAACACCTACGACTCCTTGAACACTTTCAACTCTGTCTTTGCACAATCCTAAATATACACTGGACCGACTATGTGACAAATGTTGCTGTCCTTGAGCAAGCAGGGATCACCAGCATTGAGGCCATGCTATTGAGAACACAGCTGCACTAGGCAGGGCACGTCTCTAGGATGGAGGACCACCGCCTCCCAAAGATACTACTCTATGGTGAACTCGCCACGGGTCAGCGCAAAAGAAGCGCCCCCAAAAAGAGATATAAGGACTCCCTGAAACAACATCTCAGGCTCGGCCACCAACAATGGTCCACCCTGGCCTCACATCGGGAGGCATGGAGATGCACTATCCACAATGCTGTGGCCTCTTTTGAGATGGCACGCCGAATGGGTCTCGAAGAGAAACAACAATGCAGAAAGAACCACAACTTGGAAACAACATCACCCAAGGAGACTTTCTGCTGTGCTTTCTGCAACCGAACTTGCCTATCTCAGATTAGCCATTTTAGTCATCAACGCGCTTGTAAAAAGTGTGGGATGAGTCCTTCCTAAGAATCTTCGTTCGCGAAGTAATGCCGAGAGACACAAGGCTTGGTGTATTTTTCATGATGGTGATGATATACAAAGGGATCTTGTAGAACCTTAGAGACTACCTAAGAGAACAAAGTTGGCACCATAAGCTTTCATAGCCCAATCTACTTTCTCAGATGTATGGAGTGAAGTGCTGGATGATGATAGCAATACAAACTCCACCTGAGTTATTTATTCCCTAAAGTACTATTTTAAGCTCTACAATTCTGAATTACTGCTTTTCTCCATGTTGCTTGCTTTTCACCTGCACAAACAGATAACCATGAGTTCAGCTGCAGCATTCTTTATTTTCTTTAGCATTTAATTAACATTCCCTTTAGGTTTGTTAATTGGTAGGTCATACTTTTGTTGAAACAAGCCTCTTTAACATCCTAATCATAAAGGTCATTTAAGAAAACACAGTGATAGTCTGCCAGCAGATACTGTCAAAAGCAGATAGCATGGTTCAAATAATATGGGATTTAAATGTTCATGAACTACATAACAATGGTTATACAAACTCAGTGGCCCTGATATAATCAGAAGGATGCAATGGCAAAATCAGGACCTTTGTGGGGGGCACAGGGGTAGTATTTCCAATATTTTTAAGCCATGGATTGAATCTGTGGATGCAAAATCCATGTGCATGCGGACTTTCTGTATTTTCTTTTATTTACTTAAATCTAAAGCTAATAAATTTCACTGGATGACATAAAGGGAAGATTCAGAGATAATCATAAGACCAGAATAAACCAGAACCATACTGTAGGTAAAATATATTGAGCCAAGGAGAAATGTTTAGAAGCAGAAGTTATTAAGCTCTTTCCACCCCTCCGTCTCTCCTCTTCATCCTCCTTCCTTTTCCTCTTCTTTGTTGAGAATCCCAAGGGAAAATGGATCAAGTATTTTCAGAGCAATCCTCCCAAATTTTCTTACAAAAAAACAATGTTATGAGGAATTTTGTCTCTGCTTTATCTTCAGCTGATGGTAGTGTTTGCTACCCTTTAAAGTTTCCAACTGTACAACATGTTTTTTGAGACAGGGGTGCATCCATACTTCTAGAAGGGGAATTTTAGTTTTAGCTTTCTCTGTCTAAGTGTGCAAGTGCCCCACTAAACTGCAAACCACATGATTCCATAGCATGGAGCTATGGTAGCCAAACTGGTGTCAAACTGCATTAATTCTATAGGGTAGATATACCCACAGAGGTCAGAAGTGTCCACAGTTTACAAGTACTACCCATACAATGTTTTAACGTTTCTGCCATTTGCCGAAACTACATGATAAAGCCAGGTGTTCCTTGGCTATAAAAGCAAACATACATAGAACTAGCTAATAACCTTGTTCTTAATACCTTTATTAGCATTCAGCATGAAAGCTCCATTGAAAATAACTCTGATAGGCTAAGTAATCTTTGGTGATAAGGTAGCATGGAACAAACAGATCTGAAATGATGTTTATTTTATGTTCACAATAATTTAACACCTGGCCTCAGCAAGTTCAAGGGTGTTTTCTTTACAGAGCAATTTTGCAACAGATGCAGAACTCTCTAAAAGACATAAAGGATATATGAAAAAGAAGAATAGGGCATACACTCAGAAGTGTGTAAAGTTTTCAACTTAACCCTTTTTAAGGGCTATCTCAGCCCTTTTGCTGATTCTTTGTTGTATGAGAAATGCAAGATTGTCCATGAACAGGAATAGGATGAATATCTGGATATTAGTGCTGTGCAAAAGTATCATTACTCATCCTAATTCGTATGAAATCCGTTAAATTCGTACTTTCAATACAATATCCAACCTACCCAATACTTTTTCATACTTTCAATACAATATCCAACATGTGGGCATGGCTCGTGCCAAAAACATAAGAATCAAAACTTACCCAATACTTTTTCGCTTGATTTTTGTAAACCTCAGAAGCCTCCCAAAATCGGTTTCTCCTCAAAGGAGCTTGTTTCCAGACTCTTGATCATTTTAGTCACCGTTCTCTTGACACACTCCAGCTTGTCAACATCTCCCTGAAATTGTGGTGCCCAGAATTGGACACAGTATTCCAGGTGTGGTCTGACCAAGGCAGAATGGAGAGGTAGCATGACTTCCTTGGATCTATACTCCTATTTCTACAAATCAAATTCCCATTGACTTTTTACGTTGCCACATGACATTGTTGGCTCATATTTAAATTGTTGTCCATGAAGACTTCCAGATCTTTTTCACATGTACTGCTATCGAGCCAGGCATCCCCATTCTGTATCTTTGCATTTCATTTTTTTTGCTTAAGCAGAATATCTTGCATTTGTCTCTGTTGAACTTCATTTTTGTTAGTTCTGGTCCATCTCTCTAATCTGTTAAGATCATTTTGAATTCTGCTGCTGCCTTCTGGAGTATTGGCTATCCCTCTTAATTTGGTGTCATTTGAAAACTTGATGATCATGCCTTCTAACCCTTCATCTAATCCAGTGCTGTCCAACTTCTGCCGACCCAAGGGCCGGACTTTCTGGGGGCCGATCACCTGGGGGCCGAGTAGCCATGCCCCCGGCCATACGGCTCCACCCCCTCTCCCAAAGCATCACAATAGCCTTGGAAGCGGGTGATTTTGCCCACTTCCGAGGCTGTTGTGACGCTTTGGGAGAGAAGGAGGAGCCACGGGGAGTCTTCCGCGGCTCCGCCCCCTTGCACAAAGCATCACAACAGCTGTTGTGACACTTTGGGGGAGAGGGCAAAGCCGCGAGGAAGCTTCCGCGGCTCTGCCCCCTCGCCCGCAGGCCTGGATGGCTCGCGGGGGAAGCGACGCCGGTTGTCGCTTCCCCGTGCGAGCCATCTAGGCTTGCAGGAGGGTTTTTTGCCCGGCTCTCCTGTCCCTCTGGTGAGAGGGACGTGAGAGCCGCTTAAAACTCTCCCGCCGCAGGCCTGGATGGCTCGCGGGGAAGCGAGAACCGGGCGCCGCTTCCCCGCGAGCCATCCAGGCTTGCGGGAGGATTTTAAGCCTGGCTGTTGTGTCCCTCTGACCTGGTCAGAGGGATGCGAGAGCCAGACGAAAACTCTCCCGCAGGCCTCCCTGGAAGGCCTGCCGCCTCTCTCCTTCCCGCCCTTCCCAGCGCCGCCGGTGTCCCAATCGCTGCGGCGCCGGGGAAGGAGGAGGGATGATCATCCTCCTTCCCGCGCCATCGGGACACCAGCGGCGCCGGGAAGGAGGAGGAGGAGGAAGGGAGGATTCCTCCTCCCTCCCTTCCCGCCGCTGCAAACCGGATCGCAGCGGCAGGGTGGAGAGAGGGATGGAAGGGGCAAGGCAAGGAGGAGGAGGGAGCTGGCTCCCTTCCTTCTCCCTGCCCCGCCTCCTTCTCCCCCTCCCTCCCCTGCTGCTGCGAACCGGATCGCAGCGGTGGGCGGAGAGAGAGGGACGGAGGGGCAAGGCAAGGAGGAGGAGGGGAGCTGGCTCCCTTCCTTCTCCTGCCCTCCTCCCCTCCCTCCCTCCCTCCCGCCGCTGCGATCTCGCAGCAGTGGCGTGGAGAGAGGGACGGAGGGAGCGGTGCAGGGAGGAGGAGCTAGCTCTCTTCCTCCTCCCTGCCCTGCTTCCCCCTCCCCCGCCACCATTTTTTAAAAAAATTAGATTTTTTTTAAAAAAATTAAAAATGGCGGGCGGGGGCATAGCGGGGGCCGTGTCCAACAGGCTGGGGGGCCGTGTATGGGTCCCGGGCCGCCAGCTGGACAGCCCTGATCTAATCCATTAATAAAGATGTTGAACAGAACCGGGCCCAGGACGGAATCCTGTGGCACTCCATTCATCATTTCTTTCCAGGATGAAGAGGAAGCATTGGTGAGCACCCACTTGATTTGTTCACTTAACCGTAGTTTTGACATCGAGGTTATAGTCCTCGATGTCTACATTCCAGTGATAGGTTTTGGTGATGCCTATGACATTGTAAGTATGCTGTTGTGCTAAAAGTTAGAGTTTGTCTTATTTATTTCCTATGCTTTGTGTATTAATGTAAAGACATGTATGCCACTGGGACTTTCCCTGAGCTGTTTATTTGAGATTATTGTGCTCTCACTGCTTGGTCTTTGTTGTGTTTATGCAACCCTCTATTTAGCCTCTTGACAGTTCCCTGTGGTTCCCTGTGGATCCCTGTGGATGTGGATAAAGTACTGTCCCCCTTCCCCAGTGGACCTAGCTCTACCTTTTTTTATTTAAAAAAGTTTAATTACACACACCCTCTAAAACAAGTAAAGCTGTCGTGTTTTGTCTGATATCTATCTATCTATCTATTAATAATTAGCCATCTGATTTTGATTCTAATATTCTAATGAAAAAATTGTACACTCTATTGGATATATTCAAAACAGGTAGATTTTTTTTCTTGAATGCCAAGAAACTATGACTACAAAAATACTGGAGTGATAAGCATCTTAGTAGTGTTCAATTAACAATACATATGCCTTGTCGAAGTCTTTCATGGATAGAATCACTGGGTTGCTGTGAATTTTCTGGGCTGTATGGCCATGTTCCAGAAGCATTCTCTCCTGATGTTTTGCCTACATCTATGACAGGCATCCTCAGACATTGAGGGGTCTGTTGGAATCTAGGCAAATGATGTTAATCTGATATTCTACAGATATATAAACCTTACTTGCCTACACACACACACACACACACATACAGACACACACAAACCTGAAGGATGTCTCCTTATATGAGAATATAAATGAGATAAGGAGCTCCTGGCATTGCCGGGAGAGCACGACAGCACGTCCCAGTACTGACAGAAATGAAACCATCCCAGGCAATTCCTAAGTTTATGGAGAACATACAGAGGAACTTCATCCAATGGAAGAGTTATAGTTTAAAAAGAACACATGATACCCTGACTGGCTTTAATGGAAAACACTGTGCTCATTATGCCAGCTGGGTTGATCTACAGCTGGCTAAAAATCTGCTCAGCCAAGGTCATTCCATTGGCAGCATCAAAATACATGTTTTAAATCTGGGGCAAAAAAGTCCCAGGATCTGATAGGTCCACACAGAGACTTGTCAGTTCCAGGAAATGGTCCCCCGCAGTCTTAACGTATTTATTTATTTTAAAACATTTATATTCCGCCCTTCCCACCCCAAAGGGGACTTAAAGTGGAGCACAGCATATATACAGCAAACATTCAATGTCGGGCAAAAATTCATATAAGCATACATACAGTAAACATTAAAAACATTTATCTCAATAATAAAATACACCATTTAAAACCATCTTGATCTTCCTTTGAAGCAGATCAAGATGAAGGGCAGACAAGGGACATCTAGCACATCTTTTTTAAAAATCACTCCATTACGCTCTGGACCTCATATGTGCACATGCAGATACCTTAATGTAATGTGGCTTTCTCTGTGGCAGCGCCATGCCTGTGGATTAATCTACCATCGGAGGTGCGAGCAATTAGCGAGCTGCCTGCTTTCCGGAAAGCTTGCAAGACAATATTGTTCCAGTAGACGTTCAATCCTTAGCCTCTTGGCTATAGCAGAATATTGTTTAAATTGCTTCATATTTTACTGTTTAGCTCTTAACCCAATTCCTCCTGTACTTTAGCTAAACATCGTTAGCGACCCTCACCCACTTTTTAATCCAGTTACTTCTGGGTTTTTAGCGATGTGTAGAAGGGCCCTAGTTTATGTTGCCTGACTTTATGCACCTTTGAATTTGGGCATGAATAATTCTTTAGCAACTTTGGACCTTGATTAGGACTACCTTGAGCCCCACACTAAAAGAAGGATGAGATACACATTAAATAAATACATGGAGTAATAGAGTAACATTTTCTGGTTTGTGCCTTGGACTGCCTGGACCATGTTTCTTCTGCTGAAACTCTGTGTGTGACATGGGACTGCTTTTCCCATATTTTGTTGCTGTGGATTGTAGACTACTTTCCTGGGCAATTGCCAGCACTGAGCAGGGCACACACTTCCTTAGTCTGAAGGTTGCTGAATGCCCTTATTTTTATTCAGTCTAGAAAAATAGGAAGGATACAGGATTGGCATTGAAACAATATTAAGACTTCTAATTATATTGTCAATCAAGCACACAGGGAGGTGAAGTTGTCCTCATATCCTCAGGTGACCTACTTCTGTTTAAATATCCCAACACATTAAATACCAGCAGTAATGCAAAACATCATATGACAGACCAGAACACTAGCAATATTGAAAGTCTGCTGGGACAAGAAAATTACTTTTCCCTGCTAAGATTTATAATGGAAGGTTCCAGAAAGTTTTCTTTTTTCCGTAATGCATTCAGAAATAGTGACACATGTACATACAAATCACAAATCAAGTTTATCCTTTTTTGTGATGTCAGCAGAACATCTCCAGCAGTAATTATTAGCCCATTGCTGTTAGAACAGATTGTATTTTATGTATTAAAATAAAACAGAGGTAAATAATTAATATACACTTCCTGAGCCTATAGTATCTCAAAGTTTAATTTGCTATAGTTCATGTATATAATGAAAGATTAAGCTGGTCCTGCTGAGAGATGCATACAGGGCACTCTAGGAAGGGAATGAAATGTGGCAAATCAAAGTTAACAAATGAAAAATGGGATATATAACCCACCTTCTAATAACTCCCACATTTAATAATGAAAGCCAGTATTTTGGGGAATTGACCATCTTTCTACCTGATACATCTGTTCATAGTTTCAGTTGGAGTGTATTTTTAAGGGCATGGATGTCTACATGGTTTTTTAGAATACTGTGGAATAATAATGCATCTAATAATATCAGTATATAGTGCTTTTCATAATTTTATATAAAAAATGAACAGAATATAAGAAGACAGCAATAAATTGAATCAGAATATTGTTCCAAGCATTGGTCAGACCCCTCGTCCTGTATTACCAGTTTTAACTTACAGATCCTCAGATCACAGGCAGAAATCCTTGGTATTATCTATTTATTTATTTATTTATTTATTTATTTATTCGAACTTGTGAGTCGCCACTCCCGGATGGCTCGGGGCGACTTACAGTGAGTTGAATATTCAACAGAGTAAAAACAGAGTTAAAACACCATAAAACAAAACAGAACAACAGACAGTAAAACGCCTTAAGTACATCAATGTGATATAATGTAATACTATAGTGAGATAGTCCAAATATAATTCAAATACTTCCAGAATTTGGATTCCAAAGTGACCAAGCAAATTCCTATCTGAATTCCACAGGGAAGACATAAAATACAGTCCATCAACCACAACAAAATTTGGTGACTTTTGAATCTTGGGACCTTTTGTGAAAATAGTCATCTGTACAAAAATCCTTAGGTTTTTGTGCAAAATACTTGATTTTGCCCAGAAAAACAATTTTGTAGAGAAAACAGGATATTTTCTGCTTACTGTACTTTTTTAAGCAAAGGGGGGGGGGTTGCATGAAAACAAATAAGACCCCGTTAGAAAAAGGTCATGAACTATTTAAAAAAACTCTCATTATCTTGCCTAGCAAAAGTGAAACATTTGAAATTATTCATTTGTTGTTGCACGAGGGAAATAAATGAAGATTCCTTTCATTCCTAGTGACCTATGACATATTCAGTGAATAAGACAGTCCATATGATAAAATTACCTTGCCACATGTGGGATTAGCAGAGACTGTTAATCCCAGCCTAGCATGGTGTTCCTGCCTAGTGGTCAGAGACAGCCCCCGGGGGTCCCAGCTGCCCCATATCAAGGGGAAGATGGGTGGCCAGATGGGTACGGGTCTGAAGAGGAAGACTTAGAATGGGACCATGGCTGGCTTCAAGGATATGACACTACAGAAGAGAATTTTGATGACTCCATGGAAGTCAGTTCTGAACTGGAAAATGAGAGAGTTAGTGACCTTGATTCCCACGAAAGATTCTTTAATCCCTTGCCAGATGAACAGGATGAAGATTGGGATGTTAGGGAGGATTCAGTTTCCCAAGATCAGAGCTCTGCACCTGGGCCCGCTAATGAGAAGGAATTTGATAGGAGGGCCAGTATCCGTTCTTCTAGTAGAGATTGGGGTGAGAAAAGGGGGGTGCGTTGGACGCACACGAATTTGTTTGCTTTATTAGTTTGTGCCCGGGCTGATCTAGCCAGACGCAAAGCTACGTTTGGTACGAAAGGACCTTAGCCAAGCTTCTTGTTCTCGGAGGCCGCAGGAGCGGCTGGTTTCAAGTTCCACGTTTAAACCGCAAGGGCGGTTTGCCTTGTCTTTTGGACTCTTGGAGTCTCTTGGTTTCAAGCCTTTTGGATTTACAATTTAAGAACTTTTGCTCTATTTTTATAGTTGCTTTGATGGCTTCATTTTTCTCTTGGACTATTCTTCATTTTATTCTAAATAAAATTATATTCATTGCATCTGCCTGGTGTGTGTGATCTAGGGGGAACTGACATCGTTTTGAGGTGCAACAGAGACTAAAGTGTGCAACTCTTACACTAGCATTTCCAGCTGAAGTTTCTTATGTGAATTGTTTGTCATCTGGAGATAGCATAAATAATGAATTTCTTCTTCCTTGTCAAAAGGAGGTCACTAACTATATGTATACTTGAATACAATTTCCTTTTATGAGCTAAGAGGTGATAGAACTCCCTTCACCGAAACCCTCAGAAATGATTGGTGAACTTTGTGCATCACAGATGAACTCATTGCTGAGACATGCAAATAAACCTTTGTCCCCTTGGTAGGATTTGCTGCTTCTCCAAGTATATGCATGAGAAATCTAATTCTCCAGGGAAGTATAGATATGTCTTTCTGTCTCCGTGTGAGTTTTTAGCCAAATTCCCTTTGATGATCTTTTGAGAACAGGCAAAGAGACAACTTGATGTAATATTCATACTGAGCTTTCCTTAAAAATACATCTCAGTCTGACATAGTCATTTTGGTAGTCAGGTGCTTCTAGTTATTGGGAAAGTAGGGGGAAAAACCCTTCCTCTTTTTTAGCTGTCTTGTTTTTATTAATTCTGTATTCCATTCACAAACCTGAGGCGATGAATGATTCAAATGTCTATCCACTCAACAGCATTAAAATTGGCAACCCTGAAGAGTGACTAATAATACACAAAAATAACAAGTTGTTGCTTTTCAAAATCAACATGTTGAACAAAATAAGTAAGGAGGGAAGCAGTTCCAATAATTAGTCTTAAAATGGCAAGAGGCCAGAAAAAGAGCGAGGAGAAAGATGAGCAGAGAGACAGTTCTCAAAGTGTAGAGCTCTCTTTCCGTTTCTGTCATTGTTGGTATGTACTTTCATGTCAATTCTGACTTATGGTGAGCCTATTATAGGGTTTCCTTGCAAGATTTATTCAGGGGAGGTTTGCCATTGCCTTTGCTTAGGCTGAAAGTGTGCGATTTGCCAAAGCTCATCCAGAAAGTTGTTGGAAAAGAAACAGGGCATATGCAAACTACAATTTATATTTGTGTATTCTTCGACTAATTGTATAAGTCAGGGGCAGGTTTGGGGACATTATAAATGTTGATATGAACTATGGATAAAATGAAGGTCATTCTGCAGAGATGGGAGCAAGCACCAGTGCCATGTCAGGGATGGCATCCCTAGCTGCCAATGCAAGCATCCAAAAATGACAGAAGCTGCCCCATGACAGAAAGGGTAAATGGGATTGGTACTTCTTTTAGGTTCTCCCAGATCAGATTAAGCCCTGGCATTTCACCACTCTACTCAGAGAAGGGAATGTTTCTTTTTTATATATAAGAGTTAAGGTACTACTTTTTCATTGACCTGTAGATAAGTTGACCCAGATTTTGGGGGCTGATTTTTAAGAAACCTAAACTTATTGGTAGGTTACATACCTGTGACCATCTTTCTTCGAGTGAAGCTCTGTGAATCCACACTTATGAAGTTTGCGCGCCAGCGCGGGCTTCTAACGGAAACTTTTCCAGTTTGAAAGTTTTTTGGCGGTAGCTCCGCCCAGCCGGCCCGGAGGGCATAAAAGGCGCCTCAAATGCGCGCCCACCCCATTCCTACGCCACATTAGCAACTAGGAAAGGGTGGTT
>JARBWK010000006.1:112929665-112943591 GCA_030556195.1 Anolis apletophallus | reverse complement strand
CTCCTTCCGTGGACGCTTCTTCCCGGCCGAGTGAGCGGTCGACACGGCGGGGGACCGGCAGCCGCCTCGGACCCCAAGGAGGCAGATGGGACAGCCGTCGCCATCTCCGGAGGGCAGAGAGCGCTCCGTCAGGTAGGCCTGAAGCCTGCGGGCTCTCGCTCGCCTGGTACTCGATGAGAAGGCCTGGCAGTGTCGGCAGGTCGAGACGACGTGTCCCTCCCCGAGACGACGTGTCCCTCCCCGAGACACCGAAGGCACTTCGAGTGACCGTCGCAATCCGGGATCTTGCTACCGCAGGATAAGCACCTTTTGAAACTGGTTGTGGACATGCTATGCTCACACAACCAGCCGTATTCCGATGTTGCCCAAGTGGCGGAAAACAAAGGAATGGGGTGGGCGCGCATGGAGGCGCCTTTTATGCCCTCCGGGCCGGCTGGGCGGAGCTACCGCCAAAAAACTTTCAAACTGGAAAAGTTTCCGTTAGAAGCCCGCTGGCGCCGCAAACTTCATAAGTGTGCATTCACAGAGCTCTCGAAGAAGAAACATTAGTATATACAATATGTTTGAAACAAATCATCAAACTACACAGAATACTAAACATCATGTTATCAGGGATGTATACAGGGCCCTTGGTTTGTTCCTTGTTCTTTGCTGGCATTTATGTGCACTAGTTAAAACATAATCCTTTCTTTAGAGCAGTATTTCTCAAACTGCTCCTCCAGGTGTTATGAACTTCAGCTCCCAGAAATCCCAGCCAGTTTAAAAGATGTTAGGAATGATGGGAGATGAAGTCCAAAACATTTGGAGGATTAAGTTTGAGAAACACTGCTCTAGAGGGTAAATGGAAGTGATTGAGAAATTCGTAACTGATGACCTTAACAGAAAGGCCCATGGATTCATCCCACATCAGGGCAAATCCATGGGCTCATGACGGGGGGGGGGGGGGGCGTGGAGAAAATGCCGCTCCACACTCTGCATTGCCCACCTTACCTTCCTCCTCATCCCATGGGGGGAAGCGTGACCTCCCGGCTCCCCCCCCCCCCATTGAAGAGAAGGCAGCACAGGAAGGCTCCCAGGTTGGGAAGGTGGCAGCGTGCACCTCCCTTTTCACCATGTGAAGGGCTTTGTGCCAAAAAGGGAGGTAAAGCGGTGTACGATGGGCAAATTGGTCTGTCTGGTGAGATGGCGAGTTGTGTAACTCAGATTCTGAGAATCCTATGCTTCTCTCATGTAGCTTTTATTGTAGCACTGTATTTGTTTATATATATTGGAGCTGATATTCTCTTTTTGTCAGTTGTTTGTTGTAGCAATGAAATCAAATATATTTGTTTATAACAAATGAAGAAATGATACCAGCCTAAATGGCAGGCATCCATCTATTGTAACTGTCGCTGTAACGCCTAATTTAACTTTGCTTGTCATTTGGTCCCACAATAATTTGCATTTTCTTGGTCACCTTCAGCATCTCTGGCTGCCACTAGCAGGTGGATGGATAGATGATAAATGCAATGTTAGTGAAAAAGTAAAATCTATGGGACATTGTAGAAGGGAAGGAAATGCATGGTTGCTATTTTTGGAGCCACCTGTTTAATGTACAGTACAATCAGGTTTGGCCCAAAGAAGGAGACCTGCATATCTACACTCAATCAATCTCATTTCTGCTTTGAAAACAAAGATTTTCCCTTTAATTTATCATGATCACTTGATGACAGGTCACAGTATTATCTGAGGACAAAACCATTACTATGAAAATTCATTTCTTGGGTGGCATTTTATTACTAAAGTTCTTGCATTCAGTTAAACAAATTCAATTTTATTACTCGCTGTCTCTCCCTGCCCCATCAGTTTTGTAGACCTGAATTTACTATCTTATATTTTTAGAATAAAGATTTGATTTTCTGTGATTCTATGCCATTTAGACACATAGTGTCTGGAAAATGGAAAAAGTGGTTTAGAACCAACACAATTGATATATTATGATGGCAATAGCACTGGAATAAGTTGATGTGGATCCAATCCTGGGGGGAATTGATTTTCCACTAATCTAGCTGGTGTCATACTACAAACTAGATTACTCCTCCCCTTGAAACTGGAGAGAAGGGTCACTTCCATTTTTGATTAAGGGCCACAAAATGGGCAGGATCTTCATGTAACACTTAGAATAATAGATTTCAGAAGGTGAACTAACCTTTTAACTATTTTTGTTAAGATAAAACTAGGGACCATTTTCACCAGGGACCACTGGATCAGGGATCACTTTGACCAGGGACCACTTTGACCAGTGACCACTTGACCAGGGAATAATTGACTAGGGACCACTTTGACCAGGGAGTACTCTCCAACATAACCAAAGGGGTTATGAAACAGTTTTTGGTCAACATTAGATTCGGTTTGAGGTGCTGATTCAGAAAATTACATTTGATAGACCATATCAGCTGTAGTTTCTGATATAGAAGATATACCATGGTCAGCGACAGGGAAGGAGTGGCAGGCAGCACTAAAGGAGTGGAAATAAAATAAAATAAATAGGAAGGAGGCTCATGGACCAGATTTTCATCCTCACGGCCCACTGATGGTCCGCAGTCCACAGGTTAAGAACCACTCCTCTAACACTAGTGCAAATAATGGAACACCTATTATTTCACTGTTTTGTCCTGTATAAAGCATTCTGTTTTGCAGGCATCTGTGTTTATTCTGAGATATTACAATCCGAATACAAGTTTGCCATCTTGATCTTTGTATTTTACCACTTAGTACAATCAGGCAAGGTTCCCCAATGTATAAATGTCATCGAGCCTATACAGTAAATGCCATAGGCTCTATTTGGTCTCAAAGAGTTAGTCTTCTAGAGAAGTAATTTCTCTCACAGTGGGAGTTTAGGTTTAACTTTTCATCCCATCAGTTTTAAATTAGAAAAACTTTATTGGCTGCAAGGGTTTGAAATGGGTAAAATAAGGATCCACTCCCCTTAGGTGCTTACTAAAGGGAAGGAGAGGTAGAGACCTACTTGTTTGTAGAAGTTTTGTAACTTAGCTAAAATAACACGTGCAATCCATTTTCTTCTGGGATACCATATCTACTTCACAGATGTAAGTTTAGGTGTCTACAATGCTTCCTATGTGTACAGCTAATATCTTAATTTTGAGGAACATTCATTCAGGACGGGCTAGATAGGGCTATTTTGTTCCCACATTAAGGATGTTATAATCTAACTCAGGGATGGGCAATTACCGGCCCTCCAGGTGTTTTGGACTTCAACTCCCAGAAATCCTAACAGCTGGTAAACAGCTGGTAAACTGGCTAGGATTTCTGAGAGTTGAAGTTCAAAACACCCGGAGGGCCGGTAATTGCCCACCCCTGGTCTAACTCCACTGCCATCAAGGGTGATTTTAAGAAGCTGGGGCAGGTATCTCTTGCAACAATGGCAATCCAAATTAGAGCCCTTGAAAGCTGGAACCAAGACCACATTTCCTAGAATTTCAGTTGGTGTCAGGAACCTAGGGAGAATTATATGGCAGTGTAGGTGAGGCCTGAGAAATCAGGGTTCAAATCTTTATTTTATCATGGAAATTTACTAGGTGACCCTGAACAAGTCATACTCCTTCTGTATCAGAGAAAGGCAATGGCAAACACACTCTGAACACATCCTGTTAAGAAAAACCTATGATATCTTCACCTTAGTGTTGCCATAAGTTTGAAGTGACATGAAGACACACAACAAGGTAAACACAGCAGGACTATTATTTTGGAGTGCCAATGAAAAATACCTGGTGTTTTTAGTGTATCAGAAGGTTTAAAAAACCTCTGCTTCTTTATAAATAATAATAATAGACTGACAAAGTTTTGGAACACAATACAACAGACATAACGATTGTCGATTATTGATGTTGCCATACCAGGTAACAGCCGCATTGAGGAAAAGCAACAGGAAAACCTCAGCCATTATCAAGACCTCAAAATCGAACTGCAAAGGCTCTGGCACAAACCAGTATAGGTGGCCCCAGTGGTTATCGGCACACTGGGTGCCATGCCAAAAGATCTCAGCCGGCATTTGGAAACAATAAACATTGTCAAAAATCACGATCTGTCAACTGTAAAAGGCCACCTTACTTGGATCTGCACGCATCATTCGAAAACACATCACACAGTACTAGACCCTTGGGAAGTATTCGACTTGTGATTTTGTGATATGAAATCCAGCATATATATGTAATTTACTGTGACATACTATGTTTTTGTGTCCATAAAATAATAATACATTTTATTTATTACACGCCGATGGCTTGTGGTAGGGCGCAACATGTATGAACGTAAAATACCCGCAATAAAACACATAGAAAAAAACACACCAATATAAAAAGCACATACCGAATACAGATACAGATTTAACACATTGGAGCAATAGAACGTAAACCAAAACTCAAAAATAATGTTAGTAAATGCACTGAAGATCCCCCCCCCCTTTAAGAACACTATGCTCATTGTCCAGGAGGAGATGTCTTCTTGCCCCTTTTTTATTTTTTGTCAGAATACATCTACATTCAATCCACATTTTAGGAAATTTTAATTGCTGGAAACTCTATCATGATAGTCAAAGAAATGATAGCTAACTTTGGTATTCCTAGTAATTTGCTTAGAGTATATTGGACCACTTCACATAGGAATTTGCAAAGGTTGATTTTTTTTTGTTGCCTCAAGCATGCTCAGGCTGCTTGGATCTCTCGAGAGGGTTAAAGTAGCATTGTGTATATCTGTGCACATCATGTATTTAGTAGGGAAAGGTTTAGGAAAGCACTCTTTCCCTTCCTCTTGTTACAATTTGCTATTTCAGAATTGCAAGAACCCCATTGAAACAATATATTTCTAACCTCAAAGGATACCACGCTAATTCCAGAAATGAGAGTTAAAGTATATCAAATCATGCTGCGGCTGCCCTTATTCCAGCACTGATATGCTGTGACCAAAGGGATCCCTTTTTACAAAGAAAACCCCGAGCAAGTCAAATTGAAGCCACCATTAACCCTTACACCTTTGTGCAGTTGTTTCATTGATTCGGTTTCCCTCACAGTTATTTGAGGGAGTTTCCCATTCCCATCCCAGCGCAGTGCCTCCATCCTGGCTCACAAACCGTAATGGATCTCTATATCATACTGAGTTTGGAGGACTTATTCATTTTTCCTGCAAAAGTTAAATAAAGTGCAAAACTTTCAGCCCATCAATCCTTTAGCAAAGCTGTCCAAGGTGACATTTCATTAGCACATTTTGTCAGTGGATAAATTGTACAGCATGCTCAGAAGGGAAGGTGGAAAACATCCAGTCCTTTTTCATTAGATCTATCTGAAGTTGAACCACTGGAGATTACATACAAAAAGCACACGAGACAGAAGAAGCGCTACCCTGTCTATAAAGTACATTAATCATTCATTCCTTTCTGAGTGCCTTAAGTCAGTGCCATGTCTCTGGTTAGGCCCAAAACTGGCTATTCAATTTTGAGCTGCGTGACAGATGCATTTCAAGGAAAATCACAGACATAACGACTCCTGCCAGGCTTGATAAAGTCCTCATTCATCAATTAAGAAGTTTCCAATAAGGCAAGAAGGATGCGGCAAAATGAGTCCATGCACACAATAATACGTTCTACTCCTTTCCTGCTTTTGCTGATCTCAGTTGTTACGGCTGATTTCATTTTTATCCCTCCCGTTCTTTGCGGAGCTCAGGATGGAATACATAAAACTTTTCCATTTTTGATCTTTGCAACAGACCTGTGAATGGTGCTAAGCTGAGCGACAGTGATTGGCCTACTGTCATCTGGGGATTTTCCTGGCTGAGCAAGGAAAAGAATCGGAGTCTCCCCTGTCAAAACCCAACACTAGGAATGGATGAATCTGTCACGGTAATTTTTTTCTTGTATTCAAATTGTTTAACTTTCAAGTTCTTCCCCATGCACCTATAAAGATATTTCTGAATGCTATTAGGTTCTTATCAAAAATGAACCAAATGAAGTTCTCATCCAGCTGCATTGCAAATTCAATACATTTTGTGATTCTCAGCACGGGGAGAGCATTTTGTACCTTCTTGCCACAACCCCAGGACTTATTTTTATGAGACAGGAAAATCAGCACAACATCATGTACATTCCACTGCTAGTCTGCCTCCTCTCTATGAATAACTTGTCCTTCATGATTGATGGGCGAAACCCACTAATAGCTCACAACCCTGCAATGTTCCAGTCACCCACCTTGTGCAATGGGTCTGTTCTTATTCTGCATCCACATATTGACAATAAAGTGATCTCAAGGGATGGGATCATCCCCCCACTGCTATTCCCCCTTGCAATTTCTGAGCGGGTTTTTTTAAATTAACTTACATTTAAAAATATGGAACAGCAAAAGTCCAGGAAGGCAAGTTTACATGGTTATCTGGAACTATGTACATGAGACTAAAGATTGGCGATTTTTCAAACAATTGTAGAAATGGAGATTAGTGGTAGATAATGACATGTTTATCCTGGTATGTATCTGGTACCTATGATCAAGCAACTATCATGGAATTGTGGATTTGAACAAAAGCAAATAAGAACTAAGCATTCAAAGCCTTCTGACCAAATGGATGAAACTGTTAGTTTCATTTTCTCTGAAGTTTTCTTCCAAATTGATCTGCAAATTTTGGGAAAGCTCAACACTATATGATTCCTCTTCAGCTGCCATAGCTGGATCCCAGTTGCTGCAGGAGCAAGAGAGAGAGAGTCCCAACTACCCAGTGGTTCCAAACTGATGGACTTGTTTTGAATACCAGGATTGAACAGTGGTTACGGTTTTTCTTTAGAAGGAAAAAACTGCCTCCTTGTTGCAACCCTAATGTTTCTTCATATGTCCTTTGGGTTGGGTGAGTTATGTTATTGTTGTCACCATACCTAAGCAACTAGGAAACATACTTTATTGTCAATTAATGGAAAAGTGATAGATTGGTTCATAAATCCTTATGTACATTCTTCTCAATCCCATGCCTTAGAAAAGGATGGACAATTTATATTTATTTATTTATTTGGATTTATCCGTCGCCACTCCCATCCGGCTCGGGGCGACTCACAGACTCACAATTGCACTGGGCTTGAAGATTGATTCCTCACACATCACAACCCCCCAAGATTGTCTAACTTTATTTTCTTTTTTGAGACTATGCCAGCCAAAAAAATTGTCTAGAAGGGTTGTTGCATAATTTGTAATCATCAGTTGGGCTGGGATACAACTGGAGAATGTGGAATGGGGTTTTTGAAAGTATCGGGAGTACTTAGTTGTGGAGATTTTAAAACATTTGAGATTCTTTAAGAAAATGTTCAGGAAAAATCATGCAAATCATTTGGTACAGTTTGGCACTTCTATATGCCAACTAGATTTGGGGAAGATGTACAGCTTATGGGCTCTTCTTTCTCCAAATTGCCCCAGAGTATTATAGCTTTAAGATATTTTATTTATTTATTTATTCGATTTATACACCGCCACTCCCTACTGCTCGGGGCGGTTTACACAATTAAAATGAATATGTATTATTATATTGTATTGCATGCACATGATTATTCTCTCCTACACAAAGTTAGAGAATTCATTAGTCATAATAGTTTTTGAAAAACAAAATGCCTACTTTGCCCATTTCCTTTTCCACACAAGAAACATTAGGATTTAAACCTCTGGAGCAGTTACACCTAGACACACAATGAAGCCATATACCTGTGATACTTCAACTTTCCAATAAATACTGATTTGATTTAAAATATTTTAAAGTAATCTCCAATGTACAAAAGTTTTCAAGGTTGTTCTTGTTTCATTGCTAGCAGTTTGGCATACTTTTTTTTAGTGCCGGAGTGGAACTTTTGCTCCAATCCCATGTTGAAATACATCATTACCAGCATCTCAAAGAGATCTAAGGAGAAGCTAAAAGCACAAAAGGGAAAGGAGAAAAGGGTATATCTGATGGGGAGGAGGGTACTTCATCCAATCTGCAAGTATACAGTACCGTCTTTATGAATGTCCCTTGGATGTTTAAAGGAATCCCCACTGCGACCTTTCTTCCATTAAACAGGGCAGGTATTACAGCCCAGAACAGGTGGTACATTAAGATCTTTGATCATACTATAAACCGCCTCTCTATTGCATAAGAGACTATTGGAAATGTGATGAAAATGTAATGAAGGCAAAATTCTCACTTACCAAATGGTGCTGTGTGAGGTAGAGCTAATTGGATCGTAATATAAAATATTGTAAAAACAAAGTGATGGTGCCATAGGGGGAAACTAGTAATATATTCATGAACCAAAAATGGTTTCCCCAGCTGTGGGAATAGATGGAGAGAGCTGTAAAACAGCAGGCCTAAATACTACTGAGCAAAGTTTGTATATATTTGATTTTAATATTTAACCAGGGGACTAGTCCTTATGAATTTGTTTTTAAGAAAGGAGAGACTAAGTCCACGTGCCAAGTTGAATAGATTTGTTCTGTCCATATTCCGATTACTAACATTAGAATATGGACATAGGACTATGGACTTTGGACTTTATCAAAAAGGCCCATGGATTTGCCCTGCATCAGCCTGGTGGGGTGCGTGGGGAAGCCACTGTCCCACATTGTCTGCCTTACCTTCTTCCTCATCCCATTGGGGGAAGCTAACTGGAGCTACATACAGGGAGCATACCACCACCCTGTTGTGTCGGCTCCACTGGATACCGGTCCAATTCCGGGCTCAATTCAATGTGCTGGTTTTGACCTTTGAACCTCTATATGTTTCTGGCCCAGCTTACTTGTCCGAACGCATCTGCCGCTACGTCCCACCTCGTACTTTAAGATCATCCGGGGAGGCCCTGCTCTCGCTCCTGCCGGCTTCCCAGGTGCGGCTGGTGGGGACGAGGAAGAGGGCCTTCTCGGTGGTGGCTCCCCGTCTGTGGAATGCGCTCCCTAGCGACATACGATCAATTCCATCCCTCCTGACATTTAGGAAAAAAAGTGAAAGCCTGGATGTGGGACCAGGCGTTCGCATAGTAGCACAGGACAGCACTTTAGTAGTTTAATGGAAAGTTGGTGAATAGGGCTCAATGCTTTTATGGACGGAACACTGTTTTTAACATAGGTGAATGCATAGGATGTGTGAATATAATTGTATTTTAGTGTCGAATGCTGGAGGGTTTTATATTGTGTTTTTATACTGCGATTGTGATGTAGGCATCAAATTGTGCCTTTTAGAAGCCGCTCTGAGTCCCCCCTCGGGGGTTGAGAAGAGCGGGGTAAAATGCCGTAAATAAATAAATAAATAAATAATAAGTATCGCTGCCTGGCTTCCCACCACTGAAGGCAAGGCAACACGGGAAGCCTCCCATATTGCCATGGCGAAGGGTTGTGCTGCTTCATCTGCCAGCTGGAAGTCCATTGACATCAGAGCCCAGCCGGAAGTCCATTGACATCATGTGAAGGGCTCCGTGCCAAAAAGGAAGGTGAAGCAGCATACAACAGGCAATTTGGCCCATCTGATGAGGTGGAATATCTCACAGAGGTGGCAAACTGATATAGATGAGGAACAATTATCTTTGATGGTGGTCCATATCATACAACACTGTGTGAGATCCATTATCATTTTACCATCTTCTGCAATGATTTTTTAATAGCCTTGAATCACAACACGTTGCCACAACCTACTTAGCTAATGATCTCTGGCACTTCTTTAGCTGAATTTCATGACATCATGGGGCTGGATTTTCCGCTTTCCCCACTCTGTTTCTCTCTTTTCTTTTTTTAATCTATCCTTCATGGAAGTTCACATTGTCTTAATAATTAAAAGGGGGGGGGGAGTGGCAAAAAAGTAGAGCAAATTCATGTTGCCCACACAACAGTGCGGCTGTGGGTTCTTGTATATTGGTAAAATGCCATTTGTGTGCCATTACCTCTTCCTTTTGGGAGCCCCTGGTGGCACAGTGGGTTAAAGTGTTGAGCTGCTGAACTTGCTGACCGAAAGGTTGCAGGTTCGAATCCAGGGGACAGCGTGAGCTCCCGCTGTTAGCCCCAGCTGCTGCCAACCTAGCAGTTCGAAAACATGCAAATGTGAGTAGATCAATAGGTGCTACTCTGGCGGGAAGGTAACTGTGCTCCTTGAAGCACAGTTACCATGATGGCCACATAACCTTGGAGGTGTCTACGGACAACGCTGGCTCTTCAGCTTAGAAATGGAGACGAGCACCAACCCCCATGACGGACATGACTGGACTTAAAGTCAGGGAAAAACCTTTACCTTTTACCTCTACCACATAATAGGTTGAGGGTGAATCCGGCGAAGACGGAGATCTTGTGGCTGGGTCACCCGGGCGGGGTGGGTGCCCGGCTTCCGACCCTGGACGGTGCGGCGCTGTGTCCAGCGCCGTCTGTGAAGAGCCTAGGGGTCCATCTGGACTCCCAGCTGACCATGGAGGCCCAGGTCTCCATGGCCAGCAAGGCTGCTTTTTTCCACCTCCGCCAGGCAAGGAGGCTGGCCCCCTACCTCTCCCGGAATGACCTGGCCACGGTGATCCAAGCCACGGTCATCTCTAGGCTAGATTACTGTAACGCGCGGACGTTGGCCTTCCTCTGTCGTCGATCCGGAAGCTCAAGCTGGTGCAGAACACTGCCGCCCGGCTCCTGTCTGGCATGCCAGCAGGTTGCCGAATAACACCTGTTTTGCAGGATCTGCACTGGCTTCCTATTGAGCACCGGATCGCCTTCAAAGTGTTGGTTCTTACCTTCAAGGCCTTGTACGGCCTGGGGCCAGCGTATCTGAGGGACCGCCTCACCCCTTATTGCCCAGCGAGATCACTACGGTCAGAAGATGCCAACCTCCTGGAAATACCATCAGCAAAGTCGGCACACCTGACATCCACCCGCCGGAGGCGTTTTCCGTCATAGCCCCTACGCTGTGGAACGCCCTCCCGGCTGAAACTAGGGCCCTGAGAGATCTACTCCCATTTAGGCGGGCCTGTAAAACCCATCTGTACAGGCAGGCCTTTGGAGAGTAGGCCCGGGTACTTTGGGTATTGTGCTGGCACCCGTTACTGTTCCGCTTGTAGTAGGCCCTGTCCGGCTATTGTTCTTATTGCTCAATTGTTTTATGTTTTTAATTGTTTATGTTTTAATCCTGTTTTTATGCTTGGCTCTGTGAGCCGCCGCGAGCCCCCGGGAGTCGGCAGCATAGAAGCCTCAATAATAAATAATAAATAAATAAATAATCTGTAAAGAAGCAGAGCTTTGTCGTTATGTGAACACAAGCATTCTGTACTCACCAAGACATTGAAGGTTTGGATTCCATCTTTTAAATGTATTAACAATTAATTAAACATTCACCTTTTCTGCCCAACTGCTCAATCTGTGGTATTTGAGTAAAATATATTGTTATTGATAATAATAGTTTGATTTAACAATAGCAAATATCTATTATTATTATTATTGCTTTTAAAATAGTCTTTAAGCTGATGTGGGAACAGGGTGAATTGCATACAAAGCTAACATTACAAAACACTTGGATGTCTCCATCTGTAACCACCAGGCCTTAACACTTATTCTCTTGTGGGACACTTGTGTGTTGCATATAAATTGAGGCCTGTGATGTTTGATGAACAAAAAGGTAAAGGTTAGTTATCAGTCAAAATAAAATATCCCAAGTCAATATTTAAATAAATGAATGAATAAAAAAAATAAAAAAACAAGCCCACCAGCAACAAGAACTGCTATCCCCACAAGCAAGTTAGGGAAATAATAGAGATGCTCCAATAAAAGAACCCACAGTATATTTTATTTATGTTTATTGCCACCATAAAATGGTGTTGGTAATGACAGAAACAAAGCTCCCATTGAAGTAAATAATAATTTTATATTATCACTTGTATATAGTTACCAGAGCTTTACTACAGAATGTATAATCCAAATATAATTTTACTGTGGGAGCGGGTGGGGGGGATTTGAACGTTGAGAGTGCTGTAGTAAAAAAAAATGGAATTGTTTCCATGAGGGATGAAATTCAGTTAGCAGCCGGAGCAACCTGCCAAGCGTTGCTCTTCAAATGCTTATTGATGAGAGGCATTGGGATTGTTCAGCCATTACCTAGAAGGCCACTTCTTTGCAAAACCAAAAACCAAAAAGAAAAGAGATTGTGTTGAAATTGTCACTTCAATGACTTTATTGTAATTGGAGCATTTGTTTCCCCTGCCAGTACAGCTAATCCTTCAGAAAAATTCAATTTTATGCAAGGCAGTTTTATTATTGAGAGAGATACCTTCGCTCACATACATTCTTCAAACAAGTTCACATTTTAGCCCTTTATGCACTCAAGGCTCCTATGCAGTGGACCAATTCGAGGATGAGCCTGAAAATTAGGTCAGAGAATATAACCAGAACAGATAAAACAGATAGTTACATCACAGAAGGACATCAGAGCATTTAGTTCTGTCTGGATGTCAGGGTTTAGAGTTGGACAGAATATTATTTATTTGCTTTCCTGTTGAGATAGGCTTTGGTTTAAATGCCCAAGCATCCTATGAGGTTGAAATAATAGCAATCACCCAGAGAAGGACATTCCATCACCTCTATAGTCAATTTGTTTCATTGCCAAACTGCCAAGAAGTTTCTACTAGTGTTCAATTGAAATCTATCATCCTATAACTTTACAGCATTAGATCTAGTTTTACTCTGTGAGACAGTAGAGAATAAACAAAAGCAAAGGACCAAAAGGTCTCCGTATTAAATACAATCACAATAATAATAACGTCCCCGATGGGATTAGCGTATCCTGGAATTAAGAGTCCAATCTCAATGTCCATAACCCAAAAGTCTTTTATAATCCACGTGCCATTGATATACAGTCCATAGAATTATTCACAGTGCTGGCATTTCCGTGGTGTTCAGGTAACAACATAATCCATACATAATTCAAATAAGCCGTATCCGGAAACACAAGATGTACCACCCCTGGTTAGCCAATACTCCAATTCTGGCGAAATTCACTATGACGGGCGGCGGGGGTGGTGAAATTACACAGATGGGTGTACACAGCCGACGAGGCACATTAGCAGAAAACTCCAATCTCTCGTTTCGACCCACAGAATAAGTCTTTTTCAAGGCTCAGTGTAGTCCCAAATCTGGTTCCCACAGCAGCGTACCCAAACAGCAATCAATACTCTGTAATATAACATCAAAATATTAGCTTGAAATCCCCGATAAGGGGGCCCTAGGAGGTCCCGAAGGCAACTCTCAAATTTTAACAAGAGGAATTTACTTTTGTTTGATTATCGGCACTCCCCTGTTTTTGTTACATTACAGTAGAGAATAAACCAGCACCCTCCTTTCTGGTAGCCCTTGGGTTATTTAAAGATTTAGTTATGCCACCCCTCATAATCAATTAGCTAACTAGCTAACTTTGGACCTCGTCACAAAGACCAGGTGAAATGTCATTGCAAAAGGAGAGGGGCAATTGGGCGAATCTGTCCATTGGAGCCAGCACAACATGGGAATCCTTAGCCCCGTCTGCTACAGTGAAGAGCCTCGGTATCTTGCTGGATTCCCAGTTGACAATGGAAGCTCAGATTTCCACCATCAGTAAGCAGGCCTTTTTCCACCTCTGCCAAGCGAGGCAGCGGGCTTCTTACCTTCCAACAGAGGCCCTTGCAACGGTAATCCACACCATAGTTACCTCGAGGCTGAATTACTGTAATGCATTGTACGCTGGCACTCCTCTTTCAGTGACACGAAAGATCCAAGTGGTTCAAAACACAGCTGACAGATTACTTACTCGGACACCAATGAGACATCACATAGCTCCAGTGTTACAACACCTCCATTGGCTACCAATTGAACATCGGGCTTCCTATAAGACACTGGTTCTGACTTTCCGGGCCATCCGTGGTCAAGGCCCTAAATACCT